>JAXFYN010000049.1:156602-478512 GCA_036172215.1 Camellia granthamiana
TGTGGTTATTATAAATTAAATTTAAGTATGGTGTACCCAATTTGAGTATGTAATTTATTGATGAAAATTCGAGTCTGATCAGAAATTGAAGACCTAAATGATTTGGGAAATCAAAATTATGATGGCAATAAGTTCGATTTGTTATTTGGAGCATTTAGAGAGTTTGATTAAAAATCTGATTCAGATTGATAAATTTAAATATAATTAATTGGGCCCTAATGGAAGTCAAATTAAACTAATTAAATTATGTGGGAATTGTGATTAATTATGATCAATTAAGTTCGGTGCTAATCAAGATTTAATAGGACTAAGTGAGATTAGAATAAAATTAGGAATGATTACATTAAGTTTTAATTGAGATTAATTAAATTAAAGTAAGACTAGTTAACCAAATATGATCAACGGTTAATCCCAAGAGTTAGACTAGTGTTGATGATTCATATACATATCACCACATGAGATGTTCTGGTAGAGGCAAGTGTCCCACTACCTAATTATAATAATAATAAAAGAGATGAATGAAGTCAATAAAGGAGAAGAATTGTTGGAGAAGCCTGGCAACTTGAGAAAGAGAAAACAAAGTTGGGCTCTGAGAGAAGAGGAAGAGAACGAAGTGATGAAGAAGAGGGCTCGTTGAGGCATCAAAAATTTAAGTTAAAAATTGTGGAAAAATCATCCCACGGTAAGAAATTTCATCCTCTTTCTACTAATGTTTAATTAATGTAGATATAAAATTGATTTAAGATGAGTTTTGAGATGATTTAAGATAAATATTGAAGAGGTTTTGGGGTTAAATGAGTTGCAAGGAAATTTCATGGAAAGTGTGTTTAAGTCAATTAGTCCCCAAATTCCTTGTAGATCAAATTAAGAATTGGTTTGGTTTTGGGTCCTTATCTATGTATGTAAATCTAATTTGAGGGTTTTTATTTTATTCAATTTAAACATGTTTTGGAAGCTCTATGATCATAATTTAAGGTTGGGTTGTACATGCAAATAAAAAAAAAATAATTAAATAAATAATTTTGATATAAACCTTGACATATATATAAGATGTACATTTGCATACACCATGAGTTTTGGGAAGGATTTGGGCCATGCAAGATTATTATACATTTGATTTTGAAGAAATGTTTGGGAGGCATGAGTTCATAAAATGTGGGTTTTGATTTTGAATTTTTAACCCATGCATGCAAGTAATGTAATTTAAGAATTTTGTTTAATTTAAACAAATTTTGGGATATATTAAATTAATTAGTTTTATTTAATTACATATGTCCAATGTTTGCAAGGGAATTGATAAGAAAATGATGAATTGGAGTTAAAATCAAGTTTATGAGAGTTAAGTTAGAAATTAATTATCTTTGGCTTGATTTTGTAGAATCACCCCTATAATACTTGAGATTTGATATTTAAATTCATGGAATTATCAAAATTGGGTTTTAAACATAAGATGAGTTACATGCATCATGAATTAAGAAAGCTTTTAAGTAAGAAATTAAGTAGGCTCATAATTGTGGAAATTAATTTGGAAAATTAATTGTTTTGGTTTTGATTTTGTAGTATTTTCTTGTAATACATGAGTTTTAAGGGGATTGAGCATTCAAGCTCTTTTGAAGAGACAAAGGAAATATTTAAGAAAATCAAGTTTATGGAAAATTAGAATTAATCCTAATATTAGATAAAGTGTTGATTTTATAATTAGATTTTAATCCATACTTGTAATTTGAGATTAAACACATTTTGGGACATCCTATGGTTATGAATTAAATTAAGGTTACAAATTAAGTTAAGGTTGAGATTATGGATATTGGTTGGAAAATTTATAAGAGTATAAAACTTGTAATTCTGATGCCAATTTCATGCATGCGAATAATGTTCTAAGGAATTTATGACTTAATAAAGAATAATAAGCTACTAATCAACATAGATTAGTTAGTTAAAGAATGAATCATTGATCTTGTGGTAATTATTTAAGAAGCTAAGTAAAGGATCAACCTATTTGGAAAAGAGGACTTAGTAACGAAAGAATATGTGAAATAAGAACCCAGTTTACTTAATTGAGAAAGAATAAATGTAGTGGAACTTCGGACTATAAAGACTAGAAATGGCAAGTTTAATCAAGGGAGTAATGTTGTATTTCAATGTGTATATGTTATATGTTTGTGTAGGTCACGCGCCATTGTCTGCCCGATTTATCTGATATATCCAGTCTGTCTGATTTGCCTCTGCAGCCCTCAGTGAGTAATAACTTTGTAAAGTTATGCTCAATGTTATGTATTTTCAGTGTACTATGATACGAAATGATTGATTCTTGAAAAGCTATGATATGTTGGAAATGAATGAATGAATGAATGTCCGGTTTTCTGAAAAGTATTTGTGGCACCTTAGTCCATAAGGCCCTCGCCCGGGGGATACAATACCAATGGCATAAGGCCCTCGCCCGGGGGATACAATACCGTGGCATAAGGCCCTCGCCCGGGGGATACAATACCGTGGCATATGGCCCTTGCCTGGGGGAAACAATACCATGGCTACTTGCGCGCAAGATATGGACCTTTATGGTTGTTGGTACCAACTCTGTCTGTGGTCTCTGGACCTATCTGATCGGTTAGCTAATGGGTGTACCACATATGATCTTATGCAAAATATGAATATGAATATGAGCATGTATCTGACTCTATTTCTGATTTGAAATCTGAATATGCATAAGACTCTGTTTCTGATAAGCTTATGTTTCTGAAATAAACTCTGATTTCTAACTCTGTGATGGACATCATTCATTAAACCCTTTACTCTGTTATTATTCACTGGGCTTTAGCTTACTGTATTATTTATGTATGTAAGTGATCAGGCGCGTGACCAGGCTAGAGGCTTCTGTCTAGAATCTGTTCTGTCAGCCAACCTATGTGCCTCCTGTGGAGGTTCCAGATATGTTAAGTGTCACCGTTAGATGATTTGAAGTTTAAGCTATGTTTTTGGTTCAGCAAGTCATGTGTATTTTGGAAAAGGGACTAAGTCCCTTTCTGCCTAATCTGCATGTATATGTTATGACGTGAGGATGATGTGTATATATGTATAAAAAAAAAAAAAAGTTCAAAATTTTTCTGTCTCATATAAGTCTGCACAGCTCAATGGACGTTGTATATTATTATTTGCTTCCGCTAGCCCCTAATATTTTGTTAATATGTTCAAAGGCCGTAGGTAATCCTCGGATTACTGGCTGGTTACGGTGCCAAACCTATAGGGGCGGGTTTGGGTCGTGACAACAATCCTAGTAGGACTTTTACTCCTCCATGTAGAGTCCTCCTAGGAGTTACACTCTTGAAAGATAATGCCTATCCTTCAACACCCCCCTCACTACTTAAACCAAGTGAGATGGTTTTACCATGGTTGGATGTCAATACAACCGAGATAAGCATGACTATGCTGAGCCACAGACTAGACCGAGCTAACTCTAGCTCGGCTCTTCCATTCACTGTTCTTACTCCAGTTTCTCCTGTACTAACCATGGTATGTTCAGACCGAGATAACAAACACCAAGGTCCCAAACCGAGCTAAATAGCTAGGTTTAGACCGGGCTAACCACAATACGCCATGACCGAGCTAACCACAATACGCCATGACCGGGGCTAACCATAGAGCTTCCCTAAGCCGGTCTAACTTCAAGGCTCTTTCGGACTGGGATAACAAGAAGGTTCTCTGGGATTGAGATAAAAATAGGGCTTTACTAGGACCGGGCTAACTATAAGCCCCTTTCATCCAGCCCTTCTTATAGTGGCCCAAAGAATGGCCCCCTTACTCAGCTCGGGCCAAATTTCGGTATAAATTACCCCGCTCAATTGCCCTTAATTCCATCTGCGTAGCATGATAGGGATTACCTATTTTACCAACCGAGCCAAAAACTCTAGTCTTACGACCGAGCTAAACTTCTTATGCCTTTCCAGCCGAGCTAAAACTCTTTAGCCTTTCCAGCCAAGCTAAAACTCTTTAGCCTTTCCAGCCAAGCTAAATTCACACCGGGCTCTAGTTATCCGGTCAAAACGTCTCTTCAATCACAGCAACTGAATCGCTTCTCATTCCAATGACACGTGGCATACTCCCGATTGGCCCAAGGCAGCTGTCACGCCGTCTTCGTACCCCGTGTTTTTTGAACAGTCCCACCCAAATTTTGGGCCTTCCATCAAAACAAATCTCTTTGTTTTCTTTTTGAATCATTCATACCACTATTCACCTCCTTCTCTCTCTTCGAGCCCCCATTTTTCTTCAACTTAGCAACTGTGAAGCTTGTGGTCGTTCCTGTTTTCTACTTCCATTTCCTTCCTCTTAACCTGGTAAGTAACACAAATCTGTTCTCTTTTTACATTGTATTGTTCACAATCCACAGCATTTTGTTTATGTGCCTTTTGCAAACACATTTTGCCTCTCCTTGCGTTTTCTGGGAAAAACCTTACAAGAACCATTTGTATTTCACTAAGCAATCTGTAGAATACTGTATTTGATCCAAAATCACAATACAACCGAACTACGAAGTTGTTTGTAGTTGATGTCAATCTAGCGAGACTACTAACCGGACTAGCACTTCATGCTAAACTAGTAGTTCATCAGGTCAAACTATCTTTTGTTTCACTTAATTTTAGCCTAGCTATTGATCCGTATTAAGTCTGTAATAGTATGCCTGAAAGCCTCAAACTTGACCGAGCTACAACTTAGGGCTAAACCAGCCTTCTTAGTTCAGAACCGAACTAAGAATGCTGCCCCTAAAGGCTCAACCGGGCTAACAAATCCTTCGTTCACACCGAGCAAACAGACCCCTTGCTCGCATCGAGCTAACAGACCCATTGCTCAAACCGAGCTAAGTCACGCAGCAAATCACATAGCCGAGCTAGGACTTCATTTATCTTGCCTGTATTTCTTTTAGCACGGTCCAACGATCTGTGCTTAACACCTTTGTTTTTCACTTTGCAGACTTAGGTTGCCCAGGCACTCCTTTGAGCGCTCAACCGAGCTACTTAGTAATATTCTCCGACCGAGCTAACACCCAAGTATAACTTATTCATAACTTAAACCAAAAATGGGAAAATATAGGTTTTTAGTTAACCCACCTGGCGCAATGGGCCGAATTTCGAAAGGATTATAACATCCCTGATGATGTTCACCTCACCTTAGCCGACCTAGATATCACACCATGGGGAAACAAGGCTTTGTCCCTTTCAATGTTATTTTCCATTGTGGAGTGCGGTCTACGCTTCCCTGTACAGCCCTTACTCTGTGAATTCCTTAGGCAAACCAGACTCTGCCCTACCCAACTTTCCACCAATTCTTACCGCATAATAAACGGAATAGCCGAGCTAAACCACCGGGCTAGACTTAACCTCGGTCTAGCCGAGCTCTTCCACCAGTATTCCATAGGATCAGCCGAAGATGGCTGGGTTTACTACTTACAAATAAAGCGCTGGCGTGAAAAAATAATAAAGGACACACCGGACAAAGACTTGAATGATGATGATTTTTTCTGGGTATCTGGGAATTTTGAAGACCACCAAGCCCAGATCCCTGGCCGTAGAATAAACTGGAACAAGGGTGTAGTCGGTAGGGTTACCTCGGTTTTACTGCATTCTTCTCGTTATTTCGGTTTTCTGATTATGAACTGAACTAACTGTTATCTTCTTTTTTTGCAGATAGGAACTTTCTCAAGTCCCAATACAGCTACCCCAACTTGAACGTGCTTCGCGCCGCGCTACGATATCCAGACCGAAGTTGGACTGACCTACTGAATTTTGAGCCGACCTACCGATACAGCGGCAAGCGAAAGACCAAGGTAACTGATTTCTTATTGGAAGCTTCACCTGAACCGGACCCAACCTTGCCCCAGATCAGATTAATCTCTCTAACTGCTGAACAAGAGATGGCAAAGAAGAGAGCATTAAGGGCCCTCCTAATCGAAATGAACCGAGCCGAGGTACCACCGCCCCACCAGACTCAGGAAACCGTAGTGGCCCTTCCATCTCAACAACCCTCCTCATCTCGCCCAAGAAAGCGTGCCCGGACTACCCCAAACCAAGCAACGTCTTGTTGATGAAGACGAGATCGTGGTTCCTCAAACCACTCCCCCAAGTCCCCCACCGAGCTTCAGCCGAAGCGCTCAGACTGAGCTGGCTCTTCTAAGTGGGCTCCAAAGACATCTTTCCAAAACCGGGCTATCAAGGACACGGATTCAGTGGTCGCTGAGAAAGACCACTTAATGGCATTCAATCTTACCAAAAGTGTATGCCTTCCCTCTGATATGGAGCACCACAATCACTTAACCGAGCTAAAAGCCATCCGCTCGGCCACAAAGTCCATGGTGCTGGTAAGTAGCCTGTTTGCCTATCTCCTTAATTTTTCCAACTTTCTGCTCGGGTTTACAAATTACTCTCTGTCCTTTTGCAGGCTATTCAAAAAAACCATATTGCTCACAAGCGAGTGTTGGAACTTAGAAAAACAGCCAGGCAGGCCATGGCAGAAGCTGAAGCAAAAAACGGCCGAGCTAAAAGACGCCCAACAGAAGACGGCCGAGTTGGAGGCCGAGGTAACCCGTCTGATCGGACTAGTTACCTCGGCTAATGCCGACAAACAAAGGGCCCTGACCGTGATGAAGGATAAATAACTGCGCGAGCTAGCCAGGCTCGAAGGTAAGAAGAACGCAGAGATCGCCGAGCTACAAAAGAAGGCGGATGATGCGGATGCTGACGGGTTTCAAAGAATGAGAGGCTCTCTATATGAAGCAATGTGAGGCAGCCAAAGATTTGTTCTTTAAATGCGGATGGAGGGCGGCCGTCTCACAGCTCGGTTATGGGCCAGAGACTGAGGTCTTCAACCCTTCTCCGCATTTTATCCCGGGCTCGATGATGGAGTACGCTGCGTCCGTTCAGCAACAGTTTCTTCAGTCTGAGGATGATGAAGAAGAAACCGAGCCAGACAATGCTCCGGTCATTCCAAATAATGCCCCGTCGTCAATGAACCTACCAATCAGTCAGTTCGGGCAGAGCCAACGGTGGAAGATCTGACTGTCGAACTACCAACTGAAACTGTGCTTCCAACCGAGACCATACTGCTGACCGGAAACCAAGCTTCCAACTGAAACCAGGCTGCGAGTTGAACTTGATGGCCGATCTTGATGATCTGTTCACCTGAATTTGCATTTCTCTTCTTTTTGCCTGATTTGTGTATTTTCTTTGCGTTGCTTTTGGACAGATTGTAAGTGGGCTGAGGCCCTACCCTTTGTATTTATTTTGAATTTCAATGAAGTCTGCTTTTTTGTTCCAACTCTTATTTCGGTTGATCTCCATTCTTGTACTTTACTTTCTAACTGAAGTCTCGTATGAGGTACAATATTTTCTTGCCGAGATACTTTATCCCGGTCTTAACATTGCAACTATAAGTATACTTGTCAACCACTTTATAGCCGAGATCTTTACCTTGGCTGAAGATTACCAAGAGTTGGTTTAATCCAGCCAACTACTCTTTAGCCAAGATTCTTACCTCAGCTGAAGAGTACTAAGAGTTGGTTTAATCCAGCCAACCACTCTTTAGCCGAGATAATTACCTCGACTAAAGAGTACCAAGAGTTGGTTTAATCCAGCCAACCACTCTTTAGCCAAGATACTTACCTCGGCTGAAGAGTACCAAGAGTTGGTTTAATCCAGCCAACCTCTAAATTGGTTATTCCAACCAAACGTCCTGCAGCTTGGATCCTTATCCTGGGCTTAGGAAGGGTGTTGGTTTTTCCAGCCAACCCAGAGTAAAGTGTTTGGTTATTCCGACCAAACGTCCTGCAGCCTAGATCCTTATCCTGGGCTTAGGAAGGGTGCTGGTTTTTTCCAGCCAACCTCTAGATTGGTTTTTCCAGCCAACCTAGAGTAAGGTGTTTGGTTATTCCGACCAAACATCCTGCAGCCTGGATCCTTATCCTAGGCTTAGGAAGGGTGTTGGTTTTTCCAGCCAACCAAGTTTTCAATGCCCCTAACTCACTAAAAGCAACTTTTACAGAATAAAACACTTATGCTGAAAAGAAAGCTACTTGTTTTATTGGGGAAAAGAAAAATTACAAGAACTTGAAAGAAAAACTTAAAAATAAAATAGTTTGAGATTGACAGTGTTCCATGGCCTGGGAATTGCCTCGCCGTCCGCATCTTCTAAGTGGTATGCCCCTTTGTCTGCTAATCCGACCACTTTGTAAGGCCCTTCCCAATTAGGTCCTAACTTGCCATCTCCTGGTACCAAGGTGTTTCCCATCACTTTGCGCAGCACCCAATCTCCGATCTTGAATTGCCTTGGATGCACTGTTTTGTTGTATTTTCTGGATAACTCTTGTTGGTACGAGGCAATGTGAACCAGTGCTCTTTCTCTTCTTTCTTCTGCAAGGTCGAGCTCCAATGTTATGGCTTCGCCATTTAAGTCTGGATCAAAATTTTCGCTTCGAATTGTGGGGAGGCCAACTTCTAGTGGGATTACTGCTTCCATGCCATAAGCTAAGGAGAATGGTGTTTCTCACTGTTGATCGTCGAGGTGTGGTCCGGTAAAGCCCATAAAACATGAGGGAGCTCCTCTGCCCACTTGCCTTTTGCTTTTTCTAACCTTTTCTTCAGTTCATCCAAGACGACCTTGTTTGGTGCTTCTGCTTGGTCGTTGGATTGGGGATATGCTGGTGTAGAGTTGTAGAACTCTATCTTATACTCTTCACAAAAGCCTCTAAAGATTTTGCCGTCGAACTGAGTATCATTGTCAGATATTAGGGCCTTGGGTATGCCGAACCGAGTAATAATGTTCTGCCAGACGAACTTCTTCACATCCTTTTCCTTGATTGATGTGAATGCTTCTACTTCCACCCACTTTGTGAAGTAGTGTGTTGCTGCGAGAAAGAACTTCATGTTGCCTGGTGCTGTTGGAAGTGGTCCTACTATGTCCAAGCCCCACATTGCGAAAGGCCATAGGCTAGTCAATGGTAGGAGTTCTCTGGCTAGCTGATGTATTTGGTGTGCGAACTTCTGGCATTTCTCGCACTTCTTTACATACTTCTCTGAGTCTGCTTGCATGTATGGCCACCAGTATCCTTGCGAAATGGCTCTGTAGGCTAACGATCTTCCTCCTTGGTGGCTTCCGCACACGCCTTCGTGTATCTCGAACAAGAAGGCTTCCACTTTGCTGGGGCGGACACACTTTAGATAAGGTCCTGAGAATGACTTTTTGTACAATGCCATGGATGGGGAGAGCCAGAATCGCTGCGACTTTGCTCTAATTTTGTTTGCTTCTTCTTTTCTTCCGGTAAGACGCCGTCTTTTAAGAACAGTATGATGGGATCCATCCATGAGGGGCCTAGCTCGGCGCAACATACTTCTTCTGCTTCGGGGTCTTCAATGCTTGGTCTTGGTAAGTAGTCAATTAGCAACGGATGAGGGATGGATGTATCTGCCATTGAAGCAAAGCCTGCTAGTTCGTATGCTCTGCTGTTTTCCTCCCTACCAATCTGTTCTATCCTTACTACTTCAAATTTTTTGATCTCTTTTCTAACTAAGTCTTGGTACTTAGCCATCCCTATCAACCTTCGTTTCGTAGTCGCCTGAAATTTGATTTACCACCAGCTGTGAGTCGCTGTAAACCATTAGTTCGGTGGCCTTCATATAGGATGCTGCCTTTAAGCCTGCAAGAAGCGCTTCATACTCCGTTTCGTTATTTGATGCTGGGAAGCCAAGGTTGACTGCTTGCTCCACAACTAGGCCGTCTGGTGAGATGAGGACTACGCCAAGTCCTGCGCCATGGCGGTTGGATGCTCCGTCCACGAAGAGCTTCCACATCTCTCCAACGAACAACTTCCAGCAAGTGGAGGGATCAGATGATGCCGTGGGGTCAAGAATGTTACTGATGTTTTCTTCAAGGTCCATGCTTGCTGTCTGGCTCCTCGTTATTTGATTGTACCAAGCTTTATTTGTTGGTAAGTCTTGGCTTGGTGTAGCATGGTTCGCTTCTGCCTTGCTCTCTTTACTTTGGTCTGCCTTGGAGTCTGACTGAGTATCCTGCACCAGGGGTTGCGCTATTTTGGCGACAACTTCCATCCCTAGTTCGGTTGTGTCAGTCTGGTCGACTGGGCAGATATGATGACTTCCTGGGGTGAATTCTGCGACAAAGTCTGCCAAAGTTTGAGCCTTTTTTGCGGTTCTGGGTTGGAACTTGATGTCAAATTGTCCTAACTCTACTACTCACTTCAAGATTCGCCCAGAAAAGTTCGTCCTCTCAAACAAAGCTTTTAATGGGAAAGCTGTGAGGACGACTATGGTGTGGGCATAAAAGTAGTGCGACAACTTCCTTGAGGCCATCATCAAGGCCAATGCCAGTTTTTCTAGTGGCAAGTACCTTGTTTCGGCGCCCCACAATGTCTTGCTGACATAAAAGATGGGCAGATTTTGGATTCCTTCCGCACGGACCAACACTGCGCTGATTGCGTGCTGAGAGACTGCCAGGTACAGGAAGAGCTTTTCTCCAGGTTATTGGGGTGACAAGCAGTGGTGGAGAAGACATGTATTCTTTCAAGCTTTCCAAAGCGCGGTCGCATTCTTCGTCCCACTCAAACTTGACTTTTAATGCTTGAAAAAATGGTCGTAGTCTGTCTGACGACCGCTAATGAATCGGTTGAGTGCAGCTGCCATGCCGGTGAGATGCTGCACTTGTTTTACTGAGTTTGGCCTCTCCAGATCCTGAATAGCTTTGATCTGGAAGGGGTCTGCCTCTATACCCCGGTTGGTCACTAGGAAGCCTAGGAATTTGCCAGAGCCCACACCGAACGCGCATTTAGATGCATTAAGGCGCAACTTGTGCCTTTTCAGAATCTGGAACATCTCACCTAGGTCCCTTAGATGGTCGTTCTCATTCTTGCTCTTGACCACCATGTCGTCGATGTAAGCCTCAATTGTTCTGCCTAACAACGGCTTAAACATCTTGGTGACCATTCTCTGGAATGTTGCCCCTGCGTTCTTTAGGCCAAAGGGCATGACCTTGTAGCAATATAGTCCTCTTGGAGTTGTAAAGGACGTGACCTCCTGATCTAGTTCATACATGGCGATCTGATGGTAGCCTTTGTACGCATCAAGAAAGCTAAGTCGGTTGTGCCCAGCCGTTAGGTCTACCAGTTGATCTATCCGTGGTAGGGAGAAGCTGTCCTTTGGGCATGCTTTGTTGACTGTCTTATAGTCGACGCAGACACGCCATTTGCCATTCTTCTTTGGTACCACGACCATGTTAGAAATCCATCTGGGGTAGTGTACCTCTCTGATAGCTCCTGCCTCTAGCAGATTTCCCACTTTTTCCGCCACTATCTCGGCGTGGTGGAGTGCCGATCTGTAAGTGCGCTGAATGATCGATCTGGCGGATGGGTGGACATTGAGTTGGTGACAGATGAGGTTTGGATCAATGCCTGGCATGTCGTAGGGTGTCCAGGTGAAGACTTTGATGTTAGAGGTCAAGAATTCCAAGACCTCTAATCTCTCAGTGCTGGACAACGACGAACCGAGCAAAAAGAACTTATCCGGGTTCTTTTCATCTATTCTTACCTCTACCAAGTCTTCCACCACTTTTTGATCAGCTGTTTTGCTGACATCTGCGAACAGTTCATTGCTCTCAGGTTCTTCCACCGAATGAACATATCCCTTGGTAGCGCGGCTGCCATTAACCGTGACAAAGCATTGCTTGGACATGATCTGGTCTCCAAAGACTTCTTCAATTACCTCGGCTGCGTTGGGGAACCGCATTACTTGATGGTAGGATGACGCTACCGATCGCATGGCATGCAGCCATGTTCTGTCCAAGATGATGTTGTAAGTGGAAGGGACCTTCAACACCCAAAATTCCACTTGTTTTGTCACGCTTCCTACCCTGATTGGAAGGATAATCTTGCCGACTGGCCACTCTGGCATTGAGTTGAATCCAATCAGGGGGGATACAGCTGGTGCCAACTCTTTGTCCTCTAATTTCAGTTGTTTGAAGGTGTCGTAGTACATTATCTCACATGAGCTACCTTGGTCTATCAAAATCCGCTTGATGTCGTAATCCTTGACGCGGAGAGTGACGACTAGTGCGTCATTGTGAGGGCAGTATATTCTTTCCAAGTCTCTGTCTGAAAAAGAGATGACATTGGTGGCCTCCGTTCTTCTTTTCTTGATTGTGGGTTGTGCACTCAGTACCTCCCTTAAGTGCTCAGCCTTTTTGATCATGCCCCTGAGCTCACATACGCGCTCAGGTTCGCATACCCCATGTATTACGTTTATCACGCCTTGAGGTGGGGCGTCGATTGGCATTCCGTTCGGGTGGTTGTCATTTTGGGGTGCTGGTTGCGCCCCTCCTTCAATGTATTTGTCCAAGCGACCAGCTGCCACCAACTCCTCTAGATGTTGTCTCAATGGTGTACAATTTTCAGTGCGGTGCCCCTTTTCTTTATAGAAGGTGCACCGTGATCTTTCGTCATAGTCCTTTTGGGCCTCTCCAAGCTTGGCAAGCCATCTGACGAAAGGTTCATCGCGTATCTCGCTCAGAATCCGGTAGATTGGCTTTTTGAATACCGTGGCAATGGCAGTGCGGACTCTCAACCATCTTTTGTCCTGGTCTTCTCCATTGTCTCGCCTGCCTCGTCCGTTTTTGTTTGGACGCTCTACCACGTTGACCTTTGCCGCGGTCTTTTTGTCTGGTACTGCGGTTATGCTAGACTTTGTTTTAGCACGGGCGCTATCCTCTTCCACCATGATGTGCTGGAGCACTCATTCTATCAAGGCTTCCATGGTGAGGGGTGGCGTCATGGTAATTGAGTCTCTTAGTCTGTTTCCGACTGAAAGGCCTCTCTTGTATTGTGCAATGGCGAGATTGGTGGGGCAATCCCCAATCTGGTTGAAGGTCTCCCAGTAGCGGCTATTGTAGGATCTTAATGTTTCTTTTACGCCCATGTCGATGGAGAGTAGCTGATCAATCTCCACCGGGGTTTTGGTGTTCGTCCTGAACCTTGTTACGAATGCCTCCGCCAATTGCGCCCAGGAGGCTATGTTGCCCTCTGGAAATTTTTCGAACCAAGTCAAGCCTAGGTCGCCAAGGCTTGATGGGAAGAGGATGCACATCAAAGCCTCGTTTCCCCGATATACCGCCATAATCGGGCGGAAGTGGCTCAGGTGCATATAGGGATCTCTCTTTCCCTCGTACGTGGTGAATTTGGGCAGGAGGAAGCCTAAAGGTAGGGGCGCGTTTTCGATTGCCGGAATGAACGGTGAGGTCGGCAGCCTCGCTAATGCTTTGTCTGTTGGTTCGTAGGCAGGGCACGGTATGGGCATTCCAACCTCAACGCTTCCATGCGTCCGAGGAGCCAACCGCTGAAGAGCAGATACCCTGCGAGGGTCGCGCGCCCTGGTGTCCTCCTTCTATCGTGCCCTTTCTTCTAGCACGGTTCGTAAGTCGGACGATCTAGGCATCTCCGTCTGCCTGGATGATGTCTGGTCCGTGCGTGAGGGCCGATAGGTACTCCCCTCAGTATATGACCTTTCAGTCCTCGTTCTCTCAGACCTAGAGCAACGAGTCCTGGAGGTTCTGGATTGAGTATTGCCTGTCTTGAGGCTTCTACTCTCTGTTTGTGATGGTGTGGTATGCTTACCACGGTCTTCTGAGTGGTGAGGGGGCGTCTTGCTTTTGTGCCCCTCTCCTGTCGCCATTCATTTTCCCTTCATCTGGCGCTTCATAGACTCCATGTCCGCCGCCATCTGTCATATCAATTTATCCTGCTCCTTTACGCGGTCCTCCAGAACTTGAGGATCAATCCTCCGCCTTTGTTTGTCAGGACTTTGTGAACGAGAGTGACGGGGGCTGTTATTCCGCCTCCCCTAGCATCCCTCATGGGGTTCTGTCGTTGGGGCTCCAAGTCTGCCATGGGAGGGATAGGAGGCAAGCCTTTGCGCCTCTCACCTCCTTCTGGGGTTTGTCCATCAATGGCGGACTGTGGCAAATCTTTATTGTGCGCCATTACTTTTTATTAGCAAGGAAAACTTAATCAAGAGGTTTTGTTCGTTCTGTTTATTCCCACAGACGGCGCCAATTGTACGGGAAAGAAATAACATTCTCGTATAATCCTGTTGATCAAGATTGCGCTCTTCCGTACGTCGTCGCTTTATTCCTTGAAAACACAAACGTGAGCTAGCCGGCAGGTGTGTGCCGGATACCTCTCCGATGCCTAAGTCAGCAAAATAGACAAATAGACAAAAAGCTCTGTGTATTCGTGAATCAAAGTTGTGTTATCTCTCCATAGGTGATGTTTGTGAGCTTTTGTAAGTTCTGCGTGGCACAATCCTAGTAGGACTTTTACTCCTCCATGTAGAGTCCTCCTAGGAGTTACACTCCTGAAAGATAATGCCTATCCTTCAACACCCCTCTCACTGCTTAAACCAAGTGAGATGGTTTTACCATGGTTGGATGTCAATACAACTGAGGTAAGCATGACTATGCTGAGCCACAGACTAGACCGAGCTAACTCTAGCTCGGCTCTTCCATTCACTGTTCTTACCCCAGTTTCTCCTGTACTAACCATGGTATGTTCAGACCGAGATAACAAACACCAAGGTCCCAACCGAGATAAATAGCTAAGTTTAGACCGGGCTAACCACAATACGCCATGACCGGGCTAACCATAATACGCCATGACCGGGCTAACCGTAGAGCTTCCCTAAGCCGGTCTAACTTCAAGGCTCTTTCGGATTGGGATAACAAGAAGGTTCTCTGGGACCGAGATAACAATGGGGCTTTACTAGGACCAGGCTAACTATAAGCCCCTTTCATCCAGCCCTTCTTACCGTGGCCCAAAGAACGGCCCCTTACTCAGCTCGGCCCAATTTCGGTATAAATTACCCTCTCATATGATATCACCAACCAATAAAGAAACACATAGAGGATGAACCTCACATGTCAAATGTAATTAATAATTCAATAAATTTCATATTTTCATTGAGATTAATTATAATTGTATGTCAATAATGATATATATCACCATTATAATGAAATTTTTATAGATAATAATATGATTTATCGTAATATTTTTATTTTTATTAAAAAAACAATCATTATTATTCTTATAATTTTAAAAATATAATTAATATTTCACTTTAAATAATATTTTATAATTTTTTTATTTAAAATATTTTTTTTATAAAAAAAATTATTCCAAAATTCAGGAACACGTAACCCGCCTCAACACACTAGTGGCACTAGGGCTCCGCCACTGATTAGAGCTATATTAAGGCCAAGTTTGGGAAACTAAATAAGTGTACTTTTTGACTTTTTATGAAATATGGGTTGGATTTGGGTTGGGTTTGAAGTGATGTGTTAGAGAGGTAATGTGACTTAAATAAGATGATGTGACTTAAATAGGATAGTGACTTTTTGACTTTTTAAATTTTTTTGAAAATGCCAAACTTAGCCTAAAATTTTTAAATTAAAATTTTTTAATATTATTCTTTATAATGTTAAAATTTAATTAGGCTGGAGCCCAAATAAAAAAAAAAAAGCCGCAAAAGTCCAAGTGGTTTGAGTCAAGCTATTTTGTTACTCATCCGAATTCTCGGTAATGCATTATGCGTAGTTCATATCAAGACAACGTTTTTCTTTCAATAATTGATCTGAAAAGTCAAAAAAACGAGACCTTGATAATTGAATTAGTCATGTCCATGTCCATCTCAGTCGTATATATAAAGCGAAATTTTCGGTCTTGATGAAATTATGAAAATAACGCTCTTTTTTAGCTATTTTGTTTGCTTTTTATATATGTGCCCAAGGATTTAATAGTGTTTTTATCTCTCTTCTTCTCTCTCTCCCTCTTTTCCAGATCTGCCACACCACGCACCACTCCTTCCTCTTATCTGTGATTTGCTCCCCTCTCTCCTCAGTCTCAATCTTCCATCCCTCTCATTCCTTTGCTTTTTACTTTCATATATCGACCTCATCTGTGATTTGCTCTCCTCTCTCCTCAAGCCCAATCTTCCATCCCTCTCATTCCTTTGCTTTACCTTCTACTAGATTATTACGCGTATTATGCACAAGATAAAATAATATATTATTTAATAAAAATATAATAATTATATTTAATTTTTTTATATTATATAAAATAAAAATTAAATAGAAATTAAATAATTGAGATTTTCTTAATTGTTTAAAATTTAAAAAATCAAAAAAATTAATATGAGATATTAATCATAAGACTTCTCATTAAAAATCTCATTTTGCTTATATAAATGGGAGTATAAGATTCACTTTATGTAAATGAAACAATTCATTTTTTGTTTCTTTTCTCGACGTGGGATTATAAAATAAAAGTTATATGAAAGCTAACCAATGAGAATTTTCTTAATGGTTTAAAAATTAATAATTGTTTAGGCGAGAAGTTTATTTTGAATCAAACAATTTTAGCCATTTAATCTTTAATTAGGTCAATATTTAATTTATTTCGAATCAAATAAATTTAGCCAATATATTTTGATAAAACCGCTAAAATTGCAATTAAACCAGCGAATCAGTCAAACCGAAAACAGTTCACCTTATTGGCTAGGTCAAAGGACCAACCAACTTATACAAAAATTAATTAATTAAAACTTCTAATTTTATTTTAATTTTAAAATTTAAACTGTTTAAAACTGAAGCATACATAACACTACAATATTAAATGGGAGTATAAGGTTTATATAGTGAAACAACTTATTTTTTCCTCTTTTTCCTAATGTGAGATTGTAAAATAAAAGTTAATAGTTGTTTGGACTGGAAATTCATTTCTAATTAAGCAATCTTAGTCGTTCAATTTTTAATAAGGTCAATCTTAATTTATTTCAAATCAAACAAATTTAAATAATATATTTTGATAAAACAACTAAAATCGTGGTTAAAACAGTGAATTAGTCAAATCGAAAACGATTCAGTCTAATCGGCTAAGTCAAAAGACCAACCAATTTATAACAAAATTAATTAATTAAAACATTTAAATTTTATTTTAAAATTTAAACCATCTTGAACTGAAATATGCACAATACTATAATATTAAATGAGAGTATAAGATTCACTTTATTATATAAGTGAAACGACTCACTTTTTATTTCTTTTATCGATGTGTGATTGTAATTATTTTTAAGTTAAATATTATGAGAGTTTTAAAATCTCATACAAAATTATTTTTAAAATCAAAATGTCTATGTGAGATTGTACAATAAAAGTTAAATAGAAGCTAACCAATAGAGATTTTCTTAATTGTTTAAAATTAAGAAAATAAAAAAAAATGGTATTGATTATAAGGCTTCTCACTAAAAATCTTTTTTTGCTTGTATAAATGGGAACATAAGATTTACTTTATATAAGTGAAACAATTCATCTTTTTTTTCTTTTTCTAATGTGGAATTGTAAAATAAAAATTAAATGGCTATGCGCATTGGATTGCAGATTGAAACTGTATTTACAAAAATACTTTCACATTACACCTTCATATAGCACGGGTGATATGCTAATAGTATTGTACATGTGTTCTTAAACACACTAATAAAAAAATGGTATTAATTATAGGGTTTCTCACTAAAAATCTTCTTTTACTTATATAAATAGGAGCATAAGATTTATTTTATATAAGTAAAACAATTCACTTTTTCCTTCTTTTCCCGATCTAGGATTGTAAAATAAAAGTTAAATGGAAGCTAACCAATGAGAATTTTTTTAATTGTTTAAAATTAAGAAATTTCAATAATTTATATAAGTTAGAGCATAAGATTCACTTTATGTAAATGAAACAATTCACTTCCCCCCCTCCTTCCCTTTTTTTTTTTTCAATTTGGGATTGTAAAATAAAAAGTAAATGAAAGCTAGCCAATGAGAATTTTTCTTAATTGTTTAAAATTAAAAAAATTCAATAATTTTAGAATAAGGATTTGAACCTTCTGGAAGGCTTCTCCCTTAAAACTCCCTTTATAAGATTCATTTTATATAAGTGAAACAACTCATTTTTTCTTTCGTCTCTCGATGTGAGATTGTAATTAGTTTAAAGTTATATATTATGAGAGTTTCAAAATTTCATACAAAATTATTTTTAAAATCAAAACTATGTGGGATTGTAAAATAAAAGTTAAATGGAAGCTAGCCAATGAGGATTTTTCTTAATTGTTTAAAATTAAAAAAATCAAAAAAAAAAAAAAAAAAAGAGAATATGAGATATTGATCATAGACATTCTTACTAAAAATCTCATTTTACTTATATAAATGGGAGTATAAGATTCACTTTATATAAGTGATTCACTTTTTCTTTCTTTTTCTGATGTGGGATTGTAAAATAAAAGGTAAATGGAAACTAGCCAACGGGAATTAAAGAGGCATAGTTTAGATTGATGAATTTATCATACTTGATCATTTTGTAAATTCATATGCATATTAGAAGAAGAAAAAAAATTCAAATTCATTCTAACATCCTGTTCATACGATTTCAATGTATTTATTTTTAATAAAAATATATGATCTATTTATAAAATTATATATATTATTTATTTTTAAAAATTAAATATAATAAAATTACGTGATTATAAATGATAGTCTCGTTCAAAGTATATTGAACTTTAATTTGTTCAAAATGTTGCTAATAAAAACTAAAAATAAATCAAATTCAATCAACTGACCTATTTTCCTCTCCGACATGTGCCTTGTTACATTGTCATTCATGTGATTATAATCGTAGAATTAACTTGTATCATTACATTTAGAGCAAAATATTGTTTTAAAAATATAATTAATTGTAGTCATGCAAGCAGGATGGACCCAATTGGAGGAGATGGATGACGACTTCCAAATTTCGAAACCTTTTTATTATAATAATAATATGTTACCCAAAAAGTAACCTAAGAGAGGGGGTGAACTAGGTTTCTACAAATTAAAATGAATAATACCCCAATAAAATTAACTACTAGTACAACAAATTATTAACAAGCACAATGATGAACTTAGTAGTAAATGATCAAGCAAAGTAACAATGAAGTATAACTAACATATAGGGTAAATCAAATGATTAACACATGAATATTAGATAGCTATAGCAGTAGTAAGAAAGTAAAGAGATTAGGGAAGAGGAGACAAACAGATTTATAGTGGTTCGGCTTCAACCAAGTCTACATCCACTCCTCAAGCTTCACTTGAGATTTTCCATTATCTTCTAGCTTTACAGGGATGCTAGCAACCTCTTTATAAATGGAGCAATCGTCCACGGATTTTACATAGACTTCACAAGCCCAAACTCTTACAAATTTTAGGTGAGTTACAATCACTCTCAAGATTTCAAGAATACAGTGTTTGTAACACTTTTACAAGATGAAATGGTATTTTTGCTTTCAAAGAAAGCTTACAATAAATATCTCTCAAAGATAGATATATAAAATGAAGATTTGATTTTTCTGTAAATCTCACACAGGAAAAATGAGCTTAATGCTATAAGGCTCAGTAATCACTCTCAAGATTTCAAGAATACAGTGTTTGTAACACTTTTACAAGATGAAATGGTATTTTTGCTTTCAAAGAAAGCTTACAATAAATATCTCTCAAAGATAGATATATAAAATGAAGATTTGATTTTTCTGTAAATCTCACACAGGAAAAATGAGCTTAATGCTATAAGGCTCAGTGTATAATTTCTGAGAGAGGATGTAAACAAAAATTGAAGAACACTTCTCAGAGAATTTTTCAGAGAATAGATGTGAGTGATTATAGATCAAAGAATATTTTCTGATTTTTTGTTACTTGTTTACATTAGAGGCTTTGGTATATATGATGAAACTTATAGCCGTTTTATAGCCGTTGTATTCATTTGAATTTATAGCTGTTCATAGTCGTTGTACTCCATCATTATTAATTTGGATTTCTTCTTCTCCATCATTACAAATTTGAATATCTTTCACTTGAACCTTTTGAACATTTTGGCCTGCTGCTGTGCTGGGCTGTTTGAACTTTTGTTTTGGGCTGTTTGAACTCCTGATTTAATCAAATATTAAATACATTCTAACAACATTTAGGATAAAGGTTTAGGTGAGAAATAATGGGACAAAATAAATTTTGATTCTATTTTTCTCTTTCAAATAAATCATCAAAATAAATTTTGATTCTATTTTTCTTTTTCAAATAAATTAATATATAATCAAATAAATCATGAAAATAAATTTTGATTCTATTTTTCTTTTTCAAATAAATTAATATATAATCAAATAAATCATCAAAATAAATTTTGATTCTATTTTTCTCTTTGAAATAAATTAAAACATAATTAAATAAATCATAAAAATAAATAAGTTTAACATAATAACATTAATTATTAAGAAAAGCTTTTAAATTATATAAGTTGGCTCCTATTAGAGAGGCATATTTTCACTGTACAGTTTGGTGAACCATCTTAAACTATCATAAAAGCTTTCAACCTAAACTATCTCAACCTAAACAATTCACTTTTTTCTTCTTTTCTTGACATGGAATTATCAAATAAAAGTTAGTAAATGGAGATTTTTTTAATTGTTTAAAATTAAGAAAATCAATAAAATTAGTATGAGATATTGAAACTCTCATAAGGGTCCTCACTAAATGAGATGGGAGTATAAGATTCTCTTTATATGAGTAAAAGAATTCGTTTTTTTTTTCTTCTCCCAATGTGGGATTATCAAAATTAAACAACTCATTTAAAATTAAGAAAATCAAAAAAATTAGAATGAGAATTTAGAACTCCTAGAAGACTTCTCACTAAAAAGTTTATTTTCCTTATATATATAAATATCGACCTCGTTTGGAAAGTTCACTATTTTAATAGATTATTTTAATTTTTAATTATTTTAATAGATTAAAATTTTTATATTTGAGAAGATAATTGAATTTTTTTGTAATTGGATGTGATATTTGTAAGAAAAAAAAGTAAAATAATTATAGGTTTGATATGACATTTTATCTTACTAACTATTTTAATCTATTTTATTTTTTATTTTTATTTTTATTTTTGTAAATTTTAGGCAAAAAATAGCCTAAAACCCACTTGCCAAACAAGGCCTATTGTCGTTGTTTATATCTTTCTTTATCAGAGACAAGGATTAGGGGTATAATTTTGGCCCGTGGCCGTGAGCGGCCCGAGGTGGGCCTGGTCCGTTTAGGCTTGAGTCCAAGCCCAGCCCGAGGCCTTGGGCCTGGGCTATCGTTTTGAAGCCCGGCCCGGCCCATGGGCTCGACCCATGGGCCCGCTCAAGGCCCGCCTATCCCACCCGAGGCCTAGTGTTATTTTTAATGGAAAATAATAAAATTTTGGTGGAAAAAATAAAAAAAAAATGTTTAGGCCCGACCAAAGCTCGAGCCTAGGGGCTCGGCTCTAGGCTCGGCCCACTGGCTCGCCCAAAGCTTGAATACCCCTGGGCCTAGTTTTCTAGCCCGTGGGCCGGCCCGACCCGATTTTTAGTGGGAGCTTGCAAGGCCCGACATGGGATGGGCCGGGCCGGGCCGGGCAAAAATTACAACCCTGACAAGGATCCGAATTTGAGGACTGAAGGCAACTCCAATCTATGATTCCAAACTTCAAGACATAGGTATGAACCCCTATCCCTTTTCCCCCTTTGCAACAACTTCTTCCCAATCCTTCTTTTCCACTTAAAAACCCTTCTACCGAATACCCTCCCCCTCCCCACCCAAACCTATGAAACCCCTTTTCCCCACTCTTCCTTCCTCTGTGAAAACCTTTTCCTCAATCAAAAATCTCACTACCAAACAATGTACATAGTTAAGTTATATACAGTGTTTTTTAAATATATGGATATGGAAGCTCCATTATAATTAATCTTATATGAGTTATATTATTTTATACTCTATTTTTTTTATATGGATAAATCAATTATGTAAATTGGGAAATAGCTTCTTCATCCTATTAAAAAAACAAAAAAAAATTGAAAACAAGGCCGCGAAGACGCTACAGAAAGATCGAGAGAGAGAGAGAGAGAGAGAGAGAGAGAGAGAGAGAGAAAGAGAGAGCTCCCTCTGAACTAGAGAGAAACAACCAGGTTTGGAGATTCAAACTAGGGTTAACATTTGGGGATTTTACTTACCCAAAAAACATTTGGGGATTTTGAAAAAAAGAAAAAAGTTTTTGATTTGATGATTTCAATTGAAAATTTTGAGTTTTGATTGAGGAGTTGTGATTGTATAAAAGAAATTATGTTGTTGAATCTAAACTTTTAGTTTGTTTCTTGAATCTGAAACATGTGGTTGTATCAAAATTAATTTATTGAGATGTATAAAATAAATAAACTAATTTTAGTGTAAAACATATACATTAACAGTAGACTGTAATTTCTGATGGATTTTTCGTTTGAATGGAGGATGGACCCCCATGTGCTACTCTTGGAATTCATAAAAACAGTAATTTCTGATGTTTTTGTTTGGTTTGTTTTTGGTGTCTATTTTTTCATGTTATCTAGCAAATAATAATAATAATAATAAGTAGACTGTAGATTCATCCTCAAAATCTTAGAAATCTTAGAAACACATTGCCCTTCATTTTGATTTTTATCTACTATACTCTTTCTCATTCATTAATTATAGTTCATTTTTATCTTTTGTTCTTCAATTTCATAGATGTTACCATTTGGGTTATATTATCTTATCTCAATTGAGTTTTGATTTTTTTTTTTTTGTGTGTGTGTGTGCGTGTGTATGTGTGTGAAGATTATCATCCATATGTGCTCTGTTTCATAAGATTAATTATTATATTTTTGATACTCTCTGAAATAACAAAACTTAGCATATTCGACTGTAGTTTTTGAAGGCCACATTTTCAATTGTTGTAAAGGAATCGCACAAACTTTATAGCGATCTCGGGTTTTTTCCCCTTTATGTACAGTATTCCGGACTTGGGTTCCATGACTGAGTATTGTTGTATATGTCTCGTTTCGTCCTTTAACTCTTTGAATTTGAGTTTAGAAATGTCTTGGGCGTGTTTCGAGCAGGTTGGTTGTGTTTTAGTCTCTAACCTTGATGCTCAGATTTTTGATGATTCGCTCGAGCGGGTCTTATTGCGCTCGAGCGGAGTTTGCATCCTTCAGTATTTTGTGCGTCTGCAGAGATACTGCAGAAGTGTTTTTAACACTCGAGCTGAGTTCTTTACGCTCAATCGGGTATTCGAAGTCTGTAAAAGTACTGGAGGAGTGTATTCTACGCTCGAGCGGGTATTCGAAGTCTATAAAAGTACTAGAGGAGTGTATTCTACGCTCGAGTGGGTATTTTTGCGCTCGAGCGGGTGGTGTTTTACTGTTGTGCCTTGGCGCTCGAGCAGATATATTTGCGCTCGAGCGGGTGTAGTTTTTGTGTCTTACGCTCGAGCGTCCTATTCTCCGCTCAAGCAGACTATACGTATATCAGATCGCAGCTGTGTTATTTTAAATCACTTTTTCAACCCACTCTCTCTCTCTCTAACTTTTCAAAACCCTTATTTGAGAGCTCCTCTCTCTAGAATACAACTTCTCTCTACAAAATCATCTAGTTTGAGTGATCTTCTACCATAGTTCCTTTGCGTAAAGTGTAGAGCTTGGTGTGGGCAATGTTTGGATCCGAAAATTATTGGGTTTGGAGCATCTTGAGTTTTCTTCATCTTCTTCATTGGGTCTCTTCTTTTGAGGTAGGGATAACTACTCATCTTTATGAGCTTTAACATAGATGTTGGGCATTTTGCATAAATGGTTGATTTGGGAAGTTAGGGCTTGAGATTTGAAATATTGAAAAGAGGGGTTTTGTTCCTTTGAACTATACATGTGTATGTGGGTCTTAAAACGCGGTTATGGATGTTTATTGATGATATTTGGACCTTTGAGTCAATATCGAGAAAATTGGGGAAAATGCCTAGTTGGGTTAAATTGGGCCATTGGTATAATTAATGAAATTAATTGTGGAAATGTGAAATTGGATCGGAAATAATGAAAGTGGGAAATTATAAGATGGAATGGTGTAGTTGGATTAATTAATCACTCACCTATGAAGATGTTGATAATTTATCTGTTTGATGAAATTATTATCTGTTTAGAAATAATTATTTTTGGGCTATCGGTGGAGGATAGTCTTGATTGTTGTAGACACTGTATGTTGATTAGGGAAAACTGAAACTAATCACCTAGAATATGTCATTGAATGTGACGGTTGGAATAGTACATTGAATATGTGCTTTGCTTGATCATTGTATATGATAAGTGTTTAAATACATTGTATATTTATATTGTTTGGGAGGAGATAAGGGATGTACTCCATGGTTTGAGAAGAAATAGGGGATGGACTCTCAAACCTATTTGGGAGGAGATAGGGGATGGACTCCAGTGATAATTAAGTTAGCCGGAGTGTCTAGGGTGAAAGTCCTGAAATCTTGATTACGTTTGCATAACGTGGATGAATTGAAGTGTTGAAGTATTAATGATATGAGTTGTAGTCTCATTTTGAATTGATGTATGGGAATGTTAATGATGTGAATTGTTGTCTCGTTATAAACTGTCTGGATGACTTGAGAACCATATCTATGAATTGGTTTGGATAATGAAACGGAAAAGGATTGTTATATATATAAATATATATATACCTGTGAATATGGATTGGTTGTGAAGAGAAGTATATCTGGTTATTTGAGTTGAACATTTATCTAATGCTAATGCTTTAGTTATTGTTCATATTATGTTTAGCATATCTCTACTGGGCGTTGGCTTACCCTATATAGCACATCATTTTCAGGTTCAGGTGATATGCCACCTCCAAGGACGTAGCTTGGGAGGCTTGAGGCTGATAGATCCTTTTTGTTGTTCTCTTTTTTTGGTATTATATGTAAATTCAAGCCTAGGGCTTAATGTATATTTGAGTTAGTACTCTCTTTTTGTAACCAAGTGTTGGCTTGGAAAGTTGTAAGCCCGTAGGGCATTTATTTTTGTTGTCAACATGTAATACTTTTGTACTTAATACTCTGATGAATGGAAAGATGCTTTATTCTCTTAAGTTTGTGGATATCATGAATGCATGATTTATGGGTTTATTTTAAGGGCGTTACAAACTTTGTTTTTCTTTTGTGCATATAAAAAATTCAAATTTCCCTTTTTGACCCAAAGGATATCAAAACCCAATGATTTGGGACATGAGATAGTGGTTGTGGAAGAAGAGTAGGACTCTTGGTGATGAAAGAGAACGAAAGGGAAAAAAAGAAAGTCAAAATGATGATAATAAGATAGCTAGAAAAAATGGTTGTTGTTTTGGTGAATTTTTTCTTTTTTGGTCTTGCATTTGATATATTGAGGTTACTCTTCTAACTTCATTTATGTTTGTGACATTATGCTTTGTTTGGGTCTAGGATTTATGGAGGGAAACAAAAAGGGTTTGGAGAGAAGTTTTGTTTTTTGTTGGACTAAAAAAAATGAGAAGAAAATGAATAGGAATTTCTAAAAAATTTCAATTTTTTTGTGTAGTTAACAAATGAAAAATATTCAAGTAATTTTATTTCCCTTTCCTTTTTCTTACTCTCAGCAAAGAAACATGGCAACATAGCTTCTGGGAAAATGACAAGAATCGTCATATCTACATTTTCTCTTATGTGAAATCTTTCTTAATTATTATTGGATTTTAGTGTTTGCTTAGTTCATATTACATCTGTTCCGATGGCCAATTCTTTGGTGTTGCAGAATGACTGGCTCTGTTGACTTCAGTAAAGATATGAATTTTTGGTACCAAAATAAATGGAGTGGAAGCTTCCCTATGAAGTTGTGCATTATAAAAGATGTACCAAACACCAACTTTGGGCACATCATTTTAGAGAATAACAAGAATAAGGAAGTTACCAAAGGCAAAGATGCACAAGAGGTTTGTATAGCTTTTTATATATGATTAATTGGTTCACATTTTGATCATGCATCTATAACTTGGTCATTACTGCATAAATTTTTTCCTTGAATACAAATTGAAATTCTTGAGGTGGCTTGTTTGGTTTGATTGATTTATTTGCTTGATTTTGTTGGAAGGTGTTTGATTGAATACATGGTGGCTTGTTTGGTTTGATTGATTTGTTTGCTTGATTTTGGTGGAAGGTATTTGATTGAAAGCACCATTGGTAGTTGGGATGATCCCAAAAGATTACCAGGGTTGGAAAACTAAAAAAATATTTAATCATGTAATAACCAAGAATAGCTTAAATAGTCTTCATCTTTTAGAATAATTTTCAAATTTGCTGTTTGAAAAAAAAAATTGTACTCTAATGATGTAGTGCATCATCTAACTAGATAATACTCTTTAATTTTCCATCTGTTGTATAATTTAAAATGGGTTCTAATACTGCACCCGAAAGAAAGTTGAAAAGAAAAAAAAATGGCTGTTAAGAGGCATATAATTCCCCATTTAGTTATTTTCTAAGCATTTTATGAGCAAATAATTGAAGGATTGGCTCTATAGATGCAACCCAACTTGCATAAATTATGAATCTACAATGGAAGTTAATAGTTTTTCATTATTTTAGTCCCAGGAGAAACATAATAGTTATGCCTAGGTGTAGCTAAACTTTTTCGCGCCCCCTTTCGGAAGCTCGAATTGGTCCTACAGTTCGAACTCCCGTCACTGTTCTGAATCTAATCTCATAAAGTACAATGTAAAACTGATAAACACCAAAGAGTCCAATCCGGCAAATCTTTTTGGAAAATTGATTTTAAATCAAATAATGCCAAAATTGGACTACTTTGCCATATTACAGAGTTGCCACCTAAATATTTTATTTTTGGGGAAATTTAGGAAACCCTGACTCGTGCCAAAGGCCACGTGTCCGTCATCTCCAAAGTTGCCTCGGCTCGGGAACTTGGGTACGAGAGCGGAAGGTCCTGAAATGAGCACCCCCGCTCGCCCGATCAAAGGATCGGCCTCTACTAAGCATGATATGTTATTTTATAAACACGTGTTTTTATTCCGGTTTTTAGCTAACTTTACTATGTGATGCACACAAGCAAGTATAGACTAAAAGCGCAAGAATTGGAATATTTCAACTCATGTTTGTTTTCGAAAAATGGTTTGAAGTTGGCACCCTCAAGTGGGCTAAAACGCGGATTTGCCACCTAACATGATGGGCTTAAAACATGATTTGCCACTTTGCAAAGTGGGCTTTAAAACTCTCATTCGTTGAATTGTCCCAATTCAAGCACCCAAGTCTTCATCCACAAGCATTCATGCAGTTTATCAAGTAAGCACATAGCCTCATGGCAACATGCGAAACATGGTATTATGACAATCACACTCATGCAAGAATGCTAAAGCGTAAAAGCTTATTGAGTACTCCGAGCCAAAACAAAAACTAGTTAGAAAGATGCATGATCCTAACTATATAAAATGCCTAATGAAACACATGCAATAATGCAACTAAATAGGCTCGGCTACCTAATCATGGAATTTGCAACACTTTGATAGCATGCTTTGAAACACGTATTCAAAGAAGTATTGAAATTGACAATGCATTTTGAATGATGCGCCGAGCCTCGGTGCATGCAAGACAAATGAATGGATGCAAACATGCAAGCATAAAGTATACTAATCAAAAACATGTCCCTAATCTAACCATCAAAAGCAATTAAATAAAAGGGAGAAAGCCGTGGGGTTGGAAGACGTGCACACATGCACGCACACTTATTACAACATCATGCCCTCTCGAAGGAGGGTCCGAATGAATAAGTTAACTAACTAGCTACGCTAATTAAGCTAACTATTACAACACAATTAATTAACTATTCTAGCTAATCAATTATTACAAACCGAATTAAATAACTAGCTATGCTAAGCTAATTAAAACAATTAAACTAATTAACTATCTAAGCTAATTAAATAATTACAACACTTAAATGAATGAATGAATTAGCTTCTGCTAATTAATTAAACAAAGCAAGTAAATAGCCTCGGGGGCGAGGGAGGCATGCATGCTCAGTTGGCTTCCTCCCGAAAATCCACCGCCTTGCCATCGGATGCCTCTATTTGCTCTCATTTGATCTCTGAAAATTGTGTCAACTCCTAGAATGACTCTATTCCAACTTAGGAACACACTGGTGCAAAATTCATTTTTAGCCGGTTGGCTACCAATGGTGGCTATCAGCCACTAGTACTGGTCGGTCGACTTCTTCTGGTGGCCGGTCGGCTAATACAAGTGGCCGGTCGGCCACTGCTTTCCTGAACTTCACTTTTTTACTGCAACAGAGAGTAGACAGAGGGAAAGCAGTGTATTATCAAGGAGTGTATGTACTGCTACCCTCCTCATCATTACACAAATTCAAAGGAGTGTAACTCTTGATTCCCAAACCATCAACCAAGCATTTTCAATGCATGATGGCCTTAAAACCAAGTTTGTACAATTTCAATGATTGCAAAACAAGACTCGACAAAACCACAACCCTATCATGCATGATCAAGAGTGATGGTGACTAAGAATAATGGCACGTTTCTTCACTTTAAATATGAAACGTCCCATTTTTCTTGTGTTCGGATTAACATCCGATCCGATCACATGCAATGCAACACAAAGATGGTTAGCTTACCTCTTTTACTTGTCCATTTTTATTTACTCATTTTACATTACTGATTAGTCCTTTAACCGATTAAGTCCAAAGTGAGAGTCCTCTAATTGAAAGTAGGCTTAAACCACAAGTGCCTTGGGCATGAAAGAGTCCTCATGCCATTGGTTAGTAGAAACCCTCAAGAGATGATTAAAACCGTCAAGCACAAGTGTTTCAATTTCACACTCAAGCCAACAAAAGGGTCCAAAGTCACTTTCAAAACAAAGTAAATAGTGAAGAATAGAGGGAGGTTGCAGATATTTCAGTGCTGACATGGCATGCAAAATGACACTAAATCATGCAAGCAACACATGCAAGTCATGTTTAAGAGCCTAACTCATTAAGCTAGTGAAATCCATTACACAATAGCCATGCAATACAAGCCTCAACTGACCAAACCAGCTCAGAAGAGAGTTAAAATATGCCAAAACAGTGGCTAAAACTTGCTGAGATTAAGGCACAAAAGGCTAGAAAAACATGCTCACGTGTTAGCTTGCAAACAAGACTCAAGAGCAACTCCAAAAAGTAATGAAAGAGTGAAGCAAATGAGCATGTGACAGAGCTATAAACACTGAAATTACATGTAAAAAGACATGTCAACATGCAACCATCTCAAGCAAATCAAGTTTGAAGGGCTAGAATGCCAAGCTAGTGAAGCTATTTGCACTACGACTATGCAAAACAAGGCTCGTATGACCAAGACAACCCAAAACAGAGCTAAAACCAGTCAAAACAGTAGCTAAAACATGCTTGAATTAAGCTAAGTTAAACCACAAAAACATGCTACCATAAGATGCTAACTAGGCATGCAAGTGAGACACAAGAAAGGGAGGCTAACCCCTCCATTTTTGGACTTCAAAACATGTTTTCCACCATTGAAATAACTCTGAATTTCAGTGGTTTAAAGGCCCAAAGAGTTTGATTTTAATATGCTAAAAGATGGTGCAAAAATTTTCACAATTAAGCAACAAGAAGGGTGGACATCCCCTTAGCACAAAATGACCTCAAACTACCATATTAAGTTTCAAAAATCAGAGTTTTTTGTAGTTGAAAACTAGGCCAAAAACAGTATAAAAAGATGGCTAAACAAGTAATCAAAATAAAGCCTACAAGGCAAGTCCTATACCTCTTGAAGCACAGCACAAAACAACCACAATTCTGAGCTAAAACCACCCTTAGGAGCTCAAACTAAGCCTCAAAGAAGCTCAGCTCCAAGATGAGGATGTTTGGTTAAGTGTCTTTGTGCAAAAGTGTAGAGAAAATCAACTATCAAGCACAAAACAAGAAGAGAGAGAGAGAGAGAGAGAGAGAGAGAGAGAGAGAGAGAGAGAGAGAGAATTCTAGAGAGAGAGGGAGAAAATTTGCTCAAAATTATCCGACCCCCTACAATGGGGGAGAAACCCCCCTATATATAGAAAATCAAGCTAAAGGCTTGTACTCATCCCTCCATACACGTGTATGGAGATGAGCTTTAGTGAACAACAACTGGCAAATAAATATCTGAAAAAGAAGAAAAATGGCTGCCGGCCATCAATGTAGCCGACCGGCCATCAACATAGCCAACCGGCCACCACTGGTGGCCGATAGGCACAAGTCATGGCCGACAGGCTAGGGGGATGGCCGACATGCCACCCTCTCCTCCAGAATTGAAGCAACAAGCTCTTGGTCCACAACCAAGCACAAAACATATAAGCTTAGAGGCTTCAAGGCAAGGCGGTCGGCTGAGACCTTCAGGGACTCAAAACTAGCACGAGCAAGCACAATCATCGGGTGTTCAAACGATGACGTCCAAGTCTTGAGAACAGTCAAAAATGGGGTGTCTACAGTTGGCCCTCTTTGACAGAACGCAGAAGTCATGAAATGACGAGAGTGAATGTCAAAGACCAGAGACGACCCATTTTGACAAGGCCGTAAGACTTGGGCAAACGAACAAAATGCAGATGTAGTTGGTTGAACCCAAAGGTTGCCTATGTATCTTTTTGCAAGGAATCAAACCAGCGTAGTTCAGGGGCAGAATACAAAACGAAACACAATGTAACAAAACAATGCAATGATATACAGTGCAACGAAACCATGCAAATGATATGCAATGTAATTGTATCATCAAACCACAAGCAGTGCAAAACCACACAAATACCATAAAAGGATGGAGATGCAAAATCAAACTACGTTTAACACAGAAAAGGTGCCGAAACCCCAAACCACAATTCTCTTAGTGGAATAGGCGTGTGCACAGGTAGAGCTTTGTGTTTCGCGGAAAGAATACATGTAATTGGGTGGCGTGATATAAGTGAGGAATGATCTGCAGGGGAAAGATAATGATCCTACATGCTGAATGCAAGAAAACAAACTACGATGCAATGGATGCAATGGATGTAGTGAATAAGGCGCAGGCCAAATCACATTTTACCTAGAAAAGGTATGGACACAAAACAGACCACGTCTAACATAGAAAATGTGCCGGAACCTTCAGACCACAATTCTCTTAGTGGAATAAGCGCGTATACATTATCACAGAACCATGATTTAACGAAGGAAATATATGAGCACATGCCAAACTAAGCTTAACATAGAAAGGATGTAGGCGATAAAATGGTATGATGCAATGGATGTAACAAGTAGTGCAGTAGATGCAAAGGGCGACATACTCCAACCATACTGGAATTGTGAGAGGAGGAAGAACAAATCCCAAACACGCCGAAATCGTGTGAGAAATGGGACACTCAAACCACGCTGGAATCGTGAGAAGATGTCCTAAGAAAACCACTCAGGGACGCATTCCACGCAACCTAAGATGAATTTCAAACACGCTGAAATCGTGTGAGGAAAAGAACACTCTAACCACGCTGAAATCGTGAGAAAAGATCCGAAAATAACTACTCAGGGGCGCGTTCCACGCAACCTGAGATAAATTCCAAACACACTGAAATCGTGCGAGGAAAGGAACATTCTAACCACGCTGAAATCGTGAGAAGAGGTCCGAAAACAAACTAATCAGGAGCGCGTTCCACACAACCTGAGATAAATTTCAAACACGCTGAAATCGTGTGAGGAAAGGAGCACTCTAACCACGCTGAAATTGTGAAAAGAGGTCCTAAGAAAAACCATTCAGGAGCACGTTCTACGCAACCTGAGATAAATTCCAAACACACTGAAATCGTGTGAGGAAATGAGCACTCTAACCACGCTGAAATAGTGAGAAGAGGTCCAGAGAAAACCAATCAAGAGCGCGTTCCACGTATCCTGAGATAAATTCCAAACACACTGAAAATCGTGTGAGGAAAGGAACACTCTAACCAGGCTAAAATCGTGAGAAAAGGTCCGGAAACAAACCATTCAGGAGCGCGTTCCACGCAACCTGAGATAAATTCCAAACACGTTCAAATCGTGTGAGGGAAAGAACACTCTAACCACGCTGAAATTGTGAGAAGAGGTCCGAAAACAAACCAATCAGGAGCGCGTTCCATGCAATCTGAGAAAGCCTCGAGGGACAACAATCCTAAACGCTGCTCAGCGTAAAAGGATAAATGATACAAGATAACACAAGATGCAAATAAATGCAATAAGTGCGATGATATGATACATGTTACAAGCAATGTAGTGCATGATGTTTAGAGAAATGCAATAAACAAACAAAGCGGCGCTTTAAAAAAAGAACACCTCATGGGGTGAGTGGCGATGAACCACTCTACTCTGACAAGGATCTCCCCCTTGTGTTCTTCGAACTCTCACCTTCAACCCACAGTTCAAAGGCCCTCAAATGCTAACATGGGGTAACCTCTGCATGTAGAAGCCACAGATGCTGCTTTTTTCCTGATCATATTCACAACTTTCCCTATTCTCCAATAGGGTGACAGACTAGGTTGGTTCAGTATCCAGAATTGAGGCGCACACATGCTATCTCAATCTATGGGGCTTCTATATAGACTTCAAGCCGAGGATACACCCCTGGGTATTTAAACCAGACTTTAGTCTCAGAAATCCTGAACCTTTGCGTTCTAGGCATCGCCATTCGAACTCTAGTTTCCACCGTCGCAGTTGGTCTCCAAGGAACTCATTGCAAACACAGCCAGGTGGCTCTGACAGGGAGTGGTACTCAGGGAGAGCACTTCCGATCGCCATTCTGGCTTGAAGCAGGCTTGAACTTGAACTTGAGCTTGAGGTAGAGGTACACTCATACTTCGGAGCATTGACAAGACCTGAGGAGGTACATCCGGAATGCAATCTCGAAACTTTTTGAAGTTGAAACAAACTCATATGCCCCACATTTTCCCTCTTTTCTTTTGCTTTGTAGTTTGGAGCCTATATAGCTTCAGATAGGTCCTTGTTCTATTGTTCTCACATGACCTAGGTTGAACCCTGTAGTTTTATGAAAGAACAAATCCTGTTTTGCACATATATTAAGAATGGGACGGCACTCTGAGCACAAAATGATTTAAAATTGAAATTGAGAATGAGTTCTTAATCGGGTATTGAGCCTACGACTGACTACAGTACACCACGACTCAACAAAGAGAAAACGAAGGTAAAACAACCTAAACACATCTATTTACACTCGAAACGACTCAAAACAAGAATCAAGACAAACAAAAACAACAAACACAACACTAGAATGTGTTATAAAGGCAAGAGACCTCTCGGTTCACGAGGAGCCTGTTTCTCCGGGTATTGTTTTCCACCCTTTCTTATTTGTGATTCTTACATCACTCTGGCACTCAATCTTTATTTTTCTAGAAAAAAAAAATTTCTCACTTTTACTCTCAATGCACATCTCTTTATTCTTTACTTTCTCTTATTTTTTTATCCCTCCCCTGGGTGGTTGATGGATAAGCAGGAAGTCGTGGGCTCTTTCCCTTGGTATTCTGCTAAATTCTCTTTCTTTCGCTCACAACTAGTGAGCTTTCCCACAGAGGGGTTGTGGCGCGACTGGATGTGCAGCAGATTTGCAACTGACATCGGTTGACGATGCCCTTGGCCAGTTTGGATGTGATCAGACCTATCCAGATGAGGGAGTGGAATAGCCTGCTCCATTCCAGCTTGTGCTTCGCACTTGGCTTGATACCTCACTGTTTTGGAGGATGAGAAAGTCTTTTGGCCTCTATTGTTAGCTTCAGTTACGCCCTTTCTGGCGAATATGATGCCCCTTCCAGCAAGTATGGTGCCTTTTCTGGCAAGTATGTTGACAACGGGAAAAAGACAGGAAACCTGACTCAACTGTGCCCCTAGTTCATTATTTTGACCATTTTTTTTTATTTTTGGCTTCTGTTAAAACAATTTTAACCAACATGAGAGTTAGATTAACATACTTGTTCGATTTTCTGCTTTGAAATCATGCAAGTCAGGTTGTGAGCACTGCAAATTTTCCTTTTTTGGGTCCAAGAAATGGTCTAGTTTTGGAAAAATGGAATAATTTCTGAGAAAATTAGTCAACCTCATTAAAAATTCTCAAAAACTGTTTTTGCATTTGGCCACTGCTCAACCAACGTAGAACTTACTCTTGAGATGCACAACCTCAGATCTGAACTTGAATTGTCTTACAGCTAAATCTTTTAACAGAGTAGGACAACCGAGTCTGAACGAAGATGATCATGAAGATGAGCCACTTCACATGGACAGAAGCCGAGTTGAACAAGGATAAGCCAATCAACATGGATGAACCAAACAGGTTAAAAATGATTGGGGCCGGACTTCAGGATGAAGTTGCCTACGTATCCCGAACATAGGAATCAGGCCGTACGTAGTTCCGGGCTGAGGTTCACTCGGGTGTTGACACTCTCCTTTTGTGCTCTAACTTTTGCTAAAGTCGCCCTTTCGGGTTTTCAACCTTGCGAGCTTTGTTTTTCTTTTCTTTTCATTTCTTTTCTTTTTTTCTTTTTTTCTTCTTTTTTGTTCTTTTCTTTTCTTTCATTTTTTCATTTTTGTTCTTTTTTTTTCATTTTTTTTTCGTTTCTGTTCTTTTCTTTTTTCTCCTTTTCTTGCTCTAACTTTTGTCTGGGTCGCCCTTCCGAGTTTTCAGCCCAGCGAGCCTCTCAAGGATAAAATGTTTATCATGTCCATATTGATTGGCCTTAGGATCTCTAAGCCTTCTGAATCCAAGAGAATGGCTATTGTTCGCTGATGATGTAGGAGTCCATCCAATTAGGTCTAAATTGCCTCTAGTGTTGTGGATAGGAACTCGATTGTCCTTCAATAATAAATTTTCTTCTTCCAAATTCTGGGATTTGGCTTTCTTGCCAGTCTTCATTGGTTTGCGGAATGACCCATCTTTTGAATCTTTGAGCACATTTGACATTTTTGCCCCTAGTTCAAGGGCTACTTCTGATCTAGCTTTGCAAGCTTCCTTTGATAACATTTGACCTTCTTGATCTGACCTTCTTGCCCCTAGTTTAAGGGTTGCTTTCGATCCGGCCATGCAAATCTCGTATTGTGATTGATCGTTGAACATTCTGAGTCAAGGTTCAAGGTTTGAAACCAAAGGAGTCGAGTCTTGAGGCATGAGAGCGATCCTATGCTGCACAATCTCAAGATCAATTCCACGCATGTATTCGCAGGACCACGGAAAACATTTTTTGAAATCTTTTAAGAAAGTGACTAATCGCTCGCATTGAAGACAATGCAGAACCAATCTGGATCAAGCCAGGATCCTTCTCAGTACTCACATTAACAAACATGATTTCATTCATTAAGGGCTTAGCGTGTCCTCTCTTTCTCTCAGTTGATCAAATTTTTGCAAAGCCCGAGGAATTCCTCCCTCTTTGTTTTCATCAGTGTTAGAAAAGTTTTGAAAAACTTAGGTCAATACAATGATTTCAAGGCATAGAAAAGTACGTGAAAATATCTGCCGTTTCATTCAGAACTTCGGGCGCAACTGGCCTAATGGTAGAAACAGACACAAAAGAAAGAGTGTAAAAGACAAACACAAAACAAGCAAGTGATGCCTGAGTTAACACACCCAAAATCACCCAACTCTAACACAATAGGACTGACTTGATACAACAAGACAGACTCAATACAATACAACACAACAGAACTGACTCAATACCCAAGTCAGAAAGTACAATAAACAGCATTTGCAAATTGCTCAAAACTGTGCATGCCATCCCCACATCCGAAATAAAATGAGCGCCATCAGCAGGTGGTTCATCCCCCGATCACATAATCACATTATCCCCCAAGTTCATCGATCCAGTACTGATAGACTTTGCAGGATCTAGTGCGACGATGAACTCTTTATCAATCAGATCTTGTATTTCATGGCGAAGACGAAAACAACCGTCAGTGTCATGGCCGATTTGTTGATAGAAGGCGCTGTACTTGGCAACATCATGCTTAGCTGGAAGGGGATCCGGGAGAGGCCGAGGCTCAAAGGGTTTGAGATGGCCTTGTCCTATAAGGATTTGGATAGCTTTGGACAAGGTCATGTAAAGCGAGGCGAAGACCCTCTAGCCTCGGGGTTGGTGCTTTGAGGTTTGTGGAGTTATGTTGGATGTACCGGAAAAGGGGTTGGTAGGTGCTGACTAGGTTTGTTGATCTCTTTCGAGTGTAGGATTGGAGCTGAAAGGGGTGTTTCTGGTACAATATCCCTTTTCCCGGTTTACCCTTGATTCAGAATGCTCCCATCCTGAGTGGCAAAAGCGTCATCCATAGTCTTTGCAACAACTGCGAGCACTTGCTGTTTGTTCAATCCTTCAGCCTTCAAAGCCTCGACAGCCCACTGAAGATGTTCATAGGGACCAATGCTTGCCCCGACCTTGTTCTTACCACTTGCCTCCACTTTGCTGAGGAATTGGGTTGCTATATTAGAGCAGAGCCCAGTTGTTGTTGACATGTCATTGTCCAGACCTGAGATAGCTTTACTTTGGCCACTTTCAACCACAGCTCGCCCCAAGATTGGGGAGCCTTTTGGCATGAAATTTCTGGCATGTGATATGGGCGATAACGGATCCAATATTCCAAAGGCCAAATCTGCCACAGTTCTTTAAAGATCTTCTGTAACAACCCTCGTCACTGTTTACCGAATAATCACTGATTACTGTTAAACCGAAACTGATTATGACTGATAACTGGACTGAATAAAATACTGAACTGACTGACTGAAATTTGAAAATTGAATTGATTGAGTATATCTGTTTAATTGTAATTTTATCTGTTTGGTTATTTGATTATCTGTTCGTGTTTTATGTTTAAACTGCAAATTAAAGGCCTTATCGGCGGCCGAATCTGGAACCGACTGATGTTTTGTGATCCTCATAATTTATGTGATTTTATAGCATATTTATCTGAAAACTGATTAGGTATGATTAAATTAGATTAAATATTGGTAAATTGCATTGTTAGACTTAATTACCATAATGCCACTAGTGGCCCACTACTTGAACCATATATGAAGCTTTGTTATACACTTAACCAACATTTTATTAGCCACATTTGAACATCACAACCGACCATAGAGAGAGAGAGAGAGAGAGAGAGAGAGAGAGAGAGAGTGAGGGAATTGAATTGGCCTTGTTGATTTGCTTAGAAACTTGAAGGAATTGAAGTGTAGATTGTCAATTGAGCTTCTACTCTTGTGTTTGGATATCTAAGGTAGATCATTGACCTTCTTTATTGTGCATTTGAATTTAGTTTTGCTTGATTCATGAGTCTTTAGTGAGCTAAGGCAAGAATTGGTTCTTAATTGTTGAATTGGAGTTTAATCTTAGCATGCATGGCATACCCTTGCATTTTTGAGCTTGTTCTTCATAAACTTGCCACATGCATGTCCATGTTTTGAGTATAGACCATGTTTTCATCTTGTTCTTGAAGCTATTGGCTCATTAGAGCATGAAATTGGAGCTTTAAAATGGTTTGAATTCATGCATGTTTGCATGTTCATCATGTTCATGAAATTGGTTTGAAATTGGGTTTGAATTGAACACCCTTGGGCTTTGATTTTTACAATTGAGCTTTGGAATCATGTTGTTCTATGAGTTTACAAATGTTTTCAAGAAAATTGGCCCAAGAGGATCGAATTTGGAGCATCAAAACTTGGTTTTAAGCTTGGAGGTGCAATCTGGATTTTCCAGATTTTGCACTCCCGCTTGAGCGAGGAAAGTTGTGCTCGAGCGGGGAATTCAAGCATCCAGTACTTTGCACTGTTTTACAGTCCGCTCGAGCGGAGGCATGTGTCTTACGCTCAAGCGGGCGTCGAGCGTCCGTCGAGCGAAGATTTCACATATTCAGTACTTTTACAGTACGCTCGAGCGGGGAAGTTGCCGCTCGAGTGTGTACCTTTGTTGCATGGCCGCTCGAGCGGGGAAACCTGCGCTCGAGTGGAGCTCTGTTTTCCTAAAAAATCTGAAAGTGCTTTCTGATCGCATCTTTGCATCCTCATCCCATCCTAGGCATTCTTAGGCCTAGTTTAAGACATCTTAATGAGGATATAGATGTAGAACACATCGAGGCAAATTAGGGGTTAAGTTATTATCTTTCCCAACTGTGTAGCTTAGTGTGTGTTCAATCTGTTAACTGTGTAGGGTTGGCGACTGGGGAGACGCGCTCTAGTTTACTGTAGCCCAGAACTCTGTGAGTAACAACTGCATAAAGATATGTTCAAAATGATTATCTTCTGAACAACTGAACTGTACTGTTTCTGAACCGAATACTGTTAATTGAATGAATGTATGTCCTATATTCTGAACTGTATTGTGGCATCCTTAGCACCTACTGTTTACTGTTACTGTTATAGAGGTCTCTGTCGGTTCCCTCGTTGGAACCACTACTGTTTACTGATTGATGGCCATCATTACTGTTCGGTCTTTTAAGACCTACTGTTTACTGTACTGTTATGCTAATGGATGTACCACATATGACTGTACTGACTGAATGACTGAAATACTCTTTAAATGAACTGTTTTCATACTGTAAGGACATTCATTCTTAACCTCTTTATGCATTATGTTATTCACTGGACTTTAGCTCACTGCTCATATATATATGTAGGTGTACAGGCACCAGACCGTGGCTAGAAGCGTCGGGGTAACTCCAGTTTTGTCAAGCCAACCTATGTGCCTCACTGCGAGGTTCCGAGCCTGTCAAGCTAAGGTTATGGGTGTTTAAGTTTACCCCCTTCTGTACTGTTTTGTGATAACTGAATAGAATGTATAGACTGTATCGTACTGTTAGCAGGGATTGAGTTCATGATCGGAATGATTGTAAATATTGTATACACTGTTTTGTTCCTGACTGTTTATATATATATATATGAAAAGTCTTTTTGCATACAGACTGTCATAGCTCATTGGATGTTGTTTATTTACTGTATTGGCTTCCGCCAGGCCCTGTACTCTGTTTTACGGTATTACTGTTAAGCAGGCCTTCGGTAATCTCGGATTACTGGCCGGTTACGGTGCTAAACCCATAGGGCCGGGTTTGGGTCATGACGTCTTCAATCATTCATATCAGCTCAGAAGTAGTGGGTTTAGGGGTTTGAGATGATTGAGGTTCGAGTGTATCCATCATGCACAAGTCTGTGCTTTCTTGAATGAACACCTCAGGCTTGGGTAAATGGGCTGGGGTGATGTATATGCTGGGGTTGTAGATGGATGGCAATGTATGGATTAGATTGAGATGTAGAGGTGATGGGTCAGTACTAGCCCGAGGTCCTTTTGGTGGAGCTATGGTCTCTTCATTAATAAGATTCTGAATCTTATGACGGAGGCGGAAGCAACAGTTTGTATCATGACCGTGTTGTTGATGATAGGAACAGTATTTAGCTGGGTCATATTGTAGACACCCCATTTTTGACCGTCTTCGAGACTTGGTTGTGCTTGCAGGTACACCCAACAACTAGTTCGATTGCTCACTGAGTACTCGACTGTCGCGGCGGAACATCACCCGTTCGAGCTTCCCGGACCCTGTATCCTTTCTGTCCTTTTTTTTGGACCTTGACTAGGTCCTGTCAGAGTGGACCCTGTGGTGCACTGCCGGCCATGGACTTGTTCCTGCCGGCCATTGATGAGGCCCTGCCGGCCATCAATGAGCCACTACCGGCCATTGTTGATGGCCGGCACCCCCCTATCTCAGCTAGTTTTCCTCCAGATCTTTTGAGCTAGCTGGATTTTCATTTGCTCCCCTCCATACACATGTATGGAGGGATGAAGCCCTTGCAAAGCTTCTTGAAGAAGCTTTGCCTTTTCATCCTTCTATATAAAGAGGATGCCATCTTCTTTGACAGAGGTTCTGAGTTTTTGAAGAGCAAAAACTCCCTTTCTCTCTATATTGTTTGTGTTTAATGCTTTGAAGTTGGATTTCCTTGTATTTTTACACTAGAACACATAGAGATACACCACCACCATTGAACCAAGCTTCTTGGGAGGTCTTCTTGAGGTCTGAAAGCATGCTTCCACCCCCTAAAATTGCTGGTTTCGAAGAGGGTCTTTAAGGGTGAGCATTTTCCCCATTTTTGCACTTTCTTGCACCTTGCTTTAGCCCTCTTTGCATATTGATTTAGGATTTTTTTATAACTGGAAAAAGTCTTGTTTTTAAGTGTTTTTTAATTTTGGTTAAGGTCATTTTTCTGTTTGGGGTGTGTAGCCCCCTTGCATGCTTTGTTTGGCTTTGTTTTAAGCCATATCTAGAGGCCTCCGAGCTAGCCTTGGTTTGGCCTTCCTACCATTGAAATCCAGTGGGATTTAAGTGGTAGAGATGTGGTTTTGAGGTCCTAAATCAGAGGGGGTAGTCCCCTCTCTTTGTGTTCCTTTTTACTTGCATTTTTGGCCTTCCAAAGGACCATCCCTCTATGCATTTTTTAGGCTTGGTCCAGACATTTTTTTGTGACTTCTAGGACCTGCCTTGGCCCTGTCCAAGGCTGGTTTGGTCATGTCTTGCTTGCATCTAGCATGTGTGGTGTAACTCCATTTATAGCTCATCAAAGTAGCATGTGTGCATAGTCTTTGTTGAGTCCATTTCAGTCCATTTTTGGTGATGTTTTACCATGCCATGAATCTGTTTTGTGTTGGTTTTGTCACTCCATACTTGCATGATGCACTTGTAATGTAAATCCCCTAAACTAGCTTCATATGCTCCATGCCATGCCATGTCATTTTAGCTTGTTCGGTTTACATTTCAGCATGTATTTCGTCATCATTTGGCATGTTATGACCCTATCCATAGTTGGTTTGATCATCCTTTGCATGCTCCATATAGGTGTAGAACAAATCTTGTTTACTAGCCCTTTATGCATGATGTTTTGACTCATCATACTAGCATATTTTGGCTTCGCTCAAACATGATTTTATGCTTATTTTGAAGTGTTCTAGGACTCTTTTAGACTGCCATGGCCATATCACTCATGCTTTGTATAGCTATAGTGTAAATGCTTAGGCTAGTCTTGGGTTTTGAGGCCCCTATCATGCCATACATGTGATGTTTGCATGCCTTGCCCTCATTCCACATGCTATTTCAGTCCATGAAATGTTGTTGTTCACTTGCATTTGACATGCCTTGAATGCTTTGTATAGCTTGTGCTTTATGCTTCAAGAATGGATTTTTGTGCATGCCACTTAGCCTAAGCCTTTGGCTCATCATTTCAGTACATTTTGGGTCCTAATATACCATGATGTAACTCTGTTTTTGGTTGTCCAAGTCATGCCATGATTGGTTCTTATAGGTGTAGTGCATTGCCTCTTTTGTAGCCTTGCATGCCCTATGTTTTAGCATTGTATGCTAGCTTGCTTTGGCTTACTCCCATGCATGTTTTAGTCTCATATCAGTATGTACTAGGACTATTTTGGGTTGCCCTTGCCATATCTTTCATGCTTCGTATAGCTGTAGTGTAATTGGCCTTGCAAGCTTCGTGTTTCGGTGATTCACACATGCTATCCTTGAGCTATTTAAATGATTTGGCATCATTTATCATCTCATTTCAGTACATATAGTGTTGTTACACTTGCACATTTGTCACTTCTTAGGCACTTTTGAGAGCTGCCCTTTTAGGCCCCTCTGATGAACCTTTCGCATTTTGCATGCTTGAGTGTGTTGTGTGGCTTAATTCATCGCTTTGGCTACTGATTTGGACCTAGTTGAGAGCCGTCCATCTTTGGTGTAAGCCCATCTTACCATGTTGTCGCATGCTTGTTTCATTTCGTATGTTGTTGCATACTTGTTTAGCTTTGCATATCTTGCATGCTCATTTGTTCATGTTGCATTTTGTCATGTTGTCTAAGGTCGTCACCTCACATCATGCTTATATGCTTGTTGCATGCTTGGGTTAATTGCATGTTTGCACACTTAGGTCATGTTGCATGTTTGCCATGCTTATGTGTTGCATTGCTTGGATTAAGTGTTAATCCGAGCACGAGGAACGAGGGGCGTTTCATACTTCAAGTGATGGAACGTGTCTCAATTCTCGATCGCCGAAGCTCTTGATGATTCATGATAGAGTTCTAGGCTTTACTTGCTTTATTTGTGCATTCATTTTCATATTGATTTGCACAAGTTGGATCTTTGGCCATCATGCATCGGGATGCGTGATTGATGGTCGTGGATCTGACTAGGCCTCTCCCTTGATGTTTTGAGGTGATTTTGGAGTGCCATGGTGCGTACATGTCCTTGGGAAATCCTCCCTTTTCTCTATTTTGTGCTTCGTTGCAGTTTGGTGTCACAGCACACCAGTGGCCGGCAGCCTGCCACTGATGGCCGGCAGTGTGACACCCTTAGCCGGCAATGGACAATCTTTGGTCGGCAGATCTCCTTTCCTGGCCGGCAGGCCACTGGTGACTTCCCCTGCAGTGGTTTGGTAAGGTCCAGCAACAAGCACTGGAAGACACCCTGCAAACAGAGCCTCTAAAGAGCAACCGGAAGGCCTTCCAAAGCGAGGAACCGAAGCGAGCATGCATGCCTCCCTTCTTCAAACAGAGCTGGAATAACACCGTTTACTGCTTTCCCTACTTGCTTGTTGTCATTCATTAATTAGTTAATTGATTCGTTAATTAATTAAGTTGTGTAATAATTAGTTGTAGCTAGTTATTCAATTTGGTTCTGTAATAATTAATTAGCTTGTGAGTTAGTTAATTAGATGGCTTGTATTATTTATTCGGTCCCTCCGAGTGAGGGCAAATTTGTAATAAGCGTGGGTGCATGTGTGCATGTCTTCCAACCTCATTTCTTTCTCCCTCTTATTTAACCGCTTATAATGGTTAGATTTCGGGCATATTTCAATTAGCATACCTTATGCTATGCATGCGTGCATTCATTCATCTGTATTGCATGCACCGGGCTCGGCGTATCATACTAACTGTATAGTATTTCAAATCTAATTTGAATACGTGTTATCTGTTGCATTTCACATGCCATCCTATGATTAGCCGAGCCTATTCTAGACTGCATTTTGTATGCGATACATTAGGCACTTAACATGGACTGGGATCATGAATGATTGCTAACGAGTTCTCTGTTTTGGCACGAAGTACGATGTAAGTATTTATGCTTTAGCATCTCGTATGAGTGTGAATGTTAACATGACAACATACTTACCATGTGGCTATATGCTTATGTGATAAACTGCCTGAATGCCTGTGGGTGAAGGTTGGATTACTTGAATTGGGATAATTCATTGAAATCCGCATTTTAGCCTACTTGTGAGTAGCAAATTTCAAAACATTTCCAAACAAGTGGATATGCAATGCTTTGTTCCAAAATTAGGTAATCTAGTCTATACTTGTTTTGCTGTGCGCATCACATAGTAATTCTAGCTAATTAATCGGAACAAGAACGCATGCGTTTTCAAAAACAAGATATCATAGTTAGTAGAGGCCGATCTTCGGATCGGGCGAGAGGGGGTGTTCATAGCTGACCTTCCCCAATCGTACCCAAGTTCCCGAGCCGAGGCAACTTTGGTGATGACGGACACGTGGCCTTAGGCAAACGAGTCAGGGTTTCCTAAATTTCCCAAAATAAAATATTTAGGTGGCGACTCTGTATCTGGCAAAGCAGTCCATGTTTGGCACTTCTTTTCTAAAAATTTGTTTTCTCAAAAACGATTTGCCGGATTTGGATTCTTTGGTTCAAGATTTAGAACCGTGACAAATAGAGTTCGAACTGTGGCACGCAATTTGAGGCCTGAGGGTGCGTCCACACATATCTTGGTGGAAGAGGATTTAGAAGGGGTTGAGGTTCTAGGAGCTCTAGGTACCCTTCTTCTCACATCATTTTCAAAGCTTGAGAGAGACTCATGTAAAGAGGATGAAAATTTCGGGCTTGGAGCCGATTTGAAGTGGTTGGTTTTTGGCCATTGAGGGGAGTGGTGATAGTGTCTACTTCTGAGCATTTTGCAACTGTGCTACCATCAGTAGTAGCCTTGGAACTGCGAACAACATTCTTCTTCAAAGGTTCATTATCTTCCACAAAAATCCCTTGTCTGATGGCATCCTCGATTTGAACTCCCGTTTCATGAAACTCTAAAAAGGTAAACAGAGGTAGAATGATCATCTTTTGCAGCAACTCGCCATGCAAATTGCGAACAATCATCCTGATCTGATCTGTAATAACCCACATTCATGTCTTAGTCATGTTCATGTGCATTTGCATAACCTTGTCTTGTTAAGTTTGCATTCATGAACCTTGTCTTGTTTTGCTTAAGTGTTGTATGCGTGTTTTGTTCCTTCCTTGCTGTGCCAAGCCTAGGATATTCCAAGCTTAGGTCATCTTAATTCTAGAACTACCTTGGAACCACTTTGGTTGACCTCCACCTTCGTCCTGGCATATTGGCCGAGATGTCATCATCTGGGCCGAGGTGTGTATCACCAAGGCCGAGATGTGCATTATCTAGGCCGAGATGTTATCCTTGAACCCAAGTGATCTCGTTCCTAGACAGGTATGACCTAGACCGAGGTGTAGCAGATCTAGGCTAAGGTATGGCACATCTAGGCCAAGGTATGGCACAACTAAGTCAAGTGTTGTCCTTCCTAGCCGAGATCATTGTCACCTTACTTGCCGAAGCCTTGCCCTTAGCTGAAGTCATTATTCGCTGGAGTGCCCATGTCATCTAGCTTGTAGAATACACTTTGCCTTACACATGTCTTGTCTTTCAATCACCTTTTGAGGAGAACCAATCCGGTAGTGCCACGTGTCCCAGTAGAAGGTTAAGTTAGCTGATAGAGAGAGAAACCCTATCATCTCCATATCTTTGCCTTTATAGAGAGAGAAGCTCTAGGAAGAGGGAAGAAGGAGTTCTTGAGAGAGAAGTAGATCCCAAGCTTGATCCTTAGAGTTGAGCCGTTAAATCCGTGCTTTGAGGTTAGATTCTTGATCTATTCTTGTTGTTCTTATTGTTTATCTAGCTGCATTGCATGATCTAACATGTTTCATGAGCCATGCATTGCTTTGAAGTTCGGTTTTAGAAAGAGAAAATGATATTCATGTGTTCTTGAGGAAAAACCATGTTTTGATCCGAAAGTTTATATCAAGATCCATGTTTTTGTGTTTGTTTTCACGGAGTCTTCAAGTATGGGTACCCAGGTCCATGTTTTCGAACTCATAGCATGAAACCCCAGATTTTTATAATAACAAGTTATGATTTTAGCATTCATGTTCTTCATGTTCTTCAAGAGAGGAAACCCAGATTTCCAGACTTCACTTCCCTAAGTGTAGTCACCGAGATCACTATTGCCTAGACCTTACACTTAGGCCAAGCATCGTATCTCACCTCGGCCTACCTTGCATGATCACTTACACCTTTAGTTTACCTTGTATGCACCTCGGCAGTCAGCCGTACGCCGAAGCCTAGGTAACCACACCTCGGCCAAGAGGTGTGGGACCTTGGCAAGGACCTGGTTGGTACCTAGTATGTTTTGTCTCGTCTCAATCCAATTTTGACAGAAAGCCGAGATCGTTTACATCTATGTAGAGCTTGTTTTGAGAATGCATTTCATATCCATCTTTGAGCATCTCTTCTTGTCTTCTTGAAGTGCATTCAGTAGACTTTGCCATGTATTTGTAGGACTTGGACCCTTGCTTTAACCCCGGCGTCCGAAGAGTTATGTGAGTGGTATTTTTAATAAAGCTATGTTATAACGTTTTGATAAAGCTTTGCTTTGCTTTGTTTTGGAAAAGTATTTGTTAAGCATGAATGATTATCCATATTTTGTATATCAAGTATTAGCTTTGTTTTGGATGACATTCTTGGAAAGTCCTCCCATGCTAGGGGACTCTAAGCCCATGTAGCATCATGTTTAAGAGATCTCTGCCATCGACGATCTATGAACGGATGGCCCCACCGACGGTCTGGTGTACGGGTGGATTTGTCTAATCGATTACGGGTCGATTATTCCCTTGTTTTGTCCAGAATGTCATCACCCCAAGTATAATGTTGATGTTATTAAACATCCCAAGAAGCTTTGAAAGATTTGATTGATGAACATGATTCATCCCATGTTTTGTTACAAGCTTTGATATGTATGGTTTTGATAAAGAGCTCGGATATCATTCATTTAACCCTTTATTATTTATACCATTCACTGAGTATCCAAGCTCACCCTCTATATATATATGTAGGTGCCAAGCAAGAAGGCGGTGACGCCTAGATGTGTGTTTTGCAAGATGTTTTGGATTCATGTTATGTCGGCAATATTTATGACGGCTTGAGAAGCCTTTTGATCAAGATGTAATATGTACCTTACTTTATTTGTACTCAAGTTGTAATATTATGATTAAGATGTATGTCATTTCATTTGATCTATGCACAGCTCTTATGGACTAATTAGATTTAAATATATTGCTTCCGCACATATAAGCCCCATATGTATACTCTGATTGTGTGTGAATCTTTGTAAGTTGGCCTTTGGTAATCTCGGATTACTGGCCATCACGGCACCATTCTACTAGGGGCGGAATGGGGTCGTGACATGATCTTTGTCGGAAGGCCTTGTAGTCACTACCGAGGCCTTTGCTCTCCATCTCGTCACGAACTCTGAGAAACCCTCATTTGGCTCTTGGCGGGTGACTTCGAGATCACAAGTTGTGACCTCGATCTGTGTGTTGTAGGAGTATTGAGCAATAAAGGCCTCAGCCATCTCTTCCCAGTTCTGTTTCATAGAGTCCTCCAATTTAGCATACCAGATTACAGCTATCCCAGACATGGTTCAGCCGAAGAGAGACAACTTTTGGGCTGGGGTCAAACCCATTGGCCTCAGGATATCAGAAAATAGGCAAAGATACACCATTGGGTCTCAAGAGCCATCGAAGCGGTCGATATGCGGCATTTTAAACCGCTCCGGTAAAGTAACTGCAGATTCAGTATACCTGTCCTCTAAATCTGGGATAGAGTTCACTCCTTGTGCTCGTTTGAATAACTTCTCCAGTTTATTGACCTTAAGTGTAGTTGGGTCAACCTCAAATTCAAATGGAGCTTTGGTTTGATAGATAGGAGCTTTAGAGGCTTGTTCTAGGATTGGCTCCGCCGGATTTCCCTGAGTCTCTTGGACATTAGCAGTATGGGTAGTGGCTCCAGGTGTCGGGTTACCCGTGAGAGGTGTATGAGATGCAGAAGCCGCGGCCTGCTGTGGCTGTTGTTGTTGAAGCCTGGTTATCACTTCGGCCTGACGAGTCGTGACTTCAGCCTGACTGACTGCATCTTGCCGCAGTACCTCGATTGTCTGTTGCAGGTGCTGTATCTATTTTTCTACACTGCTTGGGGGATACAGAGCCATGGGAATGGGTGATTGATCTCGTGCTGAGCTGAATGCAGACAACTGTTCCCAGACCAGACTAGACCCAGGTGAACCGAGGTGTGACTGCTGTAGAAACTGCACTGGTGAATTATGCCTGATCCTCTTTCATCTTATAACTGGTGGGAGTGAGGTAAACACAGGTTGCTTATGAACAATTTCCGACCTGACAAAGTCTATCGACACAAATCCAGAGTACTCGGGGGATATTAGAGTCTTCTGAAGCTATGGTTCCAGGACTACCTTGCAAAAGAGAAAACAGACAGCATCTCAACCTGATTCCACTAGAACAGATATGAGCATAGCTGAATGACTGTACTCTTTATTGAATTCTGGCCCAAAATCAGATACTAACTTGGCAACTGATATGCACCTCCCTGTACAGTTTCACTGTAAAACACATACCAGTTAAGTAAGAACCAAAACACCCATATGATGAGGTAGGGTTACCTTGTCTTAATTTCGTCAGGAACTAGGGGTTCACTATGCAAACAAGCGGTTTCAAACAATTCTTGCATTCGGGTGAGCAACATGTCCTAGTTTGGAACAGTCTCTATGGCTTCCGATGTGCAACTAGGTCGATTGGTCAGAAATGGTGCCTCAGCAAGACCACCTAATATACCTCTCGCTCCTAACACCGAGAAGTGAAAGGAGGATCAAACGGTACAGCGGTAGTCCAGATCCAAGGTTGGTGTCCCCAATGTGGCAGAGCCCGCAACCGGTCAGCCTTATGGCATGCTTTTCCAAGCAAGCCTTCGGCAAACCGCTCAGGAATAGCAGATGGCAAACACTATGACTTAGGTGCACCAATGCAAATGCTAATGCAAAGAAACACATAAGTGTAAATAAAACAACATATCATGAGTTCGAGTCAAGTTCTCTAAATCCCCAGCAGAGTCGCCAGAAACTGTAGCTCGACTTTTTCGCGCCCCTTTTCAAAAGCTCGAATTGGTCCTATAGTTCGGACTCCCGTCACGGTTTTGAATCTAATCTCACAAAGTGCAATGTGAAACTGATAAACACCAAAGAGTCCAATCTGGCAAATCTTTTTGGAAAATTGATTTTAAATCAAATAATGCCAAAATTGGACTGTTTTGCCAGAATACAGAGTCGCCTAAATATTTTATTTTTGGAAAATTTAAGAAACCCTGACTCATGCCAAATGCCACATGTCCGTCATCACCAAAGTTGCCTCGGCTAGGGAACTTGGGTACGAGAGGGGAAGGTCCTGAAATGAGCAACCCCGCTCGCCCGATTAAAGGATCGGCTTCTACTAAGCATGATATGTTGTTTTATAAACACATGTGTTCTTATTCCGGTTTTTAGCTAACTTTACTATGTGATGCACACAAGCAAGTATAGACTAAAAACGCAAGAATTGGAACATTTCAACTCATGTTTGTTTTCGAAAAATGGTTTGAAGTTGCCACCCTCAAGTGGGCTAAAACGCGGATTTGCCACCAAACATGATGGGCTTAAAACATGATTTGCTACTTCGCAAAGTGGACTTTAAAACTCTCATTCGTTGAATTGTCCCAATTCAAGCAACCAAGCCTTCATCCACAGGCATTCATGCAGTTTATCAAATAAGCACATAGCCTCATGGCAAGCATGCGAAACATGGTATTATGACAATCACACTCATGCAAGAATGCTAAAGCGTAAAAGCTTACCGAGTACTCCAAGCCAAAACAAAAGCTAGTTAGAAAGATGCATGATCCTAACTATACAAAATGCCTAATGCAACACATGCAATAATGCGACTAAATAGGCTCGGCTACCTAATCATGGAATTTGCAACACTTTTAAAAAATCTAGAAACCTTAGATGTTGATTTGTGATTATGTACCAATTTTAAGCAAAATATAACAATCCCAATCAAACAATAAAAGACAAATCGACACAACGATTTTACGTGGAAAAACCACAATTGGACACCTCCAACTGTGATTAAAAAACCACAGGCAACAGCCACAAAACAATCCACTAAGAAGATTGAAAGGAATTACACAGGTATACTCTCAATTATCTAGCGAATCCACGCCTAATTGAACCAACCTTTATGTGCCTCTTCCAACCTCGTCTTCACCTCGGAATTGTCTTTACAATGAGCCACTCCAGAATCCACCGAAGCTTCAGGCTCGAATTCTTCAGAATCCACCGAAGAACAACTCTCTCTCTCTCTCTCTTGTATATAACAAACAAAACCTTTGATGTACTCTCTTTAAACCATGAGTTGAATACTCAAAAAAATATCAAAGAAAACTAACAAAATATTCCCAGATATAAACCTTAAGAACCAAAAAGAAGATCTAGAGGAATTAATTTAGTTTTAGGAGAAAACCAACTACTTATAGAAAACAAAAGTAATCCTAGTTTTGAAAGAAAACCAACGTCTTAAAGAAAACAAAAGTAATCCTAGTTTTGAAAGAAAACCAACTTCTTATAGAAATCCTTGTCAACCGGGATTGCCAAAAATAAAACCTAACAATCTCCCCCTTTGGCAATGCCGTGACAAAACACACCTAACAAATAAAATCCTAATCACCCCAACCCATTACAGCCAACAAACGCAAACTTCTTTCTCAAGGTCATGATCTGCAAAACAACTATTAGTGCCACAATCTCCAAAACAACTATTAGTCCCACAAGAGTATATAAAAAAGCAATAAACATATGACAAGATTATCTTAAAGCATTTGAAGCATGAGATGGAAAACATGAATATATGCGACTTGGAGCTTTTAAGAACATGCAGCATGAAAACCTAAAAACTAAAACACATGCACCCGACACATGGCATGAATATGGCTTGAATACATGAAATCCTAAGACACAAGCACCGGACAATCTTATTCCCCCTTGTCATCACGAATTGACAAAGGAAGCTCAATCAACCAAAGCAAGATCAAAAACCACACAAACAGGAACAAGATGATGAAAAAATTAATAACCTGCGAGATGTAAGCAATAAACAAGTAGTGGATAGCAACACACAAACCAACTAATGCCAATCTCTCTTTCACTCAAAGCAACCACAAACACTGTACAGAAAATAATGAACAAAAAGAATCCGACAAAAATAATATGGTGGAGCAAGCAAGGAATTTCTCATTTGTACCTTGAAACACACAAAATTATCCAATAAGCACAATTACTTGAAAACACAATGTGCACAGCCTCTAGAAGATTCCTCATAAAAGAAAGTGATGTAATATGTGAAAAGCATAGATCCCATGATAAAAGTGTGTGTGTGACTCTTGGGATTCGACAAATACTAGATTCAAATCCTAGTAGTGATATAAAAGCTGGACCTCCAACAAGAGAATCTAAGCATAACTACAGAAAGTCAAACCACTAGGAATGAAGGGGTATTTGGTGAGTAAAAGCGGAGGCTCCCCCTCAATCAATGAATCCTTTTTTTTTTTTTCTTTTTTTTCACATTTTTTTTTCTTTTCTTTCTTTTGCACATTTTTTTCTTTTCTTTCTTTTGCACACTCATTGGCGGCTGACACGCTCAAGAGTATGGAAACCGAACCAGAGAAGCATGGATATAAAAAGGACAGCCTAGTTGGTGACTCTGAGGTAGCCTTTTCCTCATGGCTGGACTACAAAGAACAGAGGGGAAAGCCGTGGAGATGCAAAAAGATAGAAGGTGGTTAAGAGACTCAACATCACCCATGATATGCTATTATAGGTCAATTCCTCTAGAAAAGCAAAAGATACAATGCCAGAAGTTCATAGAAAAAACAGATCACTAAGGCAAAAGGCTCCGATATTTGCTAATCCAAGAGTGTGTACAGAATGAGACATACTAATCAAAAAACACACACTCCAAAATGAGTAAGGACCATAGAAAGCACACACATATCAACATGTAATGGATATTCTTATCAATTCCAATATGCACCAAGGACCACTCAAAAATTTCAAGCTTGCAAAACCATACTAAGAAAATATTTTTGGATTTTTTTTTTCATTTTTTTTCTTAACCAAAGCAAGACTAAAAAACGAACATGCACACATTTTTTTTTTTTAGAAAACAAAACATGTCAGAAAACGAACAAGCACACATTTTTTTCTCATTAAAAAAAGCACACAGAAACCCAAAAACTAAAACAAATAAACAAATTAACACAAGTTAAGTTTTCTCACCCAAACCGCTTTAGTATAAACAAAGTTGTGAGAATTGCGATTTTTGGGTGGTGTCTTGACGTTATGGTTCCCTTCCCCTTCAATGAGAACCCGTCTTGACATGGTTTTCAACTTCCTATTCCTAGGTTTAGGTAAACACAACCTCTGTTCATGTTTGGTCTCAAGCAAATCAAAATAGCAAGGTTTATTATGACCCTTAACCTCCTTATGACCAATGAAGTGTCTCCTACCCCTTGAGATATTAGAATTTCTTCCATCTCTATGAGACATTCTCCCATGCAATTCATAACAATAAGGGCAAATATGACCATGCATACCATAATGATGACAAATAAAAACAGAGTGTATCTTCTTTTCTTTGGCCTTACCAACTCTAGGAAGTTTGAGAAGTCTATCCTCATGTTGAATTTTTTGTTCTCCCTTTCCTTGAGTTTTTGTATCACAAGATGTGGAAACCTTCTGCTTTTGCTCTTTCTTACCACCAAAGTCAATGCCACTCTTGTCAGAACAAATTTGTTGAGACCCAATGATATTGTCCAAAGTCTTTGATCCTCTGTTCCAAAGACCAATGGTAGCCATAGCACACTTGAGTTCTTCCTCTTTCTTGATCATTAGTTCTTCCAAAGCAACTTGAGACATCTCGAGAGTTTCAATCTTTTCTTCATATGTTGCATAAATTTGCTGTAGCTCATTCCTCTCTATCTCACAAGTCAAGAGTTTTGCACAAAGAGCTTGTCGATCATTACAAATCTTAAGGGCATCATTCCTAGCCTCGGAAATCTCTTTTTTTTTAACATGACATTCTCACTTTCACATGTTTTGAGTTTCTTTGTGAGTTTGTCATTCAATTTGAATAAGTTAAGAGACTCCTTATACAACTTTTGATATGCTTGCTAAAGTTCTTCATCTTTACTTCCCGAGGATTCGTCAAGTAGGGGTGGTCGAACCATAGAATTTTCCTCACGAATTGAAACCATTATCACAAATCAAACAAGATCTCGTTCTAAAAGAATTTAAAAAAAAAAAAAATTAGAACGACCTGCTTTGATACCAATTGAAAAATCTAGAAACCCTAGATGTTGATTTGTGATTATGTACCAATTTTAAACAGAATATAACAATTCCAATCAAACAATAAAAGACAAATCGACACAACAATTTTATGTGGAAAAACCACAATTGGACACCTTCAACTGTGATTAAAAAACCACGGGCAACAGCCACAAAACAATCCACTAAGAAGATTTAAAGGAATTACACATGTATACTTTCAATTATCTAGCGAATCCACGCCTAATTGAACCAACCTTTATGTGCCTCTTCCAACCCCGTTTTCACCTCAGAATTGTCTTTACGATGAGCCACTCCAGAATCCACCGAAGCTTCAGGCTCGAATTCTTTAGAATCCACCGAAGAACAACTCTCTCTCTCTCTCTCTCTTGTATATAACAAACAAAACCTTTGATGTACTCTCTTTAAACCATGAGTTGAATACTCAAAAAAACATCAAAGAAAACTAACAAAATATTCCTAGATATAAACCTTAAGAACCAAAAAAAAGATCTGGAGGAATTAATTTAATTTTGGGAGAAAACCAACTACTTATAGAAAACAAAAGTAATCCTAGTTTTGAAAGAAAACCAACTTCTTAAAGAAAACAAAAGTAATCCTAGTTTTGAAAGAAAACCAACTTCTTATAGAAATCCTTGTCAACCGGGATTGCCAAAAATAAAACCTAACAACTTTGATAGCATGCTTTGAAACACGTATTCAAAGAAGTATTGAAATTGACAATGTAGTTTGAATGATGCACTGAGCCTCGGTGCATGCAAGACAAATGAATGGATGCAAACATGCAAGCATAAGGTATGCTAATCAAAAACATGTCCTTAATCTAACCATCAAAAGTGATTAAATAAAAGGAAGAAATACGTGGGGTTGGAAGACATGCACACACGCACGCACACTTATTACAACATCATGCCCTCTTGAAGGAGGGTCCGAATGAATAAGCTAACTAACTAGCTACGCTAATTAAGCTAACTATTACAACACAATTAATTAACTATTCTAGCTAATCAATTATTACAAACCGAATTAAATAACTAGCTATGCTAAGCTAATTAAAGCAATTAAACTAATTAACTATCTAAGCTAATTAAATAATTACAACACTTGAATGAATGAATGAATTAGCTTCTACTAATTAATTAAACAAAGAAAGTAAATAGCCTCGAGAGCGAGGGAGGCATGCATGCTCAGTTGGCTTCCTCCTGAAAATCCACTGCCTTGCCATCGGATGCCTCTGTTTGTGCTCATTTGACCTCTAAAAATTGTGTCAACTCCTAGAATGACTCTGCTCCAACTCAGGAACACACTGGTTCAAAATTGATTTCTGGCCAGTCGGCTACCAATGGTGGCTGTTGGCCACTAGTACTGGTCAGTTGGCTTCTTCTGGTGGCCGGTTGGCTAATACAAGTGACCGGTCGGCCACTGCTTTCCTGAACTTCACTTTTTTGCTGCAACAGAGAGCAGGTAGAGGCAAAGTAGTGTATTATCAAGGAGTGTATGTACTGCTACCCTCCTTATCATTACACAAATTCAAAGGAGTGTAACTCTTGATTCCCAAACCATCAACCAAGCATTTTCAATGCATGATGGCCTAAAAACCAAGTTTGTACAATTTCAATGAGTGCAAAACAAGACTCGACAAAACCACAGCCCTACATGCATGATCAAGGGTGATGGTGACTAAGAATAATGGCACATTTCATCACTTTAAGTATGAAACATCCCATTTTTCTTGTGTTCGGATTAACGTCCGATCCGATCACATGCAATGCAACACAAAGATGGTTAGCTTGCCTCTTTTACTTGTCCAATTTTATTTACTCATTTTACATTACTGATTAGTCCTTTAACCAATTAAGTCCAAAGTGAGAGTCCTCTAATTGAAAGTAGGCTTAAACCACAAGTGCCTTGAGCATGAAAGAGTCCTCATGCCGTTGGTTAGTAGAAACCCTCAAGAGAGGATTAAAACTATCAAGCACAAGTGTCTCAATTTCACACTCAATCCAACAAAGGGTCCAAAGTCACTTTCAACACAAAGTAAATAGTGAAGAATAGAGGGAGGTTGCAGATATTTCAGTGCTGACATGGCATGTAAAATGACACTAAATCATGCAAGCAACACATGCAAGTCATGTATAAGAGCCTAACTCATTAAGCTAGTGAAAACCATTACACAATAGCCATGCAATACAAGCCTCAACTGACCAAACCAGCTCAGAAGAGAGTTAAAATATGCCAAAACAGTGGCTAAAACTTGCTGAGATTAAGGCACAAAAGGCTAGAAAAACATGCTCACGTGTTAGCTTGCAAACAAAACTTAAGAGCAACACCAAAAAGTAATGAAAGAGTGAAGCAAATGAGCATGTGATAGAGCTATAAACACTAAAATTACATGTAAAAAGACACGTCAACATGCAACCATCTCAAGCAAATCAAGTTTGAAGGGCTAGAATGCCAAGCTAGTGAAGCTATTTGCATTACAACTATGCAAAACAAGGCTCATATCACCAAGACAACCCAAAACAGAGCTAAAACTAGTCAAAACAGTAGCTAAAACATGCTTGAATTAAGCTAAGTTAAACCACAAAAACATGTTACCATAAGATGCTAACTAGACATGCAAGTGAGACACAAGGAGGGGAGGCCAACCCCTCCATTTTTGGACTTCAAAACATGTTTTCCACCACTGAAATAACTCTGAATTTCAGTGGTTTAAAGGCCCAAAGAGTTTGATTTTAATATGCTAAAAGATGGTGCAAAAATTTTCACAATTAAGCAACAAGAAGGGTGGACAACCCCTTAGCACAAAATGACCTCAAACTACCATATTAAGCTTCAAAAATCAGAGTTTTTTGTAGTTGAAAACTAGGCCAAAAACAGTATAAAAAGATGGCTAAACAAGTAATCAAAATAAAGCCTACAAGGCAAGTCCTATACCTCTTGAAGCACAGCACAAAACAACCACAATTCTGAGCTAAACCACCCTTAGGAGCTCAAACTAAGCCTCAAAGAAGCTCAGCTCCAAGATGAGGATGTTTGGTTAAGGGTCTTTGTGCAAAAGTGTAGAGAAAATCAACTATCAAGCACAAAACAAGAAGAGAGAGAGAGAGAGAGAGAGAGAATTCTAGAGAGCGAGGGAGAAAATTTGCTCAAAATTATCCGACCCCCTAAAATGGGGGAGAAACCCCCCTATATATAGAAAATCAAGCTAAAGGCTTGTATTCATCCCTCCATACACGTGTATGGAGATGAGCTTCAGTGAACAACAGCTGGCACAACTAGCAAATAAATATTTGAAAAATGAGAAAAATGGCCGCCGGCCATCATCAGTGGCCGACCGGCCATCAATGTAGCCAACTAGCCATCAACATAGCCGACCGGCCACCACTAGTGGCCGACATGCACAAGTCATAGCCGGCAGGCTAGGGGGATGGCCGACATGCCACCCTCTCCTCCAGAATTGAAGCAACAAGCACTTGGTCCACAACCAAGCACAAAACAAACGAGATTAGAGGCTCCAAGGCAAGGCGCTCGGCCGAGACCTTCAGGGACTCAAAATGAACACGAGCAAACACAATCATCGCGTGTTCAAACGATGACGTCCAAGTCTTGAGAACAATAAAAAATGAGGTGTCTACACTAGGCTGAATTTTTACATTACTTGTCATTGATAAATATAAATTCATCATTTTCATTTGTACAATGTTCATCTTATTTTGTTTATATATTTTCTTCATTGTTCTCATTCAGTTGATTAAAAGACATATCTACAGATTAGGAGATTTTACTAATTATTTTTTACAAATTAGGCTTGTCTTAACCAGTGTTATTTCTTATACAGGCTTCCCTAAGGTGGTTTTTATGATTGGAAAGAATTTAGAAATGTGTATTTGTAGACACCCCATTTTTGACCGTCCTCAAGACTTGGACGTCACCGCTTGAACACTCGATGATTATCCATGTTTGTGTTCGTCTCGAGTTCCCGGAGGTCTCAACTACGCGCCTTGCCTCAAGATCTCCCGACTCGACCGCTTTGTGTTTGGTTTTGCACCAAACACTTGTGTTTTGCCTTGGAGGGGCAGGGAATGCCTTGTGAGGCATCCCCACACATCACCGGCCATGGCTAGAGGCCACCGGCCAGGGTTTTCATGCCATCGGCAATGTATATTGCCGGTCAGCATTCTTTGTTGCCGGTCGGCCATCTATTTTGTCAAAATGACAATTTTGGCCAGCCGACTACTGTTCATCTGATATTTCAGATATTTTTGTGCCAGCTGTAATAGCTGGCACCCACTCTGTTCCCCTCCATACACGTGTATGGAGGGATTTCCCTCTTAGGAAGCTTATTTGGTAAGCTTTGAAGAGGAGGCTTCTATATAGAGGAGGGCTCTCTCCCCTCTTCAAAGGTTAGAGAATTCAGAGGGAGCTTTGGATTAGGGTTAGGGTTGATACATATCTCCTATCTCTCTATCTCTCACTTGTGTGTGTTCTAGGTGCTTTTGTCCATACTATTGCACACAAACACATAGTCTTACACCTTTTCTTGGTTGTTGAGAAACCTGAGGCTTGTTCTTGGTGTTCTTGGCTGGATTTGAGCTCAAGGAGGCAACAAGATCATCATTTGTGAAGGTGGTCTACAAGGGTAAGAAACTAGTCCCCTTTTACCCCTTTCTTGCATAGCTTGTTAGCCTATCTTAAAACTATTTTTGTGTTTAGTGTATAACATAAAAAATTTCTGTTTTTAAGCCCTCTTGATAGTTTGTTAAGAGTGTTTTGTGATTTGAAATTGTTTGACCCCCCTTGAGCCTTGTAAGGCTCCATTTTGTGCTCTTTTGAGTGAGCTCTGAGACTTTGGTGTTTGGGCCTCTTCACCATTGAAATCTTGAGGGATTTCAGTGGTGAGGATGGTGCTTTGAAGTCCCAAGAAGGAGAGGGCCACCCCCTCTCCTTGTTGTCCTTGAAAAGGACCATTTTTGGCCTCTTGAGGGAGCCTTATGCTCAAGTGAGTGTTGATCGTGCCTAGGTTGTTTTTCATGCTTATATTGCCATAATATAACATTGTTGTATGTTGGTTTTGGTACACCATGCATGCCTTGCATATATGCCTTGTAATGCCATGTTTAGGCCTTAACATGCCTTAGGTTGTAAACCCTTATTCAAGCATGTTTTAGGTTTAGCCTTGTGAAGGTTTTGTGTTTATTTTGCCATGTTTAAGGTCTACCCTTAGTTGTTTGGGTCGACTTTAGCTTACATTATATAGCCCCTTTGCATTTTTGGTTTGTTGGCCTTAAGTGTGTGAGTGTGTTGCATGCATTACTTGCTTTGATTTAGTGGTTTGGCACCATTTGTAGCATCATTTTAGTCCCCATGACATGCTTGTATGCTTGCCTTGGACACCTCTTTAATGCTTTGAAAGCTTGTGTTGTATGCCCCATGTTTGGTCATTGTGCATGCTTTCGAATTCAAGTCATGTAGATGCATCTAAGTGGTCCTTTGGGCTTGGTTTTATGTGCTAAAACTCTATTTTGGTCATTTAAGTCTTGCCATGTGTGATTACATTAAGTGTGGTCCATTGCCTCTTTGGTGAGCCTTAGGCTTTGGGCTTGTTTGCATGCTAATGTTTGTCTTGTTTAAGTTGGTTTGGCACCTCTTATAGCACGATTTCAGAGCTTATGTTGCATGCTAATTGTCCATGTTATACCCCTTTCAAGTGTGCTTGAGAGTTGCCCTTTTGTGCCTAAGCGTTAGGTCTTAACATGTGCATGTGTGTGTGTGTGTTTAACCCTCATATTTGAGCACTTTGGCCACTGTTTTAGGCCTAGATAGGGCTGCCCAAATCATGTTTAAGTCCATCATTTGCTTGTTTGCATGCTTACCTTGCATGTTTGCTTGCATACTTGCATGAATGCATTGTATGCTCCCCTTTTATGCCATGTTGCATACTAGCTAACATGCTTAGGATTGCATTACATAAGCATGCATGCCTTGTCCCTTGATCTAGGGATAGGGATTGAGCCTTTATTTGTTGGTTTGCATTGCATTTGAAATCAATGTGCACAACTTGGTTCTTTGGGCATCATGAATGGAAATGCTTGATTGGTGGTCCAAGAACCAAGGACCATGTCCCTTTGAGTCACAAACATGATAAGGGGTATGATTGGTGCATACATGGCTTGAATTGCATTGCCATGCAAGGCTTTGTCCTCTGCTGCTGTCAAACAGGTTCTGTAGGAACTTCTTGCCGATCGACTACAAAAAGTGCCGACCGGCAATCAATTGGTGGCCGATGGCTTCATCAACAGCGATGACCACATCCCACTGCCGGTGACAATCCTACTCAGCCGGGTGGTGTCTCCCAATGTCCAGGGAAGCAATTCAGAGACTTTGGCAGCCTTCAGAGGGGCAGAGCAGGGAAAACAGAGGCAGTCTATGCATGGCAGTGCACTTCCGAGCAGGACCCAAGCATGCGTTGCATCGAGCCCTCTCCCCGAGGCTGCTGTTTATTGCTTTCTTAGACTAATTAATTTGCTTAATTAGTTTAGTTTGGTCTGTAATAATTAATTAGCTAGGATAGTTAATTCATTATTCGAATTGTATTAATATTTTGGTCCCTCCCGAGCGAGGGGCGAATCTGTAATAAGTGTGGGTGCGTGTGTGCATGTCTTCCAACCCCCACTTCTGTCTCCCTTTTACTTACCTGCCTTTGATGGTTAGTATTAGGACATATTTAAATTAGCATACCTTATGCTATGCATGCGTGCATCCATACATTTATCTTGCATGCACCGGGCTCGGCGCATCATGCTAACTGCATTAGTATTTCAAATCTAACTTGAATACGTGCATCAAACGAGTGCATTTCGCATGCCATTTCTAGATTAGCCGAGCCTACTCTAGGTTGCATTTTGTATGCGCTGCATTAGGCACTTAACATGGACTTGGATCATATATTGATTTGCTAACAAGTTCTTGTTTTGGCACGGAGTACGATGTAAGTATTTTTATGCTTTAGCATATCGCATGTGTGTGAATGTTAACATGACAGCATGCTTACCATGTGGCTAGATGCTTATGTGTTATAAACTGCCTGAATGCCTGTGGGTGAAGGTTAGATTGTTTGAGTTGGAATAACTCATTGAAATCCGTGTTTTAGCCTACTTGCGAGTAGCAAATTCCAAAACATTTTCAAGCAAACGGATATGCAATGTTTTGTTCCAAATTAGGCGATCTAGTCTATACTTTTGTGTTGTGCAGATCACATAGTAATTCTAGGCTAATAACCGGAATAAGAACACATAACGTTTTCAAAATCGGATATCATGGTTAGTAGAGGCCGATCTTTGGACCGGGCGAGAGGGGGTGCTCATAGCTGACCTTCCCCAATCGTACCCAAGTTCCCGAGCCGAGGCAACTTTGGTGATGACGGACATGTGGCCTTTGGCACCGAGTCAGGGTTTCCTAAATTCCCCCATTAAAAAATATTTAGGTGGCGACTCTGTATCTGGCAAAGCAGTCCATGTTTGGCACTTCTTTTCAAAAATCTGTTTTTCTCAAACGATTTGCCAGAGTTGGACTCTTTGGTTCAAATTATGAACCGCAACAACAAAAAGGGAGTCTGAACTGTAGAGTGAGGCCCACAGGCGCGTCTACAGTATTGCTTACATTTATTAGTGTATGGGTGTCCTACCCTTGTTGGTATTTTTTAAATTATTTTGGGTTTCTTTTATGGGTGTGGTATTCATTGCTTTAACATTTCACTTTAGAATTTCTTAATGTAATATTAATCCCTTCTTCTCCTAATTTTCGCTTCGATTCCCAACAAAAATTAATAAATAAAATAATGAATCAACAATTAAGGAAATTTCTACAACGTATAACAGACACTTATAATGGGCACTAGGTTGCGTGCTTGCGTGCAGCCACTCTCACTCGCCATATATATAAAGCATGAATGCTGGAGGACGAAATTTTTGGTCTCGCTGAAATTACCTAATTGCCCTTTTGCTCAAAGCTCAAAAACCACGTCGTTTTAGGGTATAATTTTGACCCAAAAAAAAGCCTGTTGCTTCATGCCTTACGTCTCTGCAGCGCCTGCCCTTTCTTTCTTTCTTCTCCTTCTAGATCTAGACAAACAGGGAGACGTGATCTATATATATTTATAAATATAAATCAAAACAAACAGGCAATTACCTTGCAGACTATGAATCTTAACATGAAATCATAGTTTAATTTTTGTGTGAAATTGTATTGGTTCTAATTCCTATGCGTGAAACATGGTTTCTTTACTTGGTTTGTCTGAGTTCAAGTGAGGAAATAGTTCCCCAAATATTGATCTCTTTTGATGTTATTCATTTGTTCTATAAATTTTATATTATATCGTAAATGATGTTTGTTTTGTGCTATCCTATGAACGTTATTTACTTCCAAAAAATGTGTTTGAATAATAAAAATAAAATTTACAGAAAAGTGGGTTTCATTTAGACAGTAGATAGAGAGAGAATGAAATGTGATAATGAAGTGAAGTTTGCATTATATGTGAGAGGGTAATTTATACCGAAATTGGGCCGAGCTGAGTAAGGGGGCCGTTCTTTGGGCCACGGTAAGAAGGGCTGGATGAAAGGGGCTTATAGTTAGCCTGGTCCTAGTAAAGCCCCATTGTTATCTCGGTCCCAGAGAACCTTCTTGTTATCCCGGTCCGAAAGAGCCTTGAAGTTAGACCGGCTTAGGGAAGCTCTACGGGTTAGCCCGGTCATGGCGTATTGTGGTTAGCTCGGTCCTAAACCTAGCTATTTAGCTCGGTTGGAGACCTTGGTGTTTGTTATCTCGGTCTGAACATACCATGGTTAGTACATGAGAAACTGGGGTAAGAACAGTGAATGGAAGAGTCGAGCTAGAGTTAGCTCGGTCTAGTCTGTGGCTCAACATAGTCATGTTTACCTTGGTTGTATTGACATCCAACCATGGTAAAACCATCTCACTTGGTTTAAGCAGTGAGGGGGGTGTTGAAGGATAGGCATTATCTTTCAAGAGTGTAACTCCTAGGAGGACTCTACATGGAGGAGTAAAAGTCGTGCTAGGATTGTGCCACACGGAACTTACAAAAGCTCACAAACATCACCTATGGAGAGGTAACACAACTTTGATTCTCGAATACACAGAGCTCTTTGTCTATTTGTCTATTTTGCTGACTTAGGCATCGGAGAAAATCCGGCACACACCCGCCGGCTAGCTCACGTTTGTGTTTTCAGGGAATAAAGCGACGACGTATGGAGGAGCACAATCTTGATCAACAGGATTATACGAGAAGGTTTATTTCTTTCCCGTACAATTGGCGCCTTCTGTGGGAATAAACAGAACGAACAAAACCTCTTGATTAAGTTTTCCTTGCTAATAAAAAGTAATGGCGCACAACGAAGATTTGCTGCAGTCCGCCATTGATGGACAAACCCCAGAAGGAGGTAGGAGGCGCGAAGGCTTGCTTCCTATCCCTCCCATGGCGGACTTAGAGCCCCAACGACAGAACCCCAGGAGGGATGCTAGGGGGAGGCGGAATAACAACCCCCGTCACTCTTGTTCACAAAGTCTTGACAGACAAAGGCGGAGGATTGATCCTCAAGTTCTGGAGGACCGCGTAAAGGAGCAGGATGAATTGATACGACAGATGGCGGCAGACATGGAGTTTATGAAGCGCCAGATAAAGGGAAAAGGAATGGTGACAGGAGAGGGGCACAAAAGTAAGACGTCCCCTTGTAGACACCCCATTTTTGACCGCCCTTAAGACTTGGGCACTACTGATGGTTTTCTTGGTGGAGAAAGGTGTGCAGGGCACAGGTTCAGTTTCTTCGGCAAGGAGAGAGGCGAATCTCAACTTCACACCCATTTTGGACCACAATTATTTTGGATGGTTTTTAGACCTTAAAACCCTCTCTTTCAAAACATTTTTGAAATAAAATTCCCACGATGTTCCGACGCTCGCATTTCGGTAAATGTTGCGCTTTTCGGTAAACCGAGCAAGGACAAAGTGAGGATGAATGAAAGAGAGATGAAATCTTTGAAAAATCTTTCAAAACACCTTACTTAGGGGTTCGAAGTTGAGGAGAAGAGGAAAGGAGAGGAGAAAACTGGTCTGGGAGAAGTTCGGCATGAATCCGGGTAGGAGAGAATCGAGCAGCCCTCGCTGAATCGGGCTTATTCAATTGCATACTTGGAGTTAAGCTATGAAGCCACCATCGTTGGAAAGAAGACTTTCGGGGCTTCACTTTGTACTCAAGAATCTCCCAAAGCCAAGTCCGGGTGGAGGAGATATGATTGGTTGAAGCTGGGCATCATCCCGTTTGGATCGAGTCTGCGCGGCTTCACCAAAAAGGGCATAACTTTCTGCATAGGAGGAATTTTGATGCAAGGTTTGCGCCATTGGAAAGCTAACTTTTGGGTCTTTAATTTGTATATCTACCGGCCATTTTTTGACCTTGGAATCATCTATCGGCAATCTATTTTACCGACCGGAAAAATATTATGCCGACCGGCACTTTATTTTGGCCGACGACCAAATTTTCTGGCCGGTTTGCACCCTTTGCACCCTCCAAGCCTGGTGCATCCCAGCTGTGCTAGTTGGAATGCACCAGAACACTCCCCTGTGCATATATGTTGCTATTTTGAGCCCTTGACCACCTTTGGACCACTCTTTTGCACCCTTTGCTCAAGGATTCTTGAGGAAGCCTTGACCTCTTGTCTTGGCTTCCTCAAGAAGCCTACCAGCTGTCCAAGCTTCTCCAATAAGCCTTGACCTCCCCTTAAACCCCTTTGACCCTTTGAAGCTTGTCTTAGAAGCTTAGCATTGCCTATATAAGAGAGGTCCCTTCTCCTTTGTTTTGGTTGGAGATTTTGAGCAAAAAAAAACCAGAGTGAAGAGATATATATCTGATATACATACATACACCCTCTATATCTATCTTATCCAAGCCTCCAAACACCTTTGTTCTTGCACCATTTGCCCTACAACACCTAGCACAACACCTCCATCCTCCTTTCCAGGACTTGGGAGGCCATTTGCAGAGGTTAGAAGCTTAGAAACTTGGACCAAGGGCTGCTGGTTTGCTGCTCTTCAAGGGTAAGCATCCATTTCCCTTAAACTTGTATTTTTTAGCTTCATTGGTTAGCCTTATTTAAAAGTATTTTTGAGCTTCGATGTAAACTGTAAAGAGGCTTATTTTGAGCCCTTCTTCAAGGGCTCAACACTGTTGGGGACCTCCATGTATGACTTGCTTCATTACCCCTCTTTGGTCCCCATTTTTGCATGATTTGTTAGCTCATTTTGCTTCTGTTTTTCGGCCATGATTAGAACTGAGAGTGGCCATATTTTGACCCCCTTGACATGTTTCATTAAGGGTCTTTGGCTGTTTGATGCATGTTTTGTATACTTCAAGTTATAGCCCTCTTGTGGCCTTAATCTTGCATTGCATTTTAAGGGTGTTTGTATATTGATTTGGGGGCTGTCATAAACTGTGAGTAGTCATATTTTTGGTCCCTCTTCAGTGTTGTCGAAGGGTCTTTTTCAGTTTGGGCTTTGCATCTACCACTTGCTTCATTACCTAGCTTGAGGGCCCGTTTTTGCATGCTGTTTTTGCCCTATCTATGCTCACTGTTTGGCTATGCTTTGAACTGAAAAAATGCTTGTTTTGGGGCTTCCTTGCATCTGTTTTCATGCTTCATGTCCAGATTATGCATGTTTGATATAGCTATAGGTCATTTCATGTGCCTAATCTTGCATTTCGGGTCCATTTCACGCACTTAGTGTCATTTCGCTATGTTTTGGGACCATTTGGCATCATGTTCCAGCGCTGAAATTCACATGCTTGTATGCCATCTTGCATCCCTTGCCATGCTTTGGTAGAGTTGCATTTTCGTGCCTTAGGTTTGGTTAATGCTTTGTGCATGCATCCCATGTATTGTATTGCCTCACTTGCCTCATTATGGCCACTGATTTTGGCATGCTTGCGAGCTATCCATGTTAGTTTAAGTCCATCGTTGCATGTTGTTGCATACCATGTTTGTTTACATGTTTAGGTTGCGCGCCTAGCATACATTGTTCATTTGCATGCCCATGTTGCATACTAGATCACATGCCTAGGTCGCATTGCATTGGCATGCCTGCCTTGCCTCTTGATCAAGTGATAGAGGTTGGGCTTTATGTGTTTGTTTGGTTTGCATGACATTTGAAATCAAAGTGCATACTTGGTTTCTTGGGCCATCACGCATCGAAATGCGCAATTGGTGGTCCGAGGATCAAGGAACATACCCCTTTGAGTCAAAATCATGATAAGGGATGTGTTGGTGCACACATTTGCTTGAAATTTCATGCCATACACTGTCTGTCCTTTGTTGCTGTCAAAATTGTCTTCTGCAGGAAGTTTCTGCCGACCGGCAACATACAGTGCCGACCGGCCATTTGTGAATGGCCGATAGCTTCATCAGTAGCCGATGGACATTCCTCATGGCCGGTGGGCATTTCCTCCAGCCGATGGTATTCTACAGTGTGCAAGGAACGTGTCCCAGGACTTTGGCAGTCTTTGGAGAGGCAGGGCAGTGTAAACAGAGGCAGCAGTGGCATGGCGCGGGTTTTTCGGGCGAGTCGGATTCGAGCATGCATCATTCGCGCATCCCGAGGTAGCGGCTGTGGCCACCTTTCCTTTTTGCATTTAATTTGATAATTAGAATTCTGTAATAATTTATTCTGTATTCGGACTGTATTATTTGGGACTGTATATTCTTTTGGTCCCTCTGTGTGAGGGCAAATTTGTAATAAGTGTGGGTAAGTGTGTGTATGTCTTCCAACTCCCATTTCTTTCTTCCCTTTTATTTAACTGCTTATGATGGTAGATTAGGGCATATTTAATTTAGCATACCTTATGCAATGCATGCGTGCATCCATTCATTTATTGACATACATCAGTCTTGGCACATCATACAAACTGCATCGTACTTTCAATTCCAAATTGAATACGTGATAGTTGTAGCATTTCACATGCCATGTTTAGGATAGCCGAGCCTGTCTAGATTACATCTTTGTATGTGTTGCATTAGCCATCTTAACATGAACTAGGATCATGCATATGATTACTAACTGGTTTTTGTTTTGGCTTGGAGTACTAGGTAAGCTTTTATGCTTTAGCATATCGCATGCGTGTGAATGTTGCCATAATAGCATGATTACCATGAGGCTAGTTGCTTATGTGATATAACTGCTTGAATGCCTGTGGATGGAGGTCAAATTACCTAAATTAGAATAATGCATTAAAACTGTGAGTTTTAAGCCCACTAGTTAGTGGCAAAACCATCTTTTCTAAAAGCCCACTCGAGAGTGGCAAAACCTGCATTTTAGCCTACTTGCGAGTAGCAAACCATTTTTCAAAACAAACGTGCAATGTTTTGTTCCAATTTAGGCGATTTGGTCTATACTTGTTTGCTGTGCGCATAACATAGTAATTCTAGGCTAATAACCGGAATAAGAACACATAACGTTTTCAAAATTGGATATCATGGTTAGTAGAGGCCGGTCTTCGGACTGGGCGAAAGGGGGTGCTCATAGCTGACCTTCCCCGATCGTACCCAAGCTCTCGAGCCAAGACAACTTTGGTGATGACGGACACGTGGCCTTTGGCACCGAGTCAGGGTTTCCTAAATTTCCCCATTAAAAAATATTTAGGTGGCGACTTTGTATCTGGCAAAGCAGTCCATGTTTGGCACTTCTTTTCAAAATCTATTTTTCTTCAAACGATTTGCCAGAGTTCGACTCTTTGGTTCAAGATTAAGAACCGTGACAAAAATTGAGTCCTTTGAACTGTAGTGACCCAATATCGAACCAGAACCGGGGGGGGGGGACTCGCACTCCCCTCCCCGGGATGCGTTCGGGGACGTCTACAGTTTCTGGCGACTCTGCTGGGGATTTTAGAGAGCTTGACTCGAACTCGTGATATCCTGTTTTGACTACACTTATGTGTTTCTTTGCATTGCATGTGCATTGGTGCGCCTAGGACACCGTGTTGGCCATTTGCTATTCCTGAGCGGTTTGCTGGAGGCTTGTCTTGTCAAGGCATGACCATAAGGCTGACCGGTTGCGGGCTCTGCCAGTATGGGAACACAAACCCCGGTTTCACCGGGGCACCCTTTTTGACCATTCGACCTAGTGCATATTCGGATCCATAGTGACCATTCCAAACTAGGACAGGTTGCTTACCCGATAGGTTGTTTGAAGCCGCTGCGTGCGTAGTGAAACCCTAGCTCCTGACAAAATAGGACAGGGAAACCCTACCCCAACATAGGGGTGTATTGGCTCTCATCTACTTGCTATGTGCTTTTAGAGTGTATCTCTACAGGGAATGCATATACCAGTTTACGAGTCTGGGTATCCGGCCTGCGGGCACCAGTATCAGCATTGTAAGAAATAGTTATATCTGCGGGTATCAGATTCAGATTTGGGGCAACGGTTTCGAGAAACAGTGATCAGTAATAGAATACAGTCATTCAGCTTTGCTCGTATCAGTTCCAGTGAAGTTGAGCTGAGATGCTGTCTGTTTTCTCTTTTGCTAGGGGGTAGTCCTGGAACTATAGCTTCAGAAGGCTCCACTATCGCCTGGGTACATTGGATTTGTGCTAATAGACTTTGTCAGGTCAGAGACTCAGTTCAAGGGGAATCAGGGCCAGAGAAGGCTAGTCAGGCATAGAACACCAGTACAACAGCTACTAGATCAGTGATTTTTGAGCAGTCGGGTTGAGATTTCCGAGCCTACTGCAGACACAAATATACCGGTTGCTCAGTTAGATCAGGACAATATGTCGAGTCTGGAAGAGACAGTGCGCCAACTCCAGGATAGTATGAAAACCATGCAGCAAGACACTGTCTGTGAAGCAGAATTCGCCAAGCAACGGGCTGTGGTCATAGCCCAACAGGCAGAGACAATTGCCAGGCTAGAGCAACAAACCGGAGCATCTGCTTCGCATCAAGCTCCTCCACCACCAGGGGTTCAGACACCCGGGGAAACACCCAATGTCCAGGAAGGTACGGACATTCCGGTAGGGCCGGCTCCGCCCCCTATTTTACCCCAGCAATCCAAAACACCTACCAATCTACCGGACTCTCCCTTTGAGTTCAAGACGGACCCCACAGCGCTGAAGCTGAGTAAGCTGGAAAAGTTGTTTAAGAAATCCCAAGGAGTCAAGTCCATTCCCGACATTGAGGATGGATATACGGACGTAGCTGTGACGCTGCCAGATCGGTTCAAGATGCCACAAATCGACCGATTTGATGGGTCCGGGGACCCCATGGTGCACCTGAGGCTGTTTTCAGATATCTTAAGGCTGATGGGCATCACCAGACTACAGAAGCTGCCTCTGTTTGGCCGAACCCTGTCAGGTGTGGTGGCCATCTGGTACGCGAAACTGGAAAACGATGTTAAGAGGAATTGGGATGAGATGGCCGAGGCTTTCGTCGATCAATACTCCTACAATACACAAATTGAGATTACAACCCGTGATCTCGAGACGACTAGGCAGGAGCCGAAGGAAAGTTTCTCCGATTTTGTAACTCGGTGGAGGGCCAAGGCTTCAATGATGACCATTAGGCCAACGGACAAGGATCAAATACGGATGGTTGTGCGCAACCTCCAACCCAAGCTCATGCAGAAAATGATTGTTCTCCCATTCCCTACCTTTTCAGATCTACATGAGATGGGAGTACAAATCGAGGACGCTATAAAGCAAGGCCTTATTGACCAGGAAAAGGAGCAGCCCAGGAGGGCATTTACCCATAGTTCGAATGCAACCACCAGTGGTGACACAGCTGCTATAACTTCAGACATGGGCATGGTCACCACCATCACACAAAAAATGACCACCCCATTCACCGGTGCATCCGAAACTAGTTCACAAACGGCCAAATACCCACCTCAGGGCCAAAGGGTGTTTACCCCACTGTACGTGTCTCTGTCAACGGCCCTGAGGGCCTTGATCAAAAAGGGGTATCTGAAGCCACTGGAGCCGCAACCATTACCAAAGAAACCCCCTCCCTCACATAACCCAGCTGATTACTGTGCCTTCCATCAGCGAGCTGGCCATGACACTGACATGTGCTTTCGTCTTCGCCATGAGATACAAAATTTGATCGACAACAAGGTCATCGCTATGCCAGTCGTGCAAAGTCTATCGGCATTTGATCAGTAAACCTGTGGGGGATAATGTGACCATGTGATCGGGGGATAAACCACCTGCGGATGACACTCGATTTACTCCGGATGTGGCGTTTGGCACGCACTGTTTTGAGCATTTGTGAATGCTAATTTTTGCGGTTTCTGACTTGGGTATTTGGGTCAGTTCAGTTGTGTTATTTTGAGTCTGTCTTTTTGTTTTGAGTCAGTCTTTTCATACTGAGTCAGTTGGGTCTGTCTTGTTATATCGAGTCAGTCCTATTGTATAGGAGTCAGGTGATTCCGGGAGTGTTACCTCGGACATCACTTGCTTGCTTTGTGTTTGTCTTTTCATTTCCTTTTGAGTCTGTTTCTGCCTTGGAGCCAGTTATGCCAACAGATCTGAATGGAACAGCGATGATTTTCACACTCTTGTGTTTGCTTCTGCCGTGTGCTAGTTGTGCCAGGATTTGAATGAAATGGCAGTGCATTCCACCTACTCTCTTGTGCCTTGAATTCATTGCATTGACCTGAGTTTTTCAAAACTTTTTGAACACTGTGGTGAAAACAAAGAGGAAGGAATTCCTCGGGATTTGCAAAACTTTGATCAATTTGAGAGAAAGATAGGCGTGCTAAGCCTTTAATGATTACGATCATGCTTGTTAGTGTGAGTACTAAGAAGGACCCTAGCTTTGATCCAGATTGGTCCTACACTGTCTTCAGCGCGAGCGATTTGTCGCTTTCTTAAAAACTTTCAAAAAATGTTTTGCGCGGCCCTGCGAAGACACTTGTGGAATCGCTCTTGAGATTGTGCAGCTTAGGATCGCTCTCAGCCTCGAGACTCGACCCCTCATTTTCAAACCTTGGACTCAAACTCAGAATGTTCAACGGTTAACTACAATGTGAGGCCTGTGTGGCCAGATTCAAAAGCAGCCCTCGAACAAGAGGCACCAAAGTCAGATCAAGAAGGTCAGACCTCATCAGAAGAAGCTTGCAAAGCTAGATCAGAAGCACCCCTCGAACTAAGGGCAAAAAAAAAAAAATGTCCGATGTGCTCGAAGAGTCGAAGATGAGTCCTCTTGCAAATCAACAGCCACTCTCCTCGATGTGGATGGCTTCAAAACCTTACAACCATTTGGCATGGACCAAGCTACACTTTTACCCTTTGAGAGGCTCGCTGGGCCGAAAACCCGGAAGGGCGACCCAGGCAAAAGTTAGAGCAAAGAAAAGAATGAAAAAATCAAAAAGAGAAAAAATGCAAAGATACAAAAAATGCAAAAGAAAAGAAAAGAAAAATGCAAAAAAAAAAAAGAAGAAGAAGAAAAAGGAATGAAAAGAATAGAAAAAAAGTAAAGAAAGAAGAACAAAGCTCGCAAGGTCGAAAACCTGCAATAGGCGCCTTGGCAAAAGTTAGAGCATAAAAAGGAGAGGTTAAATACCCGAGTGTACCTTAACCCCGAACTACGTAAGGCTTGATTCCCATCTTTGGGATGCGTAGGCAACTTCATTCTGAAGTCCAGCCGTAAAACAATTCAAATTCAGTTGTGTCCATGAAATGGTTCTGGTCATCTTTGTCTTCTTCGTATCTGAGAGTCTGGTTGTGTTCATCGCTCCGAGGACTGACTACAATGTGCAGCAGCATCATCCAAACAAGGGGCAACTTTCCGTTACCATTCAAAACGCCGCGATGTCATTTCAAACAAGGGGCAACTTTCCGTTGCCATTCAATGCACTGCGCTGCCACTCAAACAAGGGGCAACTTTCCGTTGCCATGCAGCTCTTTTCAAGCAAGGGGCAGTTTTCCTACGGATCCGAGGTTGCGCATCTCGAGGGTAGGTTATGTGCTCGTTTAGCATTGGCCGTTTGCAAAAATAGTTTTTGAGAATTTTTACTAAGGTTGACTATTCTCTCGAAAATCATTCTATTTTTCCAAAACTAGACCATTTCTTGGACCCAAAAAAGGAAAATTTTCAGTGCTTACAACCTGACTTGCATGATTTCAAATCAAAAAGCGAACAAGCATGTTAATCTAACTCTCATTTTGGTCAAAATTGTTTTAGTAGAAAGCAAAAACAAAAATGGTCAAAATGATGAACTAGGGGCACAGTTGAGTCAGGTTTTCTGTCTTTTCCCCTTTATCAACGCACTTGCCAAAAAGGGCACTATACTTGCCAAGAGGGGTACCATATCTGCCAGGGAGGGCACAATTGAAGTCAACAACAAAGGGTTGAAAGATCTCTCACCCTCCAAGCAACAAGGTATCAAGCCAAGTGCGAAGCACGAATTGGAATGGATCACGATGTTCCACTTCCTCATCTGGACAGATATAACCACGTCCAAACTCCCTAGCAGAGCATCGTCAACTGATGTCAACTGCAGATTTGCTACACACCTAGTTGTAGTGCAACCCCTCCATGGGAGAGTTCACTGTTGTAAGCAGAAGAAAGAGAATCTAGCAGAATGCTAGGGACATGAGCCTGCAACTTCCTGTTCATCCATCAATCACCCAGGGGAGGGATGAAAAATGAGAGATTGAAGAATAGAGAGATGTGCGATGAGAGAAAAAGTGAGAAAAGGGCTTTTTCGGAAAAACAGAGCTTGAGGGCCGAGTGATGTGAGAATCACAAATGAGAAAGGGTGGGAAATAATACCCAGGGAAACTAGCTCCTCGTGCACTGAGAGGTCTCTCGTCTTTGTAACACGTCTGTGTGTCGTGTCTTTTGTTTTGTTTGCCTCGATTCTTGCTTTGAGTTGTTCCGAGCGTGTCTCGATGTGTTTAGGTTGTTTACCTATCGTTTTCCGTTGTTGAGTCTTTTTCGCTGTGTTCAGTCGTAGGCTCAATACCCGGTTAAGAACTCATTTCTTAATTTCAAAAAATCATCTTGTGCTCAGAGTGCTGTGCCATTCTCCACATTTGTGCAAAAAAGGAATTTGTTCTTTCAAAAACTGCAGGGTTCAACCCAGGTCATGTGAGAACAGTAAAATCATGATCTATCTGAAGCTATATAGGTTCCAGACTGCAAAGCAAAAGAAAAGAGGGAAAATCGAAGCATCTGAGTGTGTTTCACCTTCAGCAAATTCCGTGGGATGTACCCCTTCAAGCCTTGTCAATGCTCCGAAGTATGGGTGTGCCTCTACCTCAAGCTCAAAATGTTTCTGCGGAAGTATCAACTCATGTCTCCGATGCGTAGCTCATTGTCAGTTTGCATGCACAAGTTGTATCCTTTTGGAATCTATTGTGACCCCTCCGAGAGGTAAATCGGAGGTTGTGTTTAAATTGGTCTCATTAAGACGTGTATTTCCTTATTCAACATTTTATTTCAAACACACTGTTGAGATTGCATCGAATATGCATTGATTATTGTGCACAGAATGTGTATGTACACTCGTCCCACTTGCATTATGCTGCATGTTCCAATTGCATTGTTATGCACCCACTTCATTTGCATCGTGATGCACATCCCAGTTGCATTGTTATGCACTCATTTCACTTGCGTTGTCATGCATGTTTCGCCCACATTGTTGGGCGCATTTTTACTTGTTTTTCTTTCCTCTCTCGCGTGTACTACGCTGAGAGGCTTTTCTCTTCTCTCTCTCGCGTGTACTACGCTGAGAGGTTTCTTTTTGCTTTTCTCTTTCCTCTCTCGCGTGTACTACGCTGAGAGGTTTCTTTTTGCTTTTCTCTTTCCTCTCTCGCGTATACTACACTGAGAGGTTTCTTTTTGCTTTTCTCTTTCCTCTCTCGCGTGTACTACGCTGAGAGGTTTCTTTTTGCTTTTCTCTTTTTTCTCTTGCGTGTACTACGCTGAGAGGTTTCTTTTTGCTTTCCTCTTTCTTCTCTCGCATGTACTACGCTGAGAGGTTTCTTTTTGCTTTCTCTTTCCTCTCTCGCGTGTACTACGCTGAGAGGCTTTTCTCTTTCCTCTCTCGCGTGTACTACGCTGAGAGGCTTTTCTCTTTTCTCTCTCGCGTGTACTATGCTGATGAGGTTTCTCTTTGCCTTTCTTTCTTCTCTTGCGTGTACTACGTTGAGAAGTGTTGCTCTTTCCTCTCCTGTGTACGATACACTGAGAGATGTTGTGTTTGAGACTCCGGGTATTCTCGGTAGTCACTTTTAGCCTTCTCCGCGCAAGACGCCGTGAGAATTGCATAATTTTCTTACATCCTTTCTGCATGACATGTAGTTTGGTTCATGTTTACTTGCTTGCATAGCATTCGCTTAAAATGTTGCATTTATTTTGCATAATTACTTCATTACAGCATCCTTTGCATGATCATAAGTTATGCACTTGCATTGTGCATCACTTTGCATCCTGCCCCTGAACTACGCTGGTTTGATTCCTTGCAAAGCGATACGTAGGCAGCCTGCGGGCACAACCACTTATTCATTTGTATTTTTGTTTGTCCAAGTCTTCGGCCTCGTCAAAAATGGGTCGTCTCTGGGCTTTGACACTCACTCCCCTCATTGTTATGACTTACGAGTTCTGTCAAAGAGGGGCAACTGTAGACACCCCATTTTTTACCGCCCTTAAGACTTGGGCACTACTGATGGTTTTCTTGGTGGAGAAAGGTGTGCAGGGCACAGGTTCAGTTTCTTCGGCAAGGAGAGAGGCGAATCTCAACTTCACACCCCATTTTGGACCACAATTATTTTGGATGGTTTTTAGACCTTAAAACCCTCTCTTTCAAAACATTTTTGAAATAAAATTCCCACGATGTTCCGACGCTCGCATTTCGGTAAATGTTGCGCTTTTCGGTAAACCGAGCAAGGACAAAGTGGGGATGAATGAAAGAGAGATGAAATCTTTGAAAAATCTTTCAAAACACCTTACTTAGGGGTTCGAAGTTGAGGAGAAGAGGAAAGGAGAGGAGAAAACTGGTCTGGGAGAAGTTCGGCATGAATCCGGGTAGGAGAGAATCGAGCAGCCCTCGCTGAATCGGGCTTATTCAATTGCATACTTGGAGTTAAGCTATGAGGCCACCATCTTTGGAAAGAAGACTTCCGGGGCTTCACTTTGTACTCAAGAATCTCCCAAAGCCAAGTCCGGGTGGAGGAGATATGATTGGTTGAAGCTGGGCATCATCCCGTTTGGATCGAGTCTGCGCGGCTTCACCAAAAAGGACATAACTTTCTGCACAGGAGGAATTTTGATGCAAGGTTTGCGCCATTGGAAAGCTAACTTCCGGGGCTTTAATTTGCATATCCACCGGTCATTTTTTGACCTTGGAATCATCTATCAGAAATCTATTTTTCCGACTGGAAAAATATTATGCCGACCGGCACTTTATTTTGGCCGACGACCAAATTTTCTGGCCGGTTTGCACCCTTTGCACCCTCCAAGCCTGGTGCATCCCAGCTGTGCCAGTTGGAATGCACCAGCACACTCCCCCGTGCATATATGTTGCTATTTTGAGCCCTTGACCACCTTTGGACCCCTCTTTTGCACCCTTTGCTCAAGGCTTCTTGAGGAAGCCTTGACCCCTTGTCTTGGCTTCCTCAAGAAGCCTACCAGCTGTCCAAGCTTCTCCAATAAGCCTTGACCTCCCCTTAGACCCCTTTGACCTTTTGAAGCTTGTCTTAGAAGCTTAGCATTGCCTATATAAGAGAGGTCCCTTCTCCTTTGTTTTGGTTGGAGATTTTGAGCAAAAAAAAACCAGAGGGAAGAGATATATATCTGATATACATACATACACCCTCTATATCTATCTTATCCAAGCCTCCAAACACCTTTGTTCTTGCACCATTTGCCCTACAACACCTAGCACAACACCTCCATCCTCCTTTCCAGGACTTGGGAGGCCATTTGCAGAGGTTAGAAGCTTAGAAACTTGGACCAAGGGCTGCTGGTTTGCTGCTCTTCAAGGGTAAGCATCCATTTCCCTTAAACTTGTATTTTTTAGCTTCATTGGTTAGCCTTATTTAAAAGTATTTTTGAGCTTCGATGTAAACTGTAAAGAGGCTTATTTTGAGCCCTTCTTCAAGGGCTCAACACTGTTGGAGACCTCCATGTATGACTTGCTTCATTACCCCTCTTTGGTCCCCATTTTTGCATGATTTGTTAGCTCATTTTGCTTCTATTTTTCGGCCATGATCAGAACTGAGAGTGGCCATATTTTGACCCCCTTGACATGTTTCATTAAGGGTCTTTGGCTTTTTTATGCATGTTTTGTGTACTTCATGTTATAGCCCTCTTGTGGCCTTAATCTTGCATTGCATTTTAATGGTGTTTGTATATTGATTTGGGGGCTGTCATAAACTGTGAGTAGTCATATTTTTGGTCCCTCTTCAGTGTTGTCGAAGGGTCTTTTTCAGTTTGGGCTTTGCATCTACCACTTGCTTCATTACCTAGCTTGAGGGCCCGTTTTTGCATGCTGTTTTTTCCCTATCTATGCTCACTGTTTGGCCATGCTTTGAACTGAAAAAATGCTTTTTTTGGGGCTGCCTTGCATCTTTTTTCATGCTTCATGTCCAGATTATGCATGTTTGATATAGCTATAGGTCATTTCATGTGCCTAATCTTGCATTTCGGGTCCATTTCACGCACTTAGTGTCATTTCGCTATGTTTTGGGACCATTTGGCATCATGTTCCAGCGCTGAAATTCACATGCTTGTATGCCATCTTGCATCCCTTGCCATGCTTTGGTAGAGTTGCATTTTCGTGCCTTAGGTTTGGTTAATGCTTTGTGCATGCATCCCATGTATTGTGTTGCCTCACTTGCCTCATTATGGCCACTGATTTTGGCATGCTTGCGAGCTATCCATGTTAGTTTAAGTCCATCGTTGCATGTTGTTGCATACCATGTTTGTTTACATGTTTAGGTTGCGCGCCTAGCATACATTGTTCATTTGCATGCCCATGTTGCATACTAGATCACATGCCTAGGTCGCATTGCATTGGCATACGTGCCTTGCCTCTTGATCAAGTGATAGAGGTTGGGCTTTATGTGTTTGTTTGGTTTGCATGACATTTGAAATCAAAGTGCATACTTGGTTTCTTGGGCCATCACACATCGAAATGCGCAATTGGTGGTCCGAGGATCAAGGAACATACCCCTTTGAGTCAAAATCATGATAAGGGATGTATTGGTGCACACATTTGCTTGAAATTTCATGCCATACACTGTCTGTCCTTTGTTGCTGTCAAAATTGTCTTCTGCAGGAAGTTTCTGCCGACCGGCAACATACAGTGCCGACCGGCCATTTGTGAATGGCCGATAGCTTCATCAGTAGCCGATGGACATTCCTCATGGCCGGTGGGCATTTCCTCCAGCCGATGGTATTCTACAGTGTGCAAGGAACGTGTCCTAGGACTTTGGCAGTCTTTGGAGAGGTAGGGCAGTGTAAACAGAGGCAGCAGTGGCATGGCGCGGGTTTTTCGGGCGAGTCGGATTCGAGCATGCATCATTCGCGCATCCCGAGGTAGGGGCTGTGGCCACCTTTCCTTTTTGCATTTAATTTGATAATTAGAATTCTGTAATAATTTATTCTGTATTCGGACAGTATTATTTGGGACTGTATATTCTTTTGGTCTCTTTGTGTGAGGGCAAATTTGTAATAAGTGTGGGTGAGTGTGTGTATGTCTTCCAACCCCCGTTTCTTTCTTCCCTTTTATTTACCTGCTTATGATGGTAGATTAGGGCATATTTAATTTAGCATACCTTATGCAATGCATGCTCGCATCCATGCATTTATTGACATACATCAGGCTTGGCACATCATACAAACTGCATCGTACTTTCAATTCCAAATTGAATACGTGATAGTTGTAGCATTTCACATGCCATGTTTAGGATAGCCGAGCCTGTCTAGATTACATCTTTGTATGTGTTGCATTAGCCATCTTAACATGAACTAGGATCATGCATATGATTACTAACTGGTTTTTGTTTTGGCTTGGAGTACTAGGTAAGCATTTATGCTTTAGCATATCGCATGCGTGTGAATGTTGCCATAATAGCATGATTACCATGAGGCTAGCTGCTTATGTGATATAACTGCTTGAATGCCTGTGGATGGAGGTCAAATTACCTAAATTGGAATAATGCATTAAAACTGTGAGTTTTAAGCCCACTAGTTAGTGGCAAAACCATCTTTTCTAAAAGCCCATTGGAGAGTGGCAAAACCTGCATTTTAGCCTACTTGCGAGTAGCAAACCATTTTTCAAAACAAACGTGCAATGTTTTGTTCCAATTTAGGCGATTTGGTCTATACTTGTTTGTTGTGCGCATAACATAGTAATTCTAGGCTAATAACCGGAATAAGAACACATAACGTTTTCAAAATTGGATATCATGGTTGGTAGAGGCCGGTCTTCGGACCGGGCGAAAGGGAGTGCTCATAGCTGACCTTCCCCGATCGCACCCAAGCTCCCGAGCCACGACAACTTTGGTGATGACGGACACGTGGCCTTTGGCACCGAGTCAGGGTTTCCTAAATTTCCCCATTAAAAAATATTTAGGTGGCGACTCTGTATCTGGCAAAGCAGTCCATGTTTGGCACTTCTTTTCAAAATCTGTTTTTCTTCAAAACGATTTGCCAGAGTTCGACTCTTTGGTTCAAGATTAAGAACCGTGACAAAAATTGAGTCCTTTGAACTGTAGTGACCCAATATCGAACCAGAACGGGGGGGGACTCGCACTCCCCTCCCCGGGATGCGTTCGGGGACATCTACACCCCTCACCACTCAGAAGACCGTGGTAGGCATACCACACCATCACAAACAGAGAGTAGAAGCCTCAGGACAAGCAATACTCAATCCAGAACCCCCAGGACTCGTTGCTCCAGGTATGAGAGAACGAGGACTGAAATGTCATATACTGAGGGAAGTACCTATCGGCCCTCACGCACGCACCAGACATCATCCAGGCAGACGGAGATGCCTAGATCGTCCGACTTACTAATCGTGCTAGAAGAAAGGGCACAATGGAAGGAGGCCACCAGGGCGCGCGACCCTCGCAAGGTATCTGCCCTTCAGCGGTTGGCTCTTCGGACGCATGGAAGCGTCGAGGTTGGAATGCCCATACCGCGCCCTGCCTACGAACCAACAGACAAAGCATTAGCGAGGCTGCCGATCTCACCGTTCGTTCCGGCAATCGAAAACGCGCCCCTACCTTTAGGCTTCCTCTAGCCTAAATTCACCACGTACGAGGGAAAGATAGATCCCTATATGCACCTGAGCCACTTCCGCCAGGTTATGGCGGTATATCAACGAAACGAGGCTTTGATGTGCATCCTCTTCCTATCAAGCCTTGGCGACCTAGGCTTGATTTGGTTCGAAAAACTTCCAGAGGGCAGCATAGCCTCCTGGGCGCAATTGGCGGAGGCGTTCGTAACAAGGTTCAGGATGAACACCAAAACCCCGGTGGAGATTGATCAGCTACTCTCCATCGACATGAGAGAAAAAGAAACATTAAGATCCTACAATAGCCGCTACTGGGAGACCATCAACCAGATTGGGGACTACCCCACCAATCTCACTATTGCACAATACAAGAGAGGCCTTCCAGTCGGAAACAGACTAAGAGACTCAATTACCATGACGCCACCCCTCACCATGGAAGCCTTGATGAAGAGAGTGCACCAGCACATCAGGGTGGAAAAGGAGAGCGCCCGTGCTAAAACAAAGTCTAGCACAACCGCAGTACCAGCAAAAAGACCGCGGCAAAGGTCAACGCGGTAGAGCGTCCAAACAAAAACGGATGAAGCAAGCGAGACAACGGAAAAGACCAGGACAAAAGATGGTTGAGAGTCCGCACTGCTATTACCACGGTATTCAAAAAGCCAATCTACCAGATTCTGAGCGAGATACACGATGAACCTTTCATCAGATGGCCTGCCAAGCTTGGAGAGGCCCAGAAGGACTACGACGAAAGATCACGGTGCACCTTCCATAAAGAAAAGGGGCACCGCACTGAAAATTGTACACCATTGAGACAGCATCTAGAGGAGTTGGTGGCAGCCGGTCGCCTGGACAAATACATTGAAGAAGGGGTACAGCCAGCCCCTCAGAATGACAACCACCCGAACGGAATGCCAATCGACGCCCCACCTCAAGGCGTGATAAACGTAATACATGGGGTATGCGAACCTGAGCGCGCATGTGAGCTCAGGGGCATGATCAAAAAGGCTGAGCACTTAAGGGAGGTACTGAGTGCACAACCCACAATCAAGAAAAGAAGAACGGAGGCCACCAATGTCATCTCTTTTTCAGACAGAGACTTGGCAAGAATATACTGCCCTCACAATGACGCACTAGTCGTCACTCTCCACGTCAAAGATTACGACATCAAGCGGATTTTGATAGACCAAGGTAGCTCATGTGAGATAATGTACTACGACACCTTCAAACAACTGAAATTTGAGGACAAAGACTTGGCACCAGCTGTATCCCCCCTGATTGGATTCAACTCAATGCCAGAGTGGCCAATTGCCAAGATTATCTTTCCAGTCAGGGCAGGAAGCGTGACAAAACAAGTGGAATTTTGGGTGTTGAAGGTCCCTTCCACTTACAACATCATCTTGGGCAGAACATGGCTGCATGCCATGCGATCGGTAGCGTCATCCTACCATCAAGTAATGCGATTCCCCAACGCAGCCGGGGTAATTGAAGAAGTCTTTGGAGACCAATTCATGTCCAAGCAATGCTTTGTCACGGTTAATGGTAGCCGCGCTGCCAAGGGATATGTTCATTCGGTGGAAGAACCTGAGAGCAATGAACTGTTCGCAGATGTCGGCAAAGCAGCTGATCAAAAAGCGGTGGAAGACTTGGTAGATGTAAGAATAGATGAAAAGAACCTGGATAAGTTCTTTTTGCTCGGTTCGTCGTTGTCCAACACTGAGAGATTAAAGGTCTTGGAATTCTTGACCTCTAACATCGAAGTCTTCGCCTGGACACCCTACGACATGCCAGACATTGATCCAAACCTCATCTGTCACCAACTCAATGTCCACCCATCCGCCAGACCGATCATTCAGCTCACTCGTAGATCGGCACTCCACCACGCCGAGATAGTGGCGGAAGAAGTGGGAAATCTGCTAGAGGCAGGAGGTATCAGAGAGGTGCACTACCCCAGATGGATTTCCAACACGGTCGTGGTACCAAAGAAGAATGGCAAATGGCGTGTCTGCGTCGACTATAAGACAGTCAACAAAGCATGCCCAAAGGACAGCTTCCCCCTACCACGGATAGATCAACTGGTAGACCTAACGGCGGGGCACAACCGACTTAGCTTTCTTGATGCGTACAGAGGCTACCATCAGATCGCCATGTACGAACCAGATCAGGAGGTCACGTCCTTTACAACTCCATGAGGACTATATTGTTACAAGGTCATGCCCTTTGGCCTAAAGAACGCAGGGGCAACATTCCAGAGAATGGTCACCAAGATGTTTGAACCGTTGTTAGTTAGAACAATGGAGGCTTACATCGACGACATGGTGGTCAAGAGCAATGATGAAAACGACCATCTAAGTGAGATGTTCCAGATTCTGAAGAGGCACAAGTTGCGCCTTAATGCATCTAAGTGCGCGTTCGGTGTGGGATCTGGTAAATTCCTAGGCTTCCTGGTGACCAACCGGGGTATAGAGGCAGACCCCTCCCAGATCAAAGCTATTCAGGATTTGGAGAGGCCAAACTCAGTAAAAGAAGTGCAGCATCTCACTGGCATGGCAGCTGCACTCAACCGATTCATTAGCCGGTCGTCAGACAGACTACGACCATTTTTTCAAGCATTAAAAGCCAAGTTCGAGTGGGACGAAGAATGCGACCGCGCTCTGGAAAGCTTGAAAGAATACATGTCCTCTCCACCACTGCTTGCCACCCCAATACCTGGAGAAAAGCTCTTCCTGTACCTGGCAGTCTCTCAGCACGCAATCAGCGCAGTGTTGGTCCGTGCGGAAGGAATCCAACATCTGCCCATCTTTTATGTCAGCAAGACATTGCTGGGCACCGAAACAAGGTACTTGCCACTGAAAAACTGGCATTGGCCTTGATGATGGCCTCAAGGAAGTTGTCGCACTACTTTCACGCCCACACCATAGTCGTCCTCATAGCTTTCCCATTAAAAGCTTTGTTTAAGAGGGCAAACTTTTCTGGGCGAATCTTGAAGTGGGAAGTAGAGTTAGGACAATTTGACATCAAGTTCCAACCCAGAATCGCAATAAAGGCTCAAACTTTGGCAGACTTTCTCGCAGAATTCACCACAGGAAGTCATCATATCTACCTAGTCGACTTGAATGACACAACCGAACTAGGGATGGAAGTTGACGCCGGAATAGCGCAACCCCTGGTGCAGGATACTCAGTCAGACTCCAAGGCAGACCAAAGTAAAGAGAGCAAGGTAGAAACGAACCATGCTACACCAAGCCAAGACTTACCAACAAATAAAGACTTGGTACAATCAAATAACGAGGGGCAGACAGCAAGCATGGACCTTGAAGAAAACACCAGCAACATTCTTGACCCCACGACATCATCTAATCCCTCCACTTGCTGGAAGTTGTTCGTTGGAGAGATGTGGAAGCTCTTCGTGGATGGAGCATCCAACCGCCATGGCGCAGGACTTAGTGTAGTCCTCATCTCACCAGACGGCCTAGTTGTGGAGCAAGCAGTCAACGTTGGCTTCCCAGCATCACACAACGAAGCGGAGTATGAAGCGCTTCTTGCAGGCTTAAAGGCAGCATCCTACATGAAGGCCACCGAGCTAATAATTTACAGCGACTCATAGCTGATGGTAAATCAAATTTCAGGTGACTACGAAGCGAAGGATGACAGGATGGCTAAGTACCAAGACTTAGTTAGAAAAGAGATCAAAAAATTTGAAGTAGTAAGGATAGAACAGATTGGCAGGGAGGAAAACAGCAGAGCAGACGAACTAGTAGGCTTTGCTTCAATGGCAGATACATCCATCCCTCATCCGTTGCTAATTGACTACTTACCAAGACCAAGCATTGAAGACCCCGAAGCAGAAGAGGTATGTTGCCCTGAGCTAGGCCCCTCATGGATGGATCCCATCATACTGTTCTTAAAAGACGGCGCCTTACCAGAAGATAAGAAAGAAGCAAACAAAATTAGAGCAAAGTCGCAGCGATTCTGGCTCTCCCCATCCATGGCATTGTACAAAAAGTCATTCTCAGGACCTTATCTAAAGTGTGTCTACCCTAGCAAAGTGGAAGCCTTCTTGTTCGAGATACACGAAGGCGTGTACGGAAGCCACAAAGGAGGAAGATCGTTAGCCTGCAGAGCCATGTCGCAAGGATACTAGTGGCCATACATGCAAGTAGACTCAGAGAAGTATGTGAAGAAGTGCGAGAAATGCCAGAAGTTCGCACACCAAATACATCAGCCAGCCAGAGAACTCCTACCATTGACTAGCCCATGGCCTTTCGCAATGTGGGGCTTGGACATAGTAGGACCACTTCCAACAGCACCAGGCAACAGGAAGTTCTTTCTCGCAGCAACAGACTACTTCACAAAGTGGGTGGAAGCAGAAGCATTGGCATCAATCAAGGAAAAGGATGTGAAGAAGTTTGTCTGGCAGAACATTATTAGTCAGTTCGGCATACCCAAGGCCCTAATATTTGACAATGGCACTCAGTTCGACGGCAGAATCTTTAGAGGCTTTTGTGAAGAGTACAAGATAGAGTTCTACAACTCTACACCAGCATATCCCCAATCCAACGGCCAGGCAGAAGCATCAAACAAGGTCGTCTTGGATGGACTGAAGAAAAGGTTAGAAAAAGCAAAAGGCAAGTGGGCAGAGGAGCTCCCTCATGTTTTATGGGCTTACCGCACCACACCTCGACGATCAACAGGAGAAACACCATTCTCCTTAGCTTATGGCATGGAAGCAGTAATCCCACTAGAAGTTGGCCTCCCCACAATTCGAAGCAAAAATTTTGATCCAGACTTAAATGGCGAAGCCATAACATTGGAGCTCGACCTTGCAAAAGAAAGAAGAGAAAGAGCACTGGTTTACATTGCCTCATACCAACAAGAGTTATCCAGAAAATACAACAAAATAGTGCATACAAGGCAATTCAAGATCGGAGATTGGGTGATGCGCAAAGTGTTGGGAAACACCTTGGTACCAGGAGATGGCAAGTTATGACCTAATTGGGAAGGGCCTTACAAAGTGGTCGGATTAGCAGGCAAAGGGGCATACCACTTAGAAGATGCGGACGGCGAGGCAATTCCCAGGCCATGGAACACTGCCAATCTCAAACTATTTTTTTTTAGTTTTTCTTTCAAGTACTTGTAATTTTTCTTTTCCCCAATAAAACAAGTAGTTTTCTTTTCAGCATAAGTGTTTTATTCTGTAAAAGTTGTTTTAGTGAGTTAGGGGCATTGAAAACTTGGTTGGTTGGAAAAACCAACACCCTTCCTAAGCCCAGGATAAGGATCCAGGCTGCAGGACGTTTGGTCGGAATAACCAAACACCTTACTCTAGGTTGGCTGGAAAAACCAACACCCTTCCTAAGCCCAGGATAAGGATCCAGGCTGCAGGACGTTTGGTCGGAATAACCAAACACTTTACTCTAGGTTGGCTGGAAAAACCAATCTAGAGGTTGGCTGGAAAAACCAACACCCTTCCTAAGCCCATGATAAGGATCCAAGCTGCAGGACATTTGGTCGGAATAACCAATATAGAGGTTGGCTGGATTAAACCAACTCTTCAGCTGAGGTAAGTATCTCGGCTAAAGAGTGGTTGGCTGGATTAAACCAACTCTTGGTACTCTTCAGCCGAGGTAAGAATCTTGGCTAAAGAGTGGTTGGCTGGATTAAACCAACTCTTGGTACTCTTCAACCGAGGTAAGAATCTCGGCTAAAGAGTGGTTGGCTGGATTAAACCAACTCTTGGTAATCTTCAGCCGAGGTAAAGATCTCGGCTAAAGAGTGGTTGGCTGAATTAACCCAACTCTTGGTAATCTTCAGCCGAGGTAAAGATCTCGGCTATAAAGTGGTTGACAGGTATACTTATAGTTGCAATGTTAAGACCGGGATAAAGTATCTCGACAAGAAAATACTGTACCTCATACAAGACTTCAGTTAGAAAGTAAAGTACAAGCATGGAGATCAACCGAAATAAGAGTTGGAACAAAAAAGTACACTTCATTGAAAATTCAAAACAAGTACAAAGGGTAGGGCCTCAGCCCACTTACAATCTGTCCAAAAGCAACGCAAAGAAAATACACAAATCAAGCAAAAAGAAGAGAAATGCAAAGTCAGGCGAACAGATCATCAAGATCGGCATCAAGTTCTACTCGCAGCCCGATTTCAGTCAGAAGCTCGGTTTCGGTCGGGAGTATGGTCTCGGTTGGAAGCACGGTTTCAGTTGGTAGTTCGACAGTCAGATCTTCCACCGTTGGCTCCGCCCGAACTGACTGATTGGCAGGTTCATTGACGACCGGGGCATTATTTGGAACGACCGGAGCATTGTCTGGCTTGGTTTCTTCATCATCATCCTCAGACTGAAGAAACTGTTGCTGAACGGACGTAGCGTACTCCATCATCGAGCCCGGGATAAAATACGGAGGAGGGTTGAAGACCTTGGTCTCTGGTCCATGACCGAGCTGTGAGACGGCCGCCTTCCATCCGCATTTAAAGAACAAATCTTTGGCTGCTTCACATTGCTTCATATAGAGAGCCTCCCCTTTTTTGAAACCTTCAGCATCCGCATCATCCGCCTTCTTTTGTAGCTCGGCGATCTCTGCGTTCTTCTTACCTTCGAGCTTGGCTGGCTCGCGTAGGTATTTATCCTTCATCACGGTCAGGGCCCTTTGTTTGTCGGCATTAGCCGAGGTAACTAGTCCAGTCAGACGGGTTACCTCGGCCTCCAACTCGGCTGCCTTCTGTTGGGCGTCTTTTAGCTTGGCCGTTTTTGCTTCAACTTCTACCATGGCCTGCCTGGCTGTTTTCCTAAGTTCTAACACTCGCTTGTGAGCAATGTGGTTTTTCTGAATAGCCTGCAAAAGGACAGAGAGTAATTTGTAAACCGAGTAGAAAGTTGGAAAAATTAGGGAGATAGGCAAACAGGCTACTTACCAGCACCATGGACTTTGTGGCCGAGCGGATGGCTTTTAGCTCGGTTAAGTGATTGTGGTGCTCCATATCAGGGGGAAGGCATACACTTTTGGTAAGATTGAATGCCATTAAGTGGTCTTTCTTAGCGACCACTGAGTCAGTGTCCTTGATAGCCCGGTTTTGGAAAGATGTCTTTGGAGCCCACTTAGAAGAGCCAGCTCGGTCTGAGCGCTCCGGCTGAGGGCTCGGTGGGGGACTTGGGGGAGTGGTTTGAGGAACCACGGTCTCATCTTCATCAACAAGACGTTGCTCGGTTTGGGTAGTCCGGGCACGCTTTCTTGGGCGAGATGAGGAGGGTTGTTGAGATGGAAGGGCCACCACGGTTTCCTGAGTTTGGTGGGGCGGTGGTACCTCGGTTCGGTTCGTTTCGGTTAGAAGGGCCCTTAATGCTCTCTTCTTTACCATCTCTTGTTCAGTAGTTAGAGGGATTAATCTGATCCGGGGCAAGGTTGGGTCCGGTTCAGGTGAAGCTTCCAACAAGAAATCAGTTACCTTGGTCTTTCGCTTGCCGATGTATCAGTAGGTCGGCTCAAAATTCAGTAGGTCAGTCCAACTTCGGTCTGGATATCGTAGCGCGGCGCGAAGCACGTTCAAGTTGGGGTAGCTGTATTGGGACTTGAAAAAGTTCCTATCTTCAAAAAAAGAAGATAACAGTTAGTTCGGTTCACAATCAGAAAACCGAAATAACGAGAAGAATGCAGTAAAACCGAGGTAACCCTACCGACTACACCCTTGTTCCAGTTTATTCTGCGGCCAGGGATCTGGGTTGGTGGTCTTCAAAATTCCCAGATACCTAGAAAAAATCATCATCATTCAAGTCTTTGTCCGGTGTGTACTTTATTATTTTTTCACGCCGGCGCTTTATTCGTAAGTAGTAAACCCAGCCATCTTCGTAAGTAGTAAACCCAGCCATCTTCGGCTGATCCTATGGAATACTGGTGGAAGAGCTCGGCTAGACCGAGGTTAAGTCCAACCCGGCGGTTTAGCTTGGCTATTCCGTTTATTATGCGGTAAGAATTGGTGGAAAGTTGGGTAGGGCAGAGTTTGGTTTGCCTAAGGAATTCACAGAGTAAGGGCTGTACAGGGAAGCGTAGACCGCACTCCACAATGGAAATAACATTAAAAGGGACAAAGCCTTGGTTTCCCCATGGTGTGATATCTAGGTCGGCTAAGGTGAGGTGAACATCATCAGGGATGTTATAATCCTTTCGAAATTCGGCCATTGCGCCAGGTGAGTTAACTAAAAACCTATATTTTCCCATTTTTGGTTTAAGTTATGAATAAGTTATACTTGGGTGTTAGCTCGGTCGGAGAATATTGCTGAGTAGCTCGGTTGAGCGCTCAATAGAGTGCCTGGGCAACCTAAGTCTGCAAAGTGAAAAACAAAGGTGTTAATGTAACGCCCTCAAAAATAAACCCATAAGATATACTGTTAACATGCATCATTATAAGAAAACAAAGAGTATTATTCCATTCATCAGAGTAAACTTATTAAAAGACATTACATGTAATAAAGAAAGTAAATGCCCTATGGGCTTACATCTTTCCAAGCCAATACTTGGACACAAAAATATGAGTACTAACTCATTTACAAGTTAAGCCCTTGGCTTGAGTCCTTACATGTAATATCAAATAAAGCAAATAACAACTAATCTAAAATGAGTCTTCAACTCTAAATCCTTCCAAGCTAATTCCTTGGAGGTAGCCCATCACCTGAACTTGAAAATGATGTTCCCATATAGGGTGAGCCACAGCCCAGTAGAAAAATACTAAACCAAGTATAAGAATTAACTAAAGCAGTGGCATTCGATAGATGGTTAACACAAGATAGTCAATTATATCATTATACAATTTCATGACACTAATGTCTATGACACATTTCACTTTCCATTTATACAAATATGGCTCAGAACCTGGCCAAATAACTCAACAGGGGTTTCATCTCTTATTAACATTATTTCCAATTCAACAGGGATAACAAATCAAGTTAAACCTTTCTTATAACATAACGGATACACATGTTGGTGTTGTATCAACCTCAATTAAAATTCATTTCCATACTTCCCAATTGATACACATTTTAGTGATGTATCAAATCAAACAACAAATACTCCAGTGGATAAGCATATGAGCTGTATCATAACTGTAATGGGCGAGCATATGAGCTACAACCCTGGGTCCATCCCCTATCTTCCCTCAAACATTAACCAGTTTAGAGGTACATCCCCTATCTTCCCCTAAACCGTGGAGTACATCCCCTATCTCCTCCCATACACAAGTGATGCATATAAACACAAAGTCATATACACAATCAATCAATACATAAATTTAATGTATTATTCCAACCTTTATACACAACGACATGGCCAATTGATTAGTTTCAGTTTTCCCTAACCCACATGTAATGTCTACAACAATCATGACTATCCTCCACCGATAGCCCAAAACAATTATTTCTAAGCAGGAAATAAATGTAATAACATATATAATCTCAATCTCAAAGATGAAATTATCCAACTACATCATTTAATCTCATAACTTCCCAATATTATGAATTAAACCAATTTCCACACCTTTTCCAAAATTAATTATACGAATTAATTTTATTACGACAATTAGGGCTTTTTAAATTATAAATCAAACCCTAGCTTTTCTCAATATTACCAAACAACCCCACAATATCAGAAATACCAGAACTTAGGATTAAAACCTATAAGATGGAGTAGGAAATCCCTACCTCGAAGCAAAGAACTCGAATGGAGAAGATGGAGATGACGACCCAAATACCAAAGTGCTCCAAACCCAAGATTGTTCAGATTAAAACGAAGCCCTCGACTCACTCTATCTTTTTAATAAAGGATCTAGGGTAGAAACACACTCTAAATAGATCAAACCTAAGAGAGAAGGTGTGTAGAAGGAGAGAGAACTCGTACCTAGGGTTTTGGAATCTGAAAGTGGATGAAAAACTGCTCTGAAACACACTGCTGCCTATTTAAACCTGACAGGCTCGCTCGAGCGAAGACTTGGTTGCTCGAGCGACCAGACACAGAAAACCACGCTCGAGCCAAGAATGCCTCGCTCAAGCCAACAACCTAGAATCTCGCTCGAGCGAAGGAAAGCTCGCTCGAGCGAAGAAATCAAACCCTCAGGTCTGCAACCAGACGCACGCTCGAGCAAAGGAACGCTCGCTCGAGTGAAGAACAAACCAGCTTGCTCGAGTGAAGAAAGCTCGCTCGAGCGAAGGAACCCTGGCTCGAGCGAAGAAAACAAAACTCAACCCTCGCTCGAGCGACCAAACCCTCGCTCGAGCGACCAACCCAAAAACTGGACAGCAACACTTGGTTTCCGAACCCAACCAACCTGAAACAAACTTGCCCAACAAATCCTATAACTCAAAATGAGAAAATAAAATACGACAGCAACAATTATACAATGATAGGATCCACGAAACCTAAGTCCGGATACAATAATCAAATGGGAAAAGACCAGGGTCGCTATAGTTAAGCACAGATCGTTAGACCGTGCTAAAAGAAATACAGGCAAGATAAATGAAGTCCTAGCTCGGCTATGTGATTTGCTGCGTGACTTAGCTCGGTTTGAGCAAGGGATCTGTTAGCTCTGTGTGAGCAAGGGGTCTGTTAGCTCGGTGTGAACGAAGGATTTGTTAGCCCGGTTGAGCCTCTAGGGGCAGCATTCTTAGTTCGGTTCTGAACTAAGAAGGCTGGTTTAGCCCCAAGTTGTAGCTCGATCGAGTTTGAGGCTTTCAGGCATACTATTATAGACTTAGTATGGATCAATAGCTCGGCTAAAATTAAGTGAAACAAAAGTTAGTTTGACCTGATGAAACTACTAGTTTAGCATGAAGTGCTAGTCCGGTTGGTAGTCTGGCTAGATTGACATCAACTACAAACAACTTCCTAGTTCGGTTGTATTGTGATTTTGGATCAAATACAGTGTTCTATAGATTGCTTAGTGAAATACAAATGGTTCTTGTAAGGTTTTTCCCAGAAAACGCAAGGAGAGGCAAAAATGTGTTTTGCAAAAGGCATATAAACAAAATGCTGTGGATTGTGAACAATACAATGTAAAAGAGAACAGATTTGTGTTACTTACCAGGTTAAGAGGAAGGAAATGGAAGTAGAAAACAGGAATGACCACAAGCTTCACAGTTGTTAAGTTGAAGAAAAATGGGGGCTCGAAGAGAGAGAGAGAGAGAGAAGGAGGTGAATAGTGGTATGAATGATTCAAAAAGAGAACAAAGAGATTTGTTTTGATGGAAGGCCCAAAATTTGGGCGGTACTGTTCAAAAAACACGGGGTACGAAAATGGCGTGACAGCTGCCTTGGGCCAATCGAAGTACGCCACGTGTCATTGGAATGAGAAGCGATTCAGTTGCTGTGATTGAAGAGACATTTCGACCGGACAGCTAGAGCCTGGTGTGAATTTAGCTCGGCTGGAAAGGCTAAAGAGTTTTAGCTCGGCTGGAAAGGCTTAAGAAGTTTAGCTCGGTCGTAAGACTAGAGTTTTTGGCTCGGTTGGTAAAACAGGTAATCTCTATCATGCTACGCAGATGGAATTAAGGGGTAATTGAGAGGGTAATTTATACCGAAATTGGGCCGAGTTGAGTAAGGGGCTGTTCTTTGGGCCACGGTAAGAAGGGCTGGATGAAAAGGGCTTATAGTTAGCCCGGTCCTAGTAAAGCCCCATTGTTATCTCGGTCCCAGAGAACCTTCTTGTTATCCCGGTCCGAAAGAGCCTTGAAGTTAGACCGGCTTAGGGAAGCTCTACGGTTAGCCCGGTCATGGCGTATTGTGGTTAGCCCAGTCTAAACCTAGCTATTTAGCTCGGTTAGGACCTTGGTGTTTGTTATCTCGGTCTAAACATACCATGGTTAGTACATAAGAAACTGGGGTAAGAACAGTGAATGGAAGAGCCGAGCTAGAGTTAGCTCGGTCTAGTCTGTGGCTCAGCATAGTCATGCTTACCTCGGTTGTATTGACATCCAACCATGGTAAAACCATCTTACTTGGTTTAAGTAGTGAGGGGGGTGTTGAAGGATAGGCATTATCTTTCAGGAGTGTAACTCCTAGGAGGACTCTATATGGAAGAGTAAAAGTCCTACTAGGATTGTGCCACGCAGAACTTACAAAAGTTCACAAACATCACCTATGGAGAGGTAACACAACTTTAATTCTCGAATACACAGAGCTTTTTGTCTATTTGTCTATTTTGCTGACTTAGGCATCCGAGAGGTATCCGGCACACACCCGCCGGCTAGCTCACGTTTGTGTTTTCAGGGAATAAAGCGACAACGTACGGAGGAGCGCAATCTTGATCAACAGGATTATACGAGAAGGTTTATTTCTTTCCCGTATAATATGGTTGCTAGAATTGAAAAGTGGGTTCCTAATTTCAAAGAATTTTTGCAAAACTGAGTGTACTTTGTTCTGGATCTAGAAGAAAGAAAGAAAGAAAGAAAGCAAGAAGAAGAAAAAGAAGAGGAGGACAGAGGGAGGGAGTGGTGTGGCTGAGGGGAGAGCAGTTGGAAAGAGAATGAAATATAAGATTGGAGTTTGCTTTATATTCCAAGCATTAGATTTTTTTTTTTTAAATGTTAAAAAATAAATAAAGTTCAACTTGAAATATATGTCTCGCCAAGTTTCGAATCATATAATAAATAATTTTTTTATTAATAAATCATTCAATCAATTAATAATATTTAATAATATTATAAATATATTGTAATTAATAATTAATATATATAATTTTATCAACGTATGTATAAGAGAGTAATTAAAATTTTTATTTTTTCTGTTATTTTGTTTAACAACAAAATCTGAGAAAGGGTATTTGTAATTTTCAAAACAATAAAAAGTAATTTATATTTTAAGTAAATCTAAAAAGATGTATATATAATTTACACTTTATTTATTAACAAAGAAAAGTTGATTTAACATTTTTAATTCTTGAGTTAAAGTTTAATATCAAAATTGGGATTTTGACTCTTCTACAACAAATGGATATTCATAAAAAAAAAAAAAAAAGAATGACTCCTTCAAATGTTTTAAATTTGTAATCAATGATTTTTAACTCAACAAATTGATATGTACAAAAAAAAAAAAAAAATTTTAAAATGATTTTTTTAATTTATAAATATCCGACCCAATAAGATTGAAATACTTTTAAGATTAAATATTTTTGAACTTATAGAAAAATTATTACCCAGTGGCAATATACCACTTGTATGTTTGATATTTTGAAAATATACAAATTTTATTTCAAAATTTGTAACTCCTAGAACTATTTTTGTAAAAAGTATCTTTTGGGTGATATATATACATATACATATTGTAAATCTATGAAGTCATAAGATTATGAAGTTCTTAGGTTTAGTTGAAAATTGACAATGATTTATCATATATACATATATATATATATATTATATTAAAAGTAGTGTTTTTTCTATACTTAGGTGGCACATTATAAAAGCTCAAATTTTTTTTCTAAGAGAGCCAGGTCAATATATATTTTCTTAATTATATATAGAGTTTTACCCAAATTCAAACTTAATTTAAATTATACTAACTTTACTTATTTTATGTGGATTCTATTTGATAAATATTTCTTTTCTATATATTTTTCATGTTACATTGAAATAACTTACAAATCCAATTCCAATTTTGTGTTTTATGTTTTTTTTCTTAATTCTTTCAAGGGTATTATGATTTTTTTTTTAATGTTAAATTACCTTTTTCTTTTTTCTTATTTTTCCGTACATTAGTCTATACCTAATACCAATTCTATATTATTCTATATTATGGATTTGTCGTTTAAATTTTATAGTGATTCTATATATGAAATTGTACTTTCTTTCCTATATTATTTTATATAATCACAACTCACAAAAGGAAAAACTTGCACAACAATCATACGCTCGAGAAACCTCTAAAGTTTAGATTTACTACTTAAGTTACTTTTTCAATTGTTGAATAATAAGTTCTTTTATGTTTGAGTTAATTACACTTTTACTCCCTAAACTATCACCATTTTGTTTATGTAGTCCCTAAACTATTAAATTTGTCTTCTTAATCCCTAAACTTTCAAAAATTTTATGTTACTTAGTCCCCAATGGTAGATGGCGTTAATTATTTAATAGAAAATGGATCATGTGCACTGCATATGAGCTACAAGAATGGTGAAAGGGCTAAATTAGACATTTTATATATCTTCATTAAAAAAGAGAAAAGAAAATTAATAGCAGGAAAACTTTCCTGGTAGCTCATAGATAGATAGATATCTATATGAGTCCGGATCCTCTCCAGCCAGCTTCTCCAGCCATTCCTCCTGTCAATGGCCAAGATTTGGCCACATCACTTTGGCTGGAGTGGACGGCTGAGATCAAGTTTTGTTAAAAAAAAAACAACACAGCAATGGAGTTTCCCTCTGTCAAACTCTCATCTCTCTCTCTCTCTCCTAAACTCTCCTCTCTCTTTATAGGAGCATCGTCGATGCCGATGCCAATGCCGTGCCGATTCCGATGCCGAACTACCATCACCAAGCAGAAGTTTCTTGCTTCTCCCTACCATTCTTGATTCTCTTTCTGACGCGGGTAACAATGATTTGCAGCAGTGGAACAAATCTAGATTCAAATTTGAATTGAAGGTCAATCAGATATCAATTGAAGCTCAACCCCATCAGTTCAGAGCTTAATCAATGCTCAACTAATTCAGAGATGGGTTCAATGATATAGGTCTCCATGTTCATGGTTCAACGATCTGGGTTTCATGATTTGGGTTTCAATGCTCTTGTAATGTCTGGGAGATCATTGACATGCACGACTTCAAGAAAATCAAAGCATTTCTCTTCATTTCTTACTTGAATATTCCGGTTTGAATTTTCGCATTTTCAATCTCTCTAATCGATTGCAGATTAGAGAGAAAAGGTTTGTGGGTTTGAAGAGAGAGAAAGAAAGGAGGTGAAATAAAGCAGAAAAGGAATGAGAGATAGGCTGAGAGGGCGCTAGAGATGGCTTTGCCGGCCGAATGGGATGCCGGAGTAGCTCTGCAAGCCGGACACTCTGTTGCTATGTTGAATGAAAAAAAAAATCAATTTTTTTTTTTTTTAAAACCAAACTTGATCTGAGCCGTTCTTTTGAGCCAAAGTGACGTGGCCAAATCTTGGCCATTGACAGGAGGAATGGTTGGAGAGGCTGGCTGGAGAGGATCCGGACTCATCTATATATGCTCATCAAATCCAAATCAAACCAAAGTTCCTATATGACAAAGCACATGGCCCAATTCCTTTGGCACTCATTCCAGAAACATGTTGACCAACTCAAAGCAGCAGATCCATCTGATAAAAAAAAATAAAAAATAAAAAATAAAAAAGATCCATAAACAGCAGATCCATAAATAGGAACTTTATTAGGTAGTTTTTAAAATATAAGGTTGTGTTTGGTAGAGTTTTTCTAAATATGATTTGAGAGTAGGAGTTGTATTTTGAGTTTGTGAGTTTTGAAATTATGAATTGAGTGTGGAAAATTTGTTTGGTAAAAGAATTTTGAATTGGGTGGGAAATTTTTGATGTAACATATGATATTTGATACAAAAACTTATAACTCATAACTAAATATATAACTCAAAATTCTATTAAAGCACATAATTTTTTTTTTAAATTTGGAAAATATTTTTTTTTGAATATATAAAAATTAACATATGTCAATTGCAAAAAAAATAAAAAAATAAAAAAAATTGCACTGTTCCGGTCAATTGGCCGGATGATTGGTGGGACAACCGGTTAGTCTAAATTTTTCCCCCCTTCGATCGAGTTTTCAAAAGTGAGTGTGGAATTATAATTTGAAACTCCTAAACAAACGTGAAGCGCGAATGATATAGTGGAATTGTATTTTGAGAATACAACCAAACAGAGCCTAAGTTTTCCGGGAAATTCTATTTCCATACACCAAATTATCTCTGTGTACATCTTTTCTCAATCCACACATAGTAATTTGATTTTTATTTCTTTATCTCAGTCCATACACTTCACATTCTAAATATACCCTCACATTCTCTGTGCACATCCTCTCATTCCATTCTTTCTCACTCCAAAAACCTTAATTTTCATGAACATCAACTTCAGCCACAAACAGGAACACGAACTTGAGCAAAGCATCAATGAAAGAACACGACCTATTCTCAAAAGCTTTCTTGACCTTTGGATCATTGTTGGGTTTGATCAAGTAGTTCTTCTTTGCACTAAGCCACTTCTTTGTCTTCGCTGCAGTAGTTTGTTTCTTGGTACTAAAGGTGTAACTTCTGAGATATCTCTGTCTCTAAGCATAGCTCTCATGGAGATTTTTGGGTGGCCTTGCATAGCCAAGAGAAGAAGAAGAAGATGGTGATGATGATGATGATGATGATAAGGCTTCCTCTTGCTTGTTCTTGCTCAACAGTCTCAAGAATTCTTTATCTGCTTGTGCCCATTGATAGAGCTTCATGTGTCTTTTCTCCACTAGCAATGGAGATTGGACATCTAATATACACCCTTCAATGCAAATTTTGTAAACACAATTCCATAAATTGCTTTTAATAGGTATATGATCATGTTTTGATAGATGGGGCTAGATGTCTTCTATTTAACTTTTGGAAGATTAATTGTTCAAATTTTATTTTCAGAACGAAGTCCGCCGATTGAAGAAGTTATACAATCTGGTGTTGTTCCCCGCTTTGTATGGTTGAGGTTTGGGCATGGAAGGCGATGGCTAGCAGTGAAGTGGTTGGTGAGATGGTGGTGGGTGAGACGTGTATGGAGAAATTGTGAGATGTGTGGGTGAGATGGTAATTTTGTTAAAGGATAAAATTGTGATTTTGAAAAAATTCATTAAGTGTGTGGAGTAAGGAAACTTGATGTGTGGAAACAGAATTTCCTAAGTTTCCCTCCAATTGATTTTCTTTTTCTTTTTCTTTTTTTTTAATAGAGATATATGTAAAATGTCCAATTTAGCCCTTTTACCAACCTTGTAGCTCATGTGCCGTGCACATGATCCCATTTTCTAATAAATAATTAACGTCATCTACTATTAGGGAGTAGGTAGAATGAGTTTGTGAAAGTTTAGGGACTAAGAAAACCAATTTAATAGTTTAGGGACTACATAAACAAAATGGTGATAGTTTAGGGGGTAAAAGTGTAATTAACCCTTTACGTTTTGACATCATATTACAGATGATTAATCACTTTATATACTGAGATGTATCTATCGTTTGTATCTTTTCATTATTTTTTTCTTTTTGAGTTTAGATGTTGTTATGTGATTCTTTCTTGATTAATTGTTGTTAAATTTCTTTTATATAGTTGATATTTTAATTTAATTAAGAGTGTTTATTTTACAATCTTATAATTTTATATATATATATATATAATATAAAATCATTATATAATAATCCAACTACAACATACTTATATTTAATTTTTTTAATAAATTTTATATAATTTTTATTTCCAGATATTTTTATTTCTAAATGAATATAAAAGAAAATTAAATAGTTGGAATTATTTTTAATTTTATGTTATTAATTCTTCTTCTAATTTAACTATTGTTTTTAATATCAAAATGAGTATTTATTTTATTATTTAATATATCATACAAAATTATTATATGATAATTACACTTTTATAATACGATAAAACTAAAATTATTAAAATACATAAATAATTTAACTAAATTAACATATATAAGTATTCAAATAACAATTCTATAGAACTATAGCACCAATATTATCAAAATAAATAATTAAAATCATAATTTAATTTTAATTTTAAATTAAAATTAAAAATAAAAATATTTTTTTATAACACATATTATACTATAAATTTTTTTTTTTTTGAAAAAAAAAAATAATACGTACATTGCACGGGTTAACTGTTAGTTTATAATAATAATAGAGATAAATCATTTCAACAAATCAAGTGTCTATCTTTCATAAGTTGGCAAATTTAAACTTATATTATGGTTGGATAATGGGTCTGTTTAGTGTAATTTTTCTCATACTAAAAATAAATTATCTGAAATCAAGAGCTAAAAGTACTATTTCTCCAACTTCTATATAATTAGTTTTTTTTTTTTTCAACTTTTTGAGTTATTTCGATATTTGAAACTATAAGCGAAAGTTACACTAATACTCTCATAAATTTTCAAATTAAAAAAGAAAAAAAAAAGTTATTAGTTGATTCAACAAGCTACATTGAATAGGATCGATATCATAGCAATTTTTAATTTATATTATGTCATATAAATAAAAGAGTAAAACATCTAAATATTAGGACAATTTAGACTGTGCACCCCTAAAACAATTCACGTATAAAAAAATTACTATTTTTATGATAAAAATTATAAATATTTATAGTCTATTATGTCACGTTGTGATAAAGTTACAAATAATGATTTTAAAATGTGCACCTTAAAATTATGAAGAGCAAAATTATCTTACTTCATGTTTTTTTGTTATGACATTTTATGGTAAGAAAAATTACTAACAAAAAAAATATGTATGATTACTTCACTTATTTCAAAATCTCACAAATAAATTTACAATTATAAAATTTGTACACTTTATAATAGATATTATATAATGGGCACTCACTCGGGAGCTTTGCTCGCCCAACTTTCAAAATAAATATAATTTATTAATTTTTTTAAAAATAAATATTTTGAATTTATAATATTGTTGAATTGTAACAGAATAGGAAGTGTGTAGGGTGTATGTGATGTCATTCAGTAGTTTGAGAGTAAAATTATAAATTAAATGACAGATTGACAAATAACCATATCGCAGTTTGGAATGGTTTCAATTTGTTAGTTGATTGAAAAATATTTTTAGCCAATTATTAACTATGTGCATAATATATAACATTAATTTGTATAAAAATATTCATATTTATAATTATTAATTTATAACAAATTTTACATTTTAAATCTCTCTCACACTCCTTTTTATTTTTGATAATATATAAGTAGTAATTATAACGGAGCAAAATAGTTTCCAAGGCTGGCTTTAGAGCTAGGCACTCAAGCGGCTGCCTCAGGCCTCATTCCTGTGAAGGCCTCCTAATTTTATTTATTTTTAGTATGTTTAGGGACTTCTATAATTAAGGGTGGGTCATGAAGCGCTTGTTTTTTATACTAAAGTCCATATGAAATGCACAATTTTTTACTAGTGATTTGATTTGCTTTGGTCAAGTTTAGTAGAAAACTTAATCCTCCAATTTTATAGTTGAGGAATCAAAATCAATCATATATTACGATTTACTTTTTTTCAATTTTTAATTTAGTATAAATGAGAGATTCACAATAGACTTTAAAAGTTTTGTAAAAATCTATAAAAACCTCACATCCAAATAAATGAAAGCAAATTATAGAGATGCTCTATAAATGTATTAATATTAATAATACATGTAAGAATTGCTTTTGTGGAAAGAAAATTTTCAAAAATTAAAATTGATAAAATCATACTAAAGATTAACTATATTTAAAGAAAAAAATTAAGTGAATTAACTATTTTATCAAAAAACACAAATTAGAAAAACTTGATTAAAAAGTTTAGTTAGTAATTTTGCATCATAAAATGCAAGGAAAAATAATTTCAAATGAAAATAAAATATTAAAAATTATTATTATAATTTAAATAGCAAAAGACCATATTTTAAAATTTTGCCTTAGGCTCCCAAAAGGGTTGAGCTGTCCTTGGCAGGTTTTTGAAAGCGAATTATAAATTTTCAAAATTTAATTTGCGATTAATAGATAAAATTATGCAAATTGATGTGATTTTAACATATTAAGCAGTAATTTACACATTTCTAATAGTGTGTGACAGCAGAGTCTAGCTGATATCTCTTCAATGAAAGAGAGAAGATTGGTATGTTAAGAATTATGAAGGTGTAAAAAGATAAATAAAATTTTTTATTTTTATTTTTATTTTTATTTTAATGAAAATGAACATAAGAAATTAAAAAATTGTGGTGTAGATAGAAACTTTCAAGTACTTTCTGTTGCCAAAACAAAAAGTACTTTTTGTTTTTTTTCCGGATACAAGGGAGGAGAAATAATTAATAACCCTTGATTTGCCGAATAAAAGTGTATGAGAGTGATTAATTAGACTATGAAAAATGTTAGGAATACAAAAAAATTATCAAAATGTGAGTGATTTAGCAAATTTTTTGATAAATTTAGTGTACCAATTACTATTATAGTAGTCTTGTATCATACAACTTAATACTCCTAAAAAATTTATAAATTTCACATTTCTTGTATATTTAAAATAATTGATAAAAAAAAAAATCTCATGTATCCAGAAAAAAAAAAAAAAAAAAAAACTTGGGTCATATTTGGATCCAACTTGGAAAAAAAGCAGTGATCTGAATAATCTAGAAATTTTGATTAGAAAAATGATGTGGCTAAGATCTAATTTTTGTATAGTAGCAACCACACATGAAATGAATCTCAACCCTAATAAATTTTTATTATCTTTCTGAGTACCTAGCATTGTTCAAAAATAGATCCCTGAAAAAACTAGGCATTTGGACCCCATTATATTATTCAATTCAATAAGAAATTAATGTTAAAATTTGGATATTGTGACTATTGTTTCTTAATCCCCAGAACTTAGGCTTGCAAGCTGCAACAACTTTTTTTTTTTTTTTTTGCGCGAATAATTAAAGATAATGGCCCCTTTCTGTTGCCAATCATGTATCAAATTAGGTAGTAACAATACAATATTGGAAATTACTATCACCACTCAAAACCAACCAAACTAGGCACCTGATAATGCCACACCCCTATAAGATTTCACCCTGTGAGCATGCAGGGCTGATGAGAAAATCATTTCAATCTCATTCCACAATAATCATGGCAATGAAGAGATAAAACCTCAATTGGTAATACTTTAACCCACAATACCACAAGTCTCACAACAACCCACAAATTCAGTTCAGGTAGAGGGTAATATTTAAAGCATATGACAAAAACCCATAAAGCATATAAATAATAACTAATGTCTCTACAAAATAATTCAAAATAACTCTTAGCACTCTATTCACCAATACAACTTGTGCAACACTACTCCTTTGGACCTGTAATAAAGAAGAAGGACAATAAGTTTGATAGCTCAAAAAGTAACAACTAACATAGCTAGCCAGATTAAGTATGCAAAAATAAATAAATAAATAAAATTCAATAAGTAAACTTAAACTACAAGGACTTTTCATAAATCTTTTGTGATTCAATAGTGTAAAGACAAATTCCTGCACTTCAGTTATCATTAAAGATAAAATAATTCCAATAAGGTGAGTTCAATGATCATAAAATTTAGAATCTAATAGGTTTACTATTCGAAATCTCAACAAATTTGATATTCAATACAAACAATCCAAACCTCAACGGTGTGATAAACACAAACTCAAGTTTTTGCAGCTGCAACCACAATAACAAAAGCCAAAACCAAAAAAAGTAACAAAAGTGTGTCAATAGTTAGCCTCCAGTTGCTTAGGCTCCAAACCATAGTCAATTGGATTCATTCTCTTGATAAAAAAATACATGAATTCACATTGAGCTTATAAAACATTTCAATAACAATGATCACAAATAGTTTTGATAATCTCAAAGTTAACGGAAATTCTCTTACTTGATTCTCATTTAGGATAAATACAAGAAAATATTAAAAATTCAGCCAAGAGGGGATTTCATAAATCAATGTTTAAGGCATTCTTCAAATGAAATATGCAGTTTATTGCAGTGACAAAATCCAGACTCATAAGCCACAGAGTTCACAAATTCTCCACACAACTATAGACAAGGAATCCAACAAAATTATAAAAAAAAAAAACAGTTCAAACTCCCTCCCCCCCCCCCCCCCCCCCAAAAAAAAAATACAACATAACATAACATATTTTTTTTGTGGTTAAAATAAATGAGCCTGAATTCCTATGATTATTAACATTTAAAAGGTTTCGATCATGCTGGCAGGGTTGTTCATTTCTCATCATCAAGTTTAGGAGTTATTTTTATCTTTTTCATAATTCAAAACTCCGTATGTGGTTGTCATGAAACTATGTTAATATGATTTCTAAAAGAGAAAAAGAAAAAAAATTTAAACATCAAGCTTAATTTTGTAATCTCAATCAGCAGTGGTGCCACACAAGTTTTCAGGGTCACAAAGCATAAATAATTGAAGCAGATGTGTTGTGGCTTCTTCTACATCTAGGGCTAATTGAAAATTTTATCAGTATTTTTACTTGAATACAGTTTGCCTTATGCTAGAGATTCCATCATTTTTCCTTTCCACAAATGTCCTCAAGAGCAGGTGGTGCCAATGATTGCCATAGCTCTTTGCATTCTGACATTATCCTCATCACCTCATCCAGAGTAGTCATGTCCTGCGCCATTGCTGCTGAAACTTCTTCATAAATTTTCCCTAACCTACGAGTGGCTGGATCAAGTATCCAATTGTGGTTAGCTGACTGTGCTTTAGAATGGCACCCAATCTGAAGAACGTAAAAGGACCATCTTAGAACAAGCCCGGATCATTTGCGGTACCACAATCTAAACTCATCAAAGTACAAGTAACACATGCATAAGGACACCTGTTCTAGAAGGAAATGTTCTCCTAGTTAACTATATGCACTAGAGGCTGGGAAGTCTCATTGAGCATTCCTTAGACTAGGGTTCAGTGCATACCACCCATATTTCCGATTTTACAGTTGTTAACTTGAGTTTCGGGAAATGATTGATAGGTGCATACACCTACACTACACCCTTTTAACTAGGGGTGGACGCGGATTGGTTATGGCCATGGAACTTCCAATCTGCCATCCGTCCGCCAGATTGGCAGATTGGAGAAAATCAATCCGCATCCGTCCACCAATCTGGCGGATGCGGATTGACGGATGGATGCAAATCGGTTTGGCAATTTAAAATTTTACAAATTTTCAACATAATTCAATGTGTGCACTTCCTCAAAAAAGAAAAAAAAAAAAAAAATCGCCAACATGTGTGTGCACTTCCTTCCTCAACCACCACTTGTGTGCAATGGACAAACATATACAACAAACAACAAACAAACAATAAAGTATTACAAACACAAATTTAGTTTTGGTGCTTTTCTAAGGTACTTCATAAATATGATTGTTGTTAGTATTATTATTATTTTTATAAGTTAGAACAAAAGCTGATTTTTTCAGAATAAATTTTTTTGAAAATAACAAAACTATTTTTTAAATTTAAAATTTTTATAAGTTAGAACATCTCCAATCATTTAGTAGTCACTTCATTAAACTTGTAGAAATCAAATTAAGTGACAAGTTTCGCACCAAATCAATGATGAAACAAATCTTTCACCAAATTTCAAACAATGATATATTATTTAAATTTGATAGAATTTCAAAAAGAATAAGGATCAAGGATGATTTTCTTTCATACAAAATGGATAAAACAAGTTTTAGGGTAAGTAGAATTTTTCAAAAATATTTTATTCCAAAAAAAGAAAGTATGGATTGGAGTGTTCTATACGAGATCAAGCTTTGAATTAAATTTTCACTCAAATTTAATGAAAAATATATATTTTTCACTCAAATGAGTACAAATAGGGTAGCTATTGAAGAAGAAAGGCTGAAGAGAAGTTTTGGTGTGGGGATCATCTCATTCCAGAGATTCCCACCATTTTTCCTCTCCATAAATATACTGAAAAGTAGGTAGTGCAAAAGCTTGCTCACCATCGTCATTCATGTGCGAAGAAATAGGCAATCTCCTAAACATGGCACACAACTGTATATGAATTTCTTACAAAGATTCATAGACCATTATGCCCTTCTAAGAAGGATGATGATGAAAAGATGGATTCAAGCCCATCATAGTCTTCAATTATAAATCTTCTTAAAGCTCGCACATCCCTCAACGATTGAATATCTGATAAGCTAATGTCATAGTCGCATCTTCTAATGTTCAAGTACTCTATGTTGCTAGGGAGCGTTACGTGACCTACACCAGTACTTATAAAATATTTGCAGTTGTAGATACAAACTTTTGTTGCTTCAGGATAGTATTTCTCTTGTTCATCATCTTGGTCTTTTTTATCAACAATTCCCACCACAACCACAAGGCTATAGTTTTCCAAACTTTGGCATTGCAGAGATGTCACATAATGTTGGAACAAATCATCTTGAATTCTTCAATTGGTGGACTTCGGGTCTTCAAAACTTGGCAATGAACTTGTCTATGTAGTACAGAAATATGATGCTTCAAGTTGCGTTACTTAGTCGCAAGGTTCTGAAAAGCGGTTGCGGTCGCCATAACGGTGGCGGTGGCACGGTTGCGGTTGCGGGGTGTAAAGGCCATAGCGTAACGGTTGCGGTAACCGGAACTGTGAATTTTTTTATTTTTCTCACAATTTGAAAAAAAACTTACCAATACGCATATTTTTTTTCCATGATCATATTTATTAGGTTTAAAATAAATATTGATCAATTTTTGTAAATTTTTAAGATGATCCAATATATTTTATATTTTTAAATCATTATAAATTGAGTTTTTTACATTTTATTTTAATAATTAATGACTTTATATTATACAAAAAATCAATCACTAACTATTATATATAAGATATATTTTAATAATTAATGACTTTATATTATACAAAAAATCAATCAATAACTACTATATATAAGATAAACAATGACAAAAGTAAGAGAATAAATAAGAGCCTAAATATATATATATACATATTTTAACCAAGCAAAATAGATAATGACCACTATTACTATTACTATTATTATTATTTTTTAGTAATAGCAGCTAAATAAAATAGCATAGGTCTTACAGCTTCAACAAATCAATAACATGTTCTTCATCTTTTCTCTTCTCTCTCTCTATCTCTTGCTCCTCCATCTTCTCTCTTTATCTTCCCTCTTCTCTCTATCCCTCTTCCCCCATTTTAACAACAAATCAATAACATATTCTTCATCTTTTCTCTTCTCTCTCTCTATCTCTTGCTCCTCCATCTTCTCTCTTTATCTTCTCTCCTCTCTCTATCTCTCTTCCCCCATTTTAAGCTTCTTCTTTTTTTTTTGTGTTTTTTTGAAAAAAGCAGTTCAGAATTGTTACGTAACGGTGCGTAACATGCCATTACGACTGCTACGGCACCGTTACGACCATTACGGCATCGTTACGACCGCTACGACAGTCGCTACGGCTGACACACCTGTGAATCTCAATCACACTGCAAAAGCGGCCGTAACGGGTGGCGGTAACTATCACAACCGTTACGTAACAGCGTTACGTAATGGTTGCGACCGCTTTTTAAAACCTTGCTTAGTCGCTTTCCCAAAGACAATATTTGCACCCACCAAAAGGTGTGCAGAGGGTTACAGTAAATTTGCCTCCAGGATACAATGAAGCGTAATCTAAAGATCAAATCTACCGGCGTCTGCACTGACGACAGTAGATCAGAATACTCTTGATATAATCAGGAAAAGCAAGACACTGATAATCAAATTTGCAAAACTTGATTACCGGTAAGAAAAGCAGAAATTTACTTAAGAAACTCTTGTTTGAAAACTCTAAATCAAGAAGGAGGGAGAGAGAGAGAAAGAGAATTGCATAAATGAATTCTGAATTTTTGGTTGGATTGAAAATCATGCATCCTCACAAAACCAGTTTTTGATGTTATTTTCCGAGCCATGTTCCTGATCAAATCATGCATCCTCACATATTTTCCCCGATCTTTGTCGATAAGACTTACCAATCAGATGTTTTTTGTAAGTTTATCCAAATCATGTGTCCTCCAGAATACTTCATTGCGTATTTTGGCAAGACTCTCCAACAAGCAGGTATTTGTGAGTTTATTCAATATAATGTGACCTTCGTCTAACATTGCTTCCATACTGTCCATCTTGGTTATTAGTTCCTCAGCAATCCAATACTCTATGAGATGTTTCTTAGGGATGATATGATCTTCTGGATACAATGCACAATACAAGAAACAATGTTGGAGCTTTTCATCTTTTTGGTGACTATAACTAAATTTTAGTTGCTCAAATACTCCACTCTCTTCGTCCATGATCTGCTTTGTGGAGCTGATCAATTCATTTAGTGCGTTTCTCCACTCGTGAATGTCACTCACTCCTCTCATACTTCCAGCTAGAGTAATGATTGCAAGGGGCAGACAAGTACATTCTTTTGCAATTTTTGTTACAATTTCATTCACTTTTGGAGTAAGCACTATCTGATGTCCTTCAACCTTACTCATAAATAGATTCAGTGCTTCCTTTTCCGTGAGAAGCTCCACTTTCACAGCTATGCACCCATCTTCATACACATTTCAAACGATCATGTAGTTAACACTAGTTTACATCCAATATCTTTGGTTGGTTCTGGAATACCCACCTTGTACAGAGGAAATGCTTCCCATAGATCATCAAAGATGAGCACATACCTCTCCTTTTGGGAAAGCATGTTATGTAATTTTGATGCTCTTCTTATTTCATCCCCATAATTCGAAAGATTAAGATTCAGTGCCTTGGCTATCTGCCTCGGTAGATTTCTAATGTTTAATGCTTTAGATACTATGACCCAAATAGCATCACCAAAGTTACAAGTTTCATTATATAGTCGATTGTTGATGTGATGCATGATGGTAGTTTTTCCGATTCCCCCCATTCCGAAAACACCAATCCTTCTAACCTCATCATCCATCAAGTATTCCCAAACTTTCTCCATGTTCCTTGCACTTGTGGTTTTACCAAAAGATTCCATTGTTGGTATGAACTATCCACTAGTTGGATCTTCAATTAGTAAACCATTAGAAAATCTACTCAGTTCTTGCATTTCTTCCACCTCTTGAATCGTCTGTACAACAAGCTTTCCCAATCATGCACGTGACAAGACATTCTTCCATCCAACTATTTCTGGCACTTGTCTTTGCAAAGTTTGGACATCATCACCCTTTACCCTTGTCTTCTTGCCAAACTTTGACTTCTTTCCTTGGTTTTTTCCTTGACTGTTGCTCTACATTAGTCACTTCTTTATTTATGTCATTCTCATGACTGTTCAAGTTGTTAGCATCAAGGCCATTGAAATATCCAACCCAATTTCCAGCTGCTTCCCAGACATTCTTCCCAAATTCAAAAATTGAACCTAAGATTTCCATGGTGTGGCCAAGACCTACAAATAGTGAAGAGTGAAAATCCTAAGTGATTCGTGATTAGATCAAGATTAAAAATATTCCAATACCCAATTATCTAAAACACACAATCTAAATCAACAAGCACTTACGAAAGTGATTTAGATTGTTTGTTTCGGAATAAACAATAAATCGACACAAACGATTTTTTTACGTGGAAAAACCACAATTGAAGAACCTTCAATTGTAATAAAAAACCACGGGCGAAACGCCACTAATCAATCCACTACTGAAGAAAGAAAGATTACAAATATAACACACAAATTACCCAACTCAGTCAATTTGTCTTCGAACCTTCTATAACTCTTTCACCACGCCTTCGTCTCTGAATTGATTATCCTGAAGTTGAATCCACAACTTCGTTTGTCGACTGAACGACCACGTACAGAATCATCAAACTCCTTTGAAACTCCACGTTTGAATCTTCGGAATCCGCCAAAGAGAACTCTCTTGAATATAAAGTAACAAACTCCTTGATGTATGAAACTCAAATCATAAGTTTAGAACTCTCTCAAAAACATCAAGGAAAACTCACAAAAATCTCATAAGAAAACTTCAAACAAAACCCTAGGACTTTTGAATAAGATCTAGGAAAAGTAAATCCTAAAAACATCCTAAACAGGTATATATAGGCAACAGAGTCCGCAATCTCCGCTCGAGCCCCAATCAGCCCGCTCGAGCGACTTCAGCAAAATATGCGTGTGACAAAACAGAGTTCCGCTTGAGCGCTGGAGAACCCGCTCGAGCGCGAAATCACACAGCTCAGTATTTTTACAAACAGACTAAATACTGAGACAACCTATATTCCGCTCGAGCGCTAATGAACCCGCTCGAGCGGGAAGAACAAAAACAGAGGAAAAAATACAACTTTTGCAAAACAAAGTTTGTACGAGGATTTGACAATAAAGGGACCTAACAACCTCCCCCTTTGTCAATTCCCGGACAAAACTTTTCTAAACAATTTTTCCTTAAACACACGCACTAAACACTAAACAACTTTGTAATCAAACAATCCTGCCATGCGAACACTCCATCTATCTAACATCTACCTGTGAAATAACAACCAACACACCAAAAAAAACAAAAACTGTGGAATGGCATAAAAAGAGATACAAATATAAAATGATATCCACAATAATGAAAAACAACCGGAATGTATCATGCCAAGATAAAAGATCCAAGACAAAGTATCCAGATATCCAAAATATCCAAACATGAACAAAATATCCAAATAAAAGTATCCAAATATCCAAAATATCCAAACATGAACAAAATATCCAAATATCAAAACATGTACCACCAATGTACCAAAATATCCAAATATCAAAACATGTACCACCAATGTACCAAAATATCCAAATATCAAAACATGTACCACCAATGTACCAATGTACCACCAAAACCTCTCCCCCTTTTTGGTCGGGAGATAATGAAATGAACACAAAGATCATGCATCAGGTGGAGGCTGAGGCTGTTGAATCTGAAGTAAGGAAATAATGTGTGCCAGCTGAGTAGTAGTCTGGATGGCGGACTGCTCCAACTGATCGAGGCGGCCATCAAAAGCATCAAAGCGTGCATCCAGAAAGTCCAACCTCCATGTCATAGCCTCCTCAAAATGCTGAAGCTGATCATGAATAGCCCGAGGTGGAACAACAGCCTCCTCACCACCAGTAGCTGCAGCATCAAACTCGGCCTCCTCAGCTAGTCCAGCAGCGGTACCTGCAAAAGTACCAGCCCTAGAAGACTCCCCCTTGACATGAGCTCTACTCTGGGAAACAGTCTTTTTAGTGAAGGGCCTAGAGGGAAAGGCAAACTCACCATCCTCAAAGACAGGAACCTCAAGCTCGGATAAGAGACGGTTGATCATACAACCATAAAGGAGTCCTAACTGTTTGTTCCCAAAGACACCTATCATCTTTTGAATAATAAGTGTGGCTAGATCAATGGACATGTGACGAGCAAGACAGTACAAAACGAATCCCTGATCCTGATTGATTTCTGAAGAGTGTGTGGTCAGAAGAATATTAGCACAGACAATGAGATTAAGCAGTCTAAACTCGGGAAGGAGTTCAAACTTTTTAATCAAAGAGCCCGTAGGCCAATTGCGGGGAGCACCACATAAAAACTCAGCCACATTATTAAAGTCACACGTAGGACGGACTGGAAAAGGAAAGTGTTCAGGAAACACTTGATCAATCTTAAGAAGCCTGCGAATAAGGTCAGGAGTAACAGAAATGGATTTAGACCTAACCCAAGTGGTGAATGAAGGCTCAATGTCACTAATTTGCTCAATATTGCAGTAAAATTCTCGAACCCAGTCGAGATTTTGACGACCAGAAAAAAACAACACCAAGTCACCACCTAAGGGGTCAAACAAGGGACGAATGTGAATGGAGTCGAAAGTATTAGGCTGGACATTACGTTCTAGGTGAACAGTCCGAGCCTCAAATGATTTACGGAATAATTTGGCTTGTTTGGCAGTCTGAAACCTATCAAAATTAAAAGTAGGACGAGACACTGTACACTTTCGTCTCTTAGGTGCAGACATGATGTGAGACACAACTAAAACCCAAAAACCAAACAAATCCAAAAACCAAATCAAATAGAGAACAAAACAAACATTAGTAACAAGTGCATAGAGATAGCAAAACAAAGTGTAAGAATACTGACAAACGTGCATAACATGAGTATGAACACAAGATGTAATAACATGAAGAATGACAGTAAAATGCACACACAGAAAACCAAGATAAGAGTAGCATTATGATGAAACTCACAAACACAATGAACAATATAGTAGCAGACTTGGGGCATAATATCAATGTTAAACACAAAGCAGGAGAACAAAGACATTATAAAAAAAAAATCTACTGAGGATCCAAAGCCTAGCAAATTAGAACCAAACCCCAACAAATCAAGCATATGAATGAGAGATGACAAAAATAATGAAAGATATGAGAAAAACCCTGAAACTATGGACACCCAGACAACAGTAACCAAAAAAAAACAAACTATGAAGAAGAAAACAAGACGTCTCAGTGATAGGGTGTGAGGGAAGGGGAAAAACTAAACACAAGACAAACAAAAAAACCAAAAAATAAGACTATAAGAGCTGAATCAACAGGAAAGAACAGAGAGAAGAAGAGGGAAACGCTTACCAATGGTGAAATCGGCTCTGAAAGAGGAAGAATGGAGACGAAATCGAGGCCAAACAATACCACGATCCAAACCCTAGGCCTGAGAGACTAAAAAAGGGGGAAAAAATGACCTGAAGAGTCGAGGGAGGGAGTCTTATACAAAATTAGTCCGCTCGAGTGTAAGTATGAAAGCTCGAGCGTGAGGCAAGACAAGCAGATACTCGCTCGAGCGCGAATAATGACGCTCGAGCGCAAAAACACCCCTCTCAGAACTGTAAAACAATGACAAAAATGCTGCAAGGCAAAAAAATACGCTCGAGCGTGTAACAGTCCGCTCGAGCGGAGACCTTTTTTTTTTTAAATTAAACAAAAAAAACAACTAGGATGACCTGTAATAAGCAGGAAGTCCAAGTGAATGACTATACCACTAGGATAAAAGAATTCATCAATTATGAGCCCTGAAAATTTGAAAAACAATTGAAACACCAGACATGAACAAAACAGATAGAGTTTTAATCAAAGCCATAAGCATCATTAGAATGCATAACTCAAAAACACACATGAGAGCTCACAAATAAAATGTGTGTGTGTGCAATCCTTGAGAGCCACAAAGCTAGAGTTAATCCTCGTAGTGATCGGATGGCTGGACCTCCGACAAGAGTAACTGACCATCACAGAGAAAAGTCAAACCACTAAGAATCACAGGGTATTTGTTGAGTAAACACGGAGGCTCCCCCTCAATCAATGATTTTTTTTTTTTTTTTTTTGAACTTTTCTTTCTTGGGGGCACTCATCGGTGGCATGCACACTCAAGAGTATGGAGACCAAACCAGAGAAGAATGAAATACAAAATGATGGCCTGGTTGGTGCCTCTGAGGTAGCCTTTTCCTAATGCCCGGATTTCAATGAACTGAGGGAGAAACCATGGAAGTGAAGAAAATATGGTAAATGGTTAAGAGACTCAACATCACCCATGATATATTAGTATGGGTCAATTCCTCAGAAATAGTACAAGAAACACTATTAGTGGTCCATAGAGAACTTTGATCACTTGTGCGGAAACCCCTACAACAGTTTATCTCAAGGATGTGTACAGAATGAGATCATGAAGTAAATGAGTATGGGCATTCAGAATGAGCTATGAACAAAGAAGAATGAGATCTTGTAAGCAACATGAGCAATGTTCATATAAATTTTTGATGCAAAGATATCAAGACTAAATGGCAATCCAAGAACAGTAAGCCAACCACTCATTCTCACCTTAAAAAAAAATAGGAAACAACCTAGTTACTGAGCACTACACCCAAGGTCTTTCTAAGAAACTCAAATCGAAGAAGATCAAGGGGTTTTGTAAAAATATCAGCCTTTTGATGCTCAGTAGGTACATGTTCCAAAACAACAAGGCCTTCGTCCACTAACTCTCGAATAAAGTGATGACGGATGTCAATATGTTTGGTGCGAGAGTGTTGGACAGGATTTTTTGAAATATTTATGGCACTTGTGTTATCACAAAAAAGAGTGAGAGTGTTCTATTCTATCCCATAATCATAAAGCATTTGCTTCATCCACAACATTTGTGCACAACAACTCCCTGCAGCAATGTACTCAGCCTCAGTAGTGGAAAGGGAGATGGAATTTTGCTTTTTACTATGCCAGGAAACCAGATTATTCCCTAGGTAAAAACACCCCCCGGATGTACTTTTCCTATCATCAGCACACCCTGCCCAGTCGGCATCAGAAAAACCAGTAATATCAGCAGTAGTATCAGTAGAAAACCAAACCCCATACCCCAATGTCCCATTAACATATTTGATGATGCGTTTGACCGCAAGAAGGTGAGACTCTTTGGGATTGGCTTGGTAACGGGCACAAACACCGACACTGAAAGAAATATCAGGACGACTGGCTGTGAGATACAGAAGACTCCCTATCATACTCCTATAAAGGGTAGGATCTACATCAATTCCAGAGGAGTCTTTGGAGAGGTGAAGACTAGTGCTCATGGGAGTATGTGCATGTTTGGCAGACTCAAGACCAAACTTGGACACAAGATTTTTGGCATACTTAGACTGAGAAACAAACATACCTGAAGGAGACTGTTTAATTTGAAGACCAAAAAATAAGACAACTCTCCCATCATGCTCATCTCAAACTCATGTGTCATGCAATCCGAAAAATATTTCACAAGATGTTCAGCAGTGGATCCAAACACAATATCATCAACATAAATCTAAGCAACAAGAATACGAGACTTAATATGTTTCACAAATAAGGTCTTATCCACACTACCCCTTTGAAAATCATTATCAAGAAGAAAGGTAGTAAGTCTATCATACCAAGCCCGAGGGGTTTGTTTCAACCCATACAAAGCCTTGTCTAACTTGTAGACATGATTTGGACATTTAGGGTCCTCAAACCCTTTTGGTTGCTCAACATATGCCTCTTCTTTCAAGTACCCATTCAGGAAGGAACTTTTCACATCCATTTGAAACAATTTAAAGCCAAGAAAACATGCAACACCAAGCAAAATACGAATAGATTCGAGACGTGCAACTGGGGCAAACGTCTCATCATAGTCAACACCCTCTACTTGTGTGTAGCCTTGAGCAACCAACCTGGCTTTATTCCTAACAACAGTACCATTCTCATCAGATTTAGTTTTAAAGATCCACTTGGTACCTATCACATTCATGTCTCTAGGTCTGGGAACTAGAGTCCAAATATTGTTACGTTCAAATTGACCTAATTCTTCATGCATAGCATTGACCCAACTATCATCTAGTAAGGCCTCTTTAAAATTTTTAGGTTCAATTAATGAAACATAACACACATGTGATACCTCATCCTGAATCTGTCTTCGGGTTTTCATTCGATCCGATACACTTCCAATCACCTATTAAGCTGGATGATTCAGTTTCACCCTTGCTGATGGTTTGAACTCAGGACTTGTGGTAACAGAAGCAATAGGAGTGATGTCCCTTTGAGCACTCTTTGGACTTGAACTTACCTATGAGGATAGTGTTGTAACAATTTCTTATGATTGGACCTCAGCTTCTCTTTGACTTTGTGGTTCAGTATCCAAGATTGTAGACTCACCATTGTCATCCTCATTTGTTGCTGGAGTAGGTGAACCTGTGTCATCTATAACCACATTGATAGATTCCATTAAAGAAGAAGTTCGTAGGTTATAGACTCGAAAAGCCCTCCTGGTGGTTGAATACCCTAGAAAAATACCTTCATCACTTCGGGAGTCAAATTTTCCCAAAGGCTCTCTATCTTTGAAGATGTAACACTAACTCCCAAAGGTTTTGAAGTATTTTACATTAGGTTTCAATCCCTTCCACAATTCATATGGAGTTTGTAAAGTGCCAGGCCTTAAATACACGCGATTTATGACATAAATAGCAGTATTTAGGACTTCAGCCCAAAACTTTGGAGGAAGACTCTTACTAAGGAGCATGACCCTAGCCATTTCTTGAACAACTCTGTTCTTCCTCTCAACCACTCCATTTTGTTGTGGAGTAATGGGTGCAGAAAATTCATGCTTAATTCCATGCATATCACAAAAATCCGAAAACAAACTATTTTCAAATTCACGACCATGAACAATTCGGATTCTTATGATACGCCCAATGGAAACACCCTGTTCATTTTGGATTTTAAGGACTAAAACCTGGAAAGCATCAAACTTATCAGATTTTTCCCTTAAAAAATTTACTCACGAAAATCGAGTAAAATCATCAACAGTTAAAAAAATATATCTTTTACCTCCAATGCTTTCAGTGCGAGTAGGACTTATTAAATCCATGTGAACCAATTCAAGAGGATGTTTGGTTGTAAAGTTGTTCACCTTTTTATGAGGGGCACGGGTTTGCTTTCCAAGTTGACATGGTCCACACACATGGCTCAAATTCTTACCCAGTTTAGGTAATCCTCTCACAAGCTCTTTGTTGGCTATCTTAGTTAGGTCTTTAAAATTCATGTGACCTAATCTTTGATGCCACAAATCTATGTTACTTATGATGACAGAGTGACAAGTGAGATCATTAGTAGTAACAATCCCATAGCAGTTATCAGATGTGTGAACCCCATGTAAGACAGTATTTCCCCTTTTATCCAAAATTTCACATTTATTTTTTGAAAACAATACTTCATGATGGGAATCACACATTTGACTAATGCTCAAAAGATTTGCTTTAAGACCATCAACAAGTAGAGCATTATCCAGCTTGGGAAGACCAGCAACACTTATAGAGCCCTTACCGATGACTCTAAAAGTGCTACCGATGACTCTAGAAGTGCCGCCATCTCCAAAAGTAACAATTCCTCCTTCATATTTGTCAAGGGAGGTGAAGTAGGATTTGTTACCGGACATATGACGAGAGCACCCACTATCAAGATACCACATGTATGAGTCATGTGCTTTTAGAGCAGTGTGAACAACTAAACAAGTCAAATCATCTTTTCTCACCCAAATCTTTTTAGTCTTGGTAAATGTCTTGGCATTGTGAACACCCTCATGAATCTTGGTATTCCGCCTAGACATGTAAGGTTGTCTCCTAACCCAAAAAGTATTCAAATTTCTACCCTTTTGAGACACCTTACCAAACAATTCAAAGCAATAAGGACGAATGTGGCCATACCTACCACAGTGATGACAAATAAAAACAGGTTTTACCTCCCTTTTGTTGATCTTACCCACTTTCGGTAGATGAAGAGAGGAATCATCCTGGTCTACCTTCAACTTTCCCTTTGCTTGAGTCTTCAGGTTATGTAAGGTAGAGGCATGTCCTTTGTGAGCTGTCGCACCATAGCCTAGCCCACTTTTGTCACAACCCATTTGTTGAGACCCGAGGATGTCTTCTAGAGATTTGGAACCTTTGTTCCATATGGCAATTGTTGCTCTAGCAATACGGAGTTCTTCATCTTTCTGACAGACTATCTCTTCCAATGCAACTTGTGACATCTCAAAGCTTTCAAGTTTTTCTTCATATGTGGAATACACTTTCAGAAGTTCATTCCTTTCAGTTTCACAGGATAGAAGTTTTCCACATAAGTCTTGCCTGTCACTTGAGATCTTGATGACATTCTGTTTTGCTGCTACAAGTTCTCCTTTTAGCCTGACATTCTCACTCTCACATGTTTTGAGCTTGAGAGAGAGCTTGTCGTTGATTTTGGACAAATTCAGAGATTCCTCGTACAGCTTTTCGTAAGCTTGTTGTAGTTCATCGACATTGATCTCATCATTGTCTTCAGATGTTTCATCATCCTCTTTTTGCTCTTCATTCTCCTTGACCTCATCCAATCTAGCAACTAAGACAGGGAAGTTGCTGGATGGTGGGGAAGGTGAATCTCCTCTTTCATGGAATTGGCTCAGAATTTCCCATGCATCTTTAGCCTTTGTGAAGTGAACAACTCGTTGTTGTTCTTCATCAGAAATTGCTCCACGAATAGTAAGCAGGGCTCTCTGATTGCCCGGATTGTCTGCACTTTTTGTATCTTCTTCAATGGCTTGCCAACCTTCTGGGTCAAAAGCTCTCAGAAAAGCTCTCATTCTGATCTTCCAATACAGGTAGTTACTCCCATCAAAGGTGGGAGCACGATGCAGGTTCTAACCACGAGCTAATTCCGATGGCTTTGGAAGAGGTTGAGTGAGAGAGGACTAAAATGCCATGAAAGCACTATCCCTATCTTCACCGAATTCAGGTTCTTCGGGTTCTTGCTTCGACCTGCTTTCATCATCCTAAGTCTCAGTGTAGACTTTCTTTTGGTTCTTTTTCGAAGGGCATTCAAGGGCAATATGACCAAACCCTTGACATTCATAGCACTTGACCCCTTGCCCCTTTACAATCTTCTTTTCAGTTTTTGGAGCAAATTTTGGTGGAAAAGTTTTGGGTTTTTCATTACTTTTGTCTTTTGAAATAGGGTCTCTGAAATTAGGCTTCTTTTTCTTCCAATTTTTTTTAAACTGTTTAGTAAGCATAGCCGTCATCTCAGACTCTAAATCAAATTCAGTCTCTGGAGTTTTTGCAGTCTCATGAGCACTAGTGAAAGCCACACTATCTTTTTATTTTTTCTTTGAAATCTGGTGGGCTTCATAAGTCTGCAAGTTTCCAACCAATTGATCAAGCTTGAGGGTATCAACATTCTGAGCCTCCTCAATGGCTGTCACTTTTGATTGGAACCTCTCGGGGAGGGACCTCAAAATTTTTCCAACAACTTTAGCTTCCGGGATTTTTTCACCGAGTGTGAAACAGGAATTCACGATATCACTAAGTTTTGCATAGAAATCATCAAACGTCTCATCATCGCGCATAAAAGGGGTTTCAAAGGCGGAGGTGAGACGTTGAAGTTTTGACCTTTTGACAGAAGTAGTACCTTCGTGAATCGTTTCAAGAATGTCCTAAGCCTCTTTTGTTACCTCACACGTGCAGATTCGACGAAACTCTTCAAGTGTGACGGAGCAAAACAGGGAATTGAGAGCCTTACTGTTCCAACTCGAGTTTTGGTAATCAGTTGTGTCCCATTTATCAAGAGGTTTAGGAATATCAACACCATCAATGGTGACAATAGGTTCACTCCACCCATAGATTACGCAATGCCAAACTTTCTCATCGATGGATTTTAAAAACGCTCTCATACGAGCTTTCCAATAAGAATAGTTTGTACCATCGAGTAAAGGAGGTCTATGAGTCGAGTTACCTTCACGAATAGAATCCATAATACTAGTCACACAAAATCACACTCCTATAGTTTTGATAAAAACAAAGAGTGACCTGCTCTGATACCAATTGAAAATCCTAAGTGATTCGTGATTAGATCAAGATTAAAATATTCCAATACCCAATTATCCAAAACACACAATCTAAATCAACAAGCACTTATGAAAGTGATTTAGATTGTTTGTTTTTCAGAATAAATAATAAATCGACACAAACGATTTTTTACGTGGAAAAACCACAATTGAAGAACCTTCAATTGTAATCAAAAACCACGGGCGAAACGCCACTAATCAATCCACTACTGAAGACAGAAAGATTACAAATATAACACACAAATTACCCAACTCAGTCAATTTGTCTTCGAACCTTCTGTAACTCTTTCACCACACCTTCGTCTCTGAATTGATTATCCTGAAGTTGAATCCACAACTTCGTTTGTCAACTGAACGAACACATACAGAATCAAACTCCTTTGAAACTCCACGTTTGAATCTTCGGAATCCACCGAAGAGAACTCTCTTGAATATAAAGTAACAAACTCCTTGATGCATGAAACTCAAATCATAAGTTTAGAACTCTCTCAAAAACATCAAGGAAAACTCACAAAAATCTCAGAAGAAAACTCAAACAAAACCCTAGGACTCTTGAATAAGATCTAGGAAAAGTAAATCCTAAAAACATCCTAAACAGGTATATATAGGCAACAGAGTCCGCGATCTCTGCTCGAGCGCCAATCAGCCCGCTCGAGCGGCTTCAGCAAAACATGCGTGTGACAAAACAGAGTTCCGCTCGAGCGCTGGAGAACCCGCTCGAGCGCGAAATCACATAGCTCAGTATTTTTACAGACAGACTAAATACTGAGACAACCTATATTCTGCTCGAGCGCCAATGAACCTGCTCAAGCGGGAAGAACAAAAACAAAGGAAAAAATACAACTTTTACAAAACAAAGTTTGTATGAGGATTTGACAATAAAGGGGCCTAACAAAGAGGATTGTAGTTAACGGGAAAAATCCTAAAGAAAACTTCAATAACAATTCTGACAGTTGTTAGAAAGCAATTTGAATTTTGATTTACAAAACCAAGAGAAACAAAATTATGCTAATATTAGCAAGTTGATTTCACATTCACCTCAAACTAATAGAAAGTCAGTCTTGTATAACTAACAAGAGTGATTATTAACAATAAACCAACATTTATGTTGTTAAAGAATTTATACTCAGATGTTTTTAAATTTCAGGTAGGTGGATGATTTGAAACACAAACAAGAATAAGATCTATATACTTTGGAACCATTCGACGTCTAAACCCACAAAGCTCTAAGAGCCAACTATTTTATTTTAATTCTTGTGTATCAATTACATATTTTATGTTGCTACTTGCCGCATTTTACTAGAAGTGAATTCATACGGAATGTCTTCTTCGTTTAGACATTTCCACAAAAAAATGGCAACTTTGCAGAAATTTTTATTTTTGTTTTTGATTTTTTAAGAACCATTTTGTTGAAACTAATTCCCTTGCTAGTACATTGCACACTATTTTTAGAGATTGACTTTTCAGAGATAAAAACAAGTTTCTAAATACAGAATTGAACTTGCCTCAATTATTTGCCTAAAAACAAACACAGAGGCAACATACTCCGAGAACATGAGTTGAAACAATTTAGTTTTTTTTTTTTTGGGGGGGCAAAAAGTAAAAACAAATTCCTTTACACACACACATATCTATAGAGAGAGAATTGGCAACAAGTTCCACACCCACCACCTTCAAAAGCATGTTCATGTCTTGAATTCTACTCCCTCTCTACTCCCTCTCCATTTTAGTAGAAAGAAGGCACAAGTGACAGACTAAGAAGAATAATATTTTACTACTGAATTCTCTAGTTTGGTAATATATTTATGTTTTACTTCTTAGTTTTTGGAAAATTAAAGTAAGAGCAATTGCTTGCTAATCAACAATCAATTATTATGGACCAGGGTCCTTTGTTTACTCAACTAAAACTAAATAGATAAATTCTAGAACATAGAATACTTTCTGGCCATTGTGTTGGTTCTAGTGAGGAAGAATGGAAAAAATAAGTAGAAAGTAAGGATAAAGAAAGTGAGGGTAATAGAGTCATTTTCTTTCATTATTGGAGGATAATCAAGTAATTTAATCTTTAATAGTCAAACTTTGACGAGGAGAGGGATATTTGTAATTTCTCAAGCTAAAAGAGAGAATGTCTTGAATTTGTAATTTACCCTAATAATAATCAACTATAATTGTAGTAATTTCTGCATGCCCTATTCCATTTAAGTATATCACTCGCCATTATTCCGTTAAATATATATGCTAGTGTGCTCTGAAAGTTTTAAGTTATATTATTGGTCTGTCATAAGTTGGGAAACCATCCAAGAACAATAAGGTTAACATCCAAGTCCCATTTGTAGCATTGCTCTGTTTTTGTTGATGTGCAGAGCATTATGAAACTCTGCTTACATAGCTAATTAGTAGATATTGATCAAACTGACTTTTGACTATTACAGGCAACTAAACCTCTTTGCTATACTTTTTGTTATAATTGGACCCATTATTTTTTTATAAGAACTTAATGTTCCAATTGTTTCTTAATCCCCAGACTTAAGCTTGCAACAACTTTTTGCCATGATTTTTCAGGCACCACCAGTCTTTCAGACCAAGTAGAATGAACAATGGTTGATTAGTAGACAATAAAATTTGAAGAAATTTAAGCCAAAGCCTTGTTCGCCCTTCCTATTAGCGGGTCAAATAGAGTGTTTGTGCAAGCCTAACATAATGGGTGAGAAATTTTAGCCAGGGGTACTACTGATATTGACAAGTATTTTGATGCATACACATAGGAGAGGCCACTTTTAGAGCAGCTTCGCGACTAATAGTCATCAACTCTCTTGTCTTGTGCTTCTTCTTTGAAAAAACCAATCTTAATGGTCTGAATTAGAGATTAATGTTTGTAAGCTCCTTCACATAATTAATGATAACGGTTGCTTTCTGTTACCTTTCTTGCATCAAGTCAGAAAAATAAAGATACAACTTTGAAAAACAAAGAAAGAATGTCATGCCTCAAAGCCAACCAAGCTAGGCATGTGACAATGTCAAGCACCTATAAGACTTACAACACCCTGTGAGCCTGCAGAAAATAGGTGGTGAGAAACACAATTCAATTTCATTCCACAAATAATCATGGCAATCAAGAGATAAAATCACAACCAGTAATTCTTTAATCCACAATACCAAAAGTTTCAACAACAATCCACAAATTCAGTTTAGTTAGTTTAATGTTTAGAGCATGCTAAACCTAGAGTTCCATAATCTGACTAATACAAAGATTAATTGCCTCCAACAAAGCAAACAAGAGTTCTATAATTTAAATTAATGTCTTAACAAAACAATTCAAAATAACTTCTACTCATAGCACTCTATCCCAATAATAACTTCCCTCGCTTCCACAACACTATTCTTTCGGATTTGTAATCAAGAGGAAGATGATCAGTTTGATAGCTCAATAATCAAATATTGCAACAACTAGTCGAATCAAGTCTACAAAAAAAAGAATAATTTCAATTAATAAAGTCAAACAACATAGTTTTTGTGATTCAGAGGTGTAAAGAAAATGTCATGTACTTCAGTTAATATTTAACATAAAATCATTCCAATAAGGTGAGTTCCATAATCATAGAATTTTACAACTTGTTGAATTTACAGTTCGTTTGGATTATATAGTTTTGGTGAGAAAAGAAAACATTTGTTTAGAGGGTTAAGTAGTTGAGAAATGGAGACAAAGTGTGAGAAATAGTGAGAAAGAGAAGTCTCTTATTTTGACTATTTGATTTCTTAGCGAAAGTTGTGATTTAATGAGAAACAAGTTGATTGGTTGTAAAATATTTACAATACCAAGATTACCCCTTAAAATAAAAAAGAATAAAAAGAAATCTCACTCAAATTTCTCTCTCACATGATTTGCTTTCTTACCAATCTAAATACAATAGTGAGAAAACACGTCTTTTACTCAACTAGATGGGACAGACCAAAATAAATTTTTTTTTTCGTACCTCACGATCCAAACATGGTGTTACTATTTGATATGTCAACAAATTCAATAACTCAATTCAATCAATCCAAAACTCAACGGGTTTGATAAACACAAACTCATGTTTTAGCAAATGCAACGACTGTCACGACCCCAACCCGCCCCTAGAAGGTCGGCGCCGAGATGGCCAGTAATCCGAGATTACCAAAGGCCTCTTACAAGAAATCACACACAAACAGGGTATACGTATGGGGCTTACAAATGCGGAAGCAATAAATTAACATACAAGCAGTCCATAAGAGCAGTGCTTAAGTTGAATGGAATGACATACATCTATTGATAGCTTCAATACAACAAAATAGAGTACAAAAATTACATCTTGACAAAAAGGCTTCTCGGCCTTCAAATACAAAATACAATGAAAGGACTAAGAAGCATGATCTTCAAGATGTTCACAAAATGCGAATCAAAAACACGTCGGCAAAACACCTCGGCAAACACATCTAGGCGTCGCCGCCCTGCTCATCACCTACATATATATATAGGGAGGGTGAGCTTGGATACTCAGTGAATGGCATAAACAATAAAGGGTTTACATGAATGATATCCGAGGTCTTTTAACAACACAATACAAGGAGTACAACAAGTCCATTTATCAAATCTTTCAAGTTTCAAGGGATGCTTACTAGCACCAATATAATACAAGAGATAACAATTCGGACGAACAAACCCACGCGGTAAAACCGTCAGTGGCAAGACAAGAGATCTGTAACAAGAGTGTCGTTGCATTATAGTCCTCGACACTAAGGACTTGTGCTACAAATGCTTATAGTCCCCTAGCACGTACGGACTTCCAAACTTGTGCTACAAATGCTTATAGTCCCCTAGCACGTACGGACTGGTGCCACACATGCTTAAAGTCCCCTGGCACATACGGACTATCAAGAGTGTGCTGCAAATGCTTAGAGTCCTCCAGCACGTAAGGACTTTCGAAGATTTGTCATCGAACACAAATAATACTTAGCATACAAAATAGGGTTAATCATTCATGCTTACAAATACTTTTCGAAACAAGACAAAACAAGACTTTTATCAAAACATTGCAACATAGCTTTATTAAGAATGCCACTCACATAGTTCTTCGGACGTCGGGGTCAAGGCAAGTCCAAGTCCTACAATCACATGGCAAGTCTATTGAATACACTTTTAAACAAGGTTCTTATGCATGCAAATGATCTCGGCTAACGCCCAAAACTTAGTCAAGTCATATCAAACACTGTTTCTTACCTTGGAAATCATGCTGGGCACCTAACCAGGTCTTGGCCGAGGTCCCACACTCTCTCGCCGAGGTGTGGTCCCGAGGGCCACATTCAAGAACAAATGAGGTCGGGAAAAATCTGGGTTTCCCTCTGCTCAAGAACATCAAGAACATAAACATGAAGATTATGAAGGAATGAATGCAAGGATCATAACTTACGTTTATAAAATCTGAGATTTCATGCCATGAGTTTAAAAACATGGACCTGGGTACCCATGCAAGAAGATCTTGATGAAACAAACACAAAAACATAGATTTCAATGCAAGCTTCCGGATCAAATCAAGGCTTTTCCTCAAGTACACATGAATGTCTTATTTTCTTTCTAAAACCAACTTTAAATCCATGCATGGCACACAAACAAACCCAATCATGCAATGTAACTGAACAAACAATAAAAGCAATCAAAGGAGAGCAAGAATCTAACCTCAAGACTCAAATCCAACGGTTCAATCTTCAAGGATCAAGCTCGAACTACACTCCTCTCTCTAGAACTCTCTTCTTTCCTTCCTAGAGCTTCTCTCTCTAAAACAAAGGTTTGAGACAAGAATGATGTGTTTCTAAGTCTGTCGGCTACTTTCTTCAGCTCGGACACGTGGCAACAGGTGGTTGGCTCAACTCAAAAAGGTGACTGACTGACAAGACAAGTCTATGACAAAGCGTATCTAACAAGCTACCCAGTGAAACACTCCGGCGAGTAATGACATCGGCTAACAACAAAACCTCGGCAAGGGATAACATCGGCCAAAGACAGGACTTCGGCAACAGGATAACAAGGACATCGGCTAGGGAGGACGACAATTGACTAAGCTGTGCCACACCTTGGCCAGGGTGTGCCACATCTCGGCCTATGTCATGCCATCCCGGAAACAAAGGTCACTAGTATAAAATACCTCGGCTAGGTGGTGACATCTCGGCTAAACACACACACCAAGAAATACAATATCAATCAACACCTATGCCAGACAAGTCAAGAATGCAAGGCAAGTCAAGATTGAACATGCAAGTTTAACAAAGCAAAATCATATAAATGCATGAGTATGGCTAGGACAGTGTGAGGGTTATTACATCCTACCCCCCTTAAAGAAGTTTGGTCTCCAAACTTGAGTTACCTTGGTTCAAAAATAGTTCTGGATGTCGAATTTTCATTTCTTCTTCCGTTTCCCATGTGGCATCCTTGCCGTAATGTTCCTTCCATTCTACCTTTACCATCTGTATTGTCTTATTTCTCAACTGTCTCACTTGTCTATCAATGATACGTACTGGTCTCTCTTCATAGCTCAATTCTTCATCAACCACAATCCCAAAATGATCAATCACATGCAAGGGATCCCGAATATACTTTCTCAACATCGAAATATGAAACACATTGTGCACTTGACTTAATTCTGGTGGTAAAGCAAGTCTGTAGGCAGTCGTGTTAATCTTCTCAAGAATTTCAAATGGCCCGATGTAACGGGGTGCTAACTTACCCTTCTTCCCAAATCTAAAAACTCCTTTAGTTGGTGAAATCTTCAGGAACACATGGTCCCCAACTTCAAATTCCAATTCTCTTCTCCTCTGGTCGGCATAGCTCTTCTGCCGACTTTGGGCAGTTCTGATCCTTTGTCGAATAAGCTTAATCTTCTCGGTTGTCACTTGAATCAGTTCGGGGCCGATCAAAACTTTATCTCCTACTTCTGTCCAACATGTCGGCGATCTGCACTTCCTTCCATACAAAGCTTCGTATGGTGCCATGCCAATGCTAGCTTGATGACTGTTGTTGTAAGCGAACTCTACTAATGGTAAGTGTGCTTCCCAACTTCCCTTAAAATCTAGTACACAAAGCCTGAGCATATCTTCGAGTGTTTGAATTGTTCTTTCTGTTTGCCCATCCGTTTGGGGGTGAAAAGCTGTGCTAAACCTCAACTCGGTTCCCAAGGCTTTTTGCAAACTCTGCCAAAATCTACAAACAAACTTCGGATCTCGGTCTGAAACAATAGACATCGGCACCCCATGAAGTCTCACAATCTCATTCATATACAGTACAGCTAGTCGATCAGCATTGAATGTAGTCTGAACAGGCAAGAAGTGTGCTGACTTGGTTAATCTGTCAATTATGACCCAAATCGAATTCATTCCCTTCTGTGTCCTCGGCAAACCAATCACAAAGTCCATGGAGATATGTTCCCACTTCCATTCAGGAATTGACAATGGTTGAAGGAGTCCTGCTGGTCTCTGATGTTCTGCCTTCACTTGTTGACATTGCAAGCATCGGGATACAAACTCGGCTATTTCCCTCTTCATGTTCGGCCACCAAAAGGTCTGCTTGACGTCGTGATACATCTTAGTATTTCCTGGATGAATAGCAATTCTGGAACCATGAGATTCCTGTAGAATCTTCCTTTTCAGCTCTGGGATGTCGGCCACGCACAATCTTCCTTCAAACTTAAGCGCTCCATCTTCAAAAGTGTAGCCTGACCTCGGCTTGGTGATAATTTCCTCGGCTACCTTCTTCAGGGATTCATCCTCCACTTGTCTAGCTTTTACCTCCCCAATGATAGTCGGTTCTGCTGAGGTTATGGTTAAACACGCCAAACTTCCCATTGACTTCCTGCTTAATGCATCGGCTACTGAGTTGGCCTTGCCTGGGTGGTATTGAATCTGCATGTCGTAGTCCTTCAACAATTCCAGCCACCTTCTCTGTCTCAAATTTAGATCCTTCTGAGTAAATAAGTACTTCAAACTCTTGTGATCCGTGAAAACCTGGCAAGGAGCTCCATACAAGTAATGACGCCAGATCTTCAAAGCAAACACCACAGCTGCTAGTTCTAAGTCATGGGTGGGATAATTCTTTTCATGAGATTTCAACTGACGAGATGCATATGCTATGACCTTACCCCCTTGCACTAACACACAACCCAAACCTTTATGTGAAGCATCGCTATAAATCTGAAATTCTTCATTACCTGATGGAAGTACAAGTACTGGTGCTGTAACCAACCTCGTTTTCAACTCCTGGAATGCTGACTCTCTATCTTCGGTCCATTCGTATGTCACTCCCTTCTGAGTTAATTGTGTCAATGGTACTGTAATCCTTGAGAAGTCCTTTACAAACTTTCTGTAATAACCTGCCAAACCCAGAAAACTACGGACCTCGGACACGTTGGTCGGCGTCGGCCAATTTACCACGGCTTCAATCTTGCTGGGATCAACAGAGATACCCTCTTCATTAATCACATACCCCAAAAATGAAATGCTGGAAAGCCAAAACTCACACTTACTCAGCTTAGCATACAACTTCCTGTCCCTCAAAATCTGTAAGGCAAGCCTCAAGTGGTTCTCATGTTCAGTTTTACTCTTGGAATAGATTAGTATATCATCAATGAAGACAACTACAAACTCATCCAAATGTGGCTTGAAGACTCTGTTCATTAAGTCCATAAATGCAGCAGGGGCATTGGTTACTCCAAAAGGCATTACCAAAAACTCGTAGTGGCCATATCTGGTTCGAAAGGCCGTCTTCTCAACATCCTCGGCTTTAACTTTAAGCTGATGGTAACCCGACCTAAGGTCAATCTTGGAAAAGACTCGTGCTCCTTGAAGTTGATCTAGCAAATCATCAATCCTAGGCAACGGGTACTTATTCTTAATGGTTACCTTGTTAAGTTCTCTATAGTCGATGCAAAGACGAAGTGTACCATCCTTTTTCTTAACAAATAAGACTGGGGCTCCCCATGGTGAAGTGCTCGGCCTAACAAAACCCTTATCCAACAATTCCTGTAACTGCACTTTCAATTCCTTAAGTTCGGCTGGGGCCATTCTATAAGGTGTTTTGGAGATCGGCTGGGTTCCCGACATGATGTCCACAGTAAACTCTATTTCTCTATCGACTAAGTGGCCAGGCAATTCATTTGGAAAGACATCGGGAAATTCATTAACAACTGGGATATCATCTAGGTCAACATTTCCATTCTGATTACCCAATATACTACACAAGTAGCCACGGCACCCTTTCTGAATTAGTTTATAGGCTTTAAGGGATGAAATCAAGTAAGGCGGGGACACTACACCTCTACCCTGGAAAATAACCTCGGCTTGGCTTGGGGGTTTCAAAGTAACACTCTTAGAAACACAATCAATAGATGCATGATTCATCACTAACCAATCCATCCCTAATATAACGTCAAAGTAAGTCATGTTTAATGGCAACAGATCAACTAATAATTCTACACCCTTAATCGCAACAACACACTCCCTATAGATAGATGCAACAGCCATAGTTCTCCCAGATGGAGCAGATACATATAACACATAATCAAGGGGTTCTTGTGGTCTATTCAACTTCTCGGCAAACCTAGCAGATACAAATGAATGCGTAGAGCCCGAATCAATCAATACGTATGCATCTTGAGAGCAGATTGGAAGTATACCTGACACTACTGTCTCAGCATTCTGAGTGTCTCCTGGAACCAGTGCAAAAACTCTGCCCTGCCTCATCTGTGTCCTCCCGACGTTGCTTCCCTGTGCAGAGCCCGAGGTGCTCCCACTTTTCTTACCATCACCCATCCTTGACTTCGGACAGTCTTTCACACGATGACCCAATTCCCCACATTCAAAACAGGCACCTGACGCCCAACGGCAAACCCCGGAATGCGGCTTCCCACAATCTGCACACATCGGCTTCGTATTACTTTCCTGGTTCGAGTTACTGGAGCTGCCGACATTCGCTTTCTTCTTAGCATTAAACGGAGCTCGGCGGTTATCATAATTCGGCCTTTTCCTTTGATTCTCTCCTGCGTTCTGGTACCGGTTCAAGTTGGCTTCTGCAAGAATAGCCTTATCCAAGACTTCGGCATAAGTCGGCATGTTGAGCATGTTGACTCTATCCTGTATCGGCGCACGCAACCCACTTTCAAACTTCCTAGCTTTCCTGTACTCATCACTGACCATATGAGGCGCGTACCTCGCCAATTCTGTGAAAGCACGGTCGTATTCTGCCACTGTCTTGTTTCCTTGTGTCAAAGCCTGGAACTCCGTGATCTTTCGATCTCGAACACTAAGGGGAAAATGCTTGTCATAAAACAGTTCCAAAAATTTAGCCCAAGTTAAGTCAGGGTTCCCTTCTCGTGTTATCATCCACCATCTTCGAGCATCGTCATCTAACGTAAATGCGGCCAATGCCACCTTCTGAGCATCTGTGCTGGGAAAGATCTCGAACAACTTCTCCATTCCCAAAACCCATGCTTCAGCTTTCATTGGTTCTATGCCCCCTTGGAACCTCGGCGGGTTCATCTTCTTGAACTCCTTAATCAAAGTCATAGTCCCATCCCCATACAAGGCTGGCTGTGAGGGTACTTGGGGTACTGGAGGAGGTGGAGGCGGGACTACATGTCGGCCATTGGTCTGTTCGGCCTGAGTAGATGTGGCACTAACATTCTGTTGTCTTATCTGCCTCAACTCCCGAGTTAATCCTTCAACTAGCCTTTCTAGTCGACCCAATCTGTCTTCTGATTGATCTCGGCCAACTGGTGGTCTTCCTCTCCTCATAATGCTATGAGTATGCAAAATGTAACTTTAAAACAAAATGCGCAATAAAACATACATGCAAGCAACAAGCTGTTATGCCGAGATGATGCACACATTGTCAAGTAGCAGGCAACATGATGCAATCCTCTCATCTTTCTAAGGGAAATCCTATGCTCTTTAGGACTCAAAGTGTGTGAATAACGTACTATGAGGAACTTGTGCTCTGATACCAATCTGTCACGACCCCAACCCGCCCCTAGAAGGTCGGCGTCGAGATGGCCAGTAATCCGAGATTACCAAAGGCCTCTTACAAGAAATCACACACAAACAGGGTATACGTATGGGGCTTACAAATGCGGAAGCATACAAGCAGTCCATAAGAGCAGTGCTTAAGTTGAATGGAATGACATACATCTATTGATAGCTTCAATACAACAAAATAGAGTACAAAAATTACATCTTGACAAAAAGGCTTCTCGGCCTTCAAATACAAAATACAATGAAAGGACTAAGAAGCATGATCTTCAAGATGTTCACAAAATGCGAATCAAAAACACGTCGGCAAAACACCTCGGCAAACACATCTAGGCGTCGCCGCCCTGCTCATCACCTACATATATATATAGGGAGGGTGAGCTTGGATACTCAGTGAATGGCATAAACAATAAAGGGTTTACATGAATGATATCCGAGGTCTTTTAACAACACAATACAAGGAGTACAACAAGTCCATTTATCAAATCTTTCAAGTTTCAAGGGATGCTTACTAGCACCAATATAATACAAGAGATAACAATTCGGACGAACAAACCCACGCGGTAAAACCGTCAGTGGCAAGACAAGAGATCTGTAACAAGAGTGTCGTTGCATTATAGTCCTCGACACTAAGGACTTGTGCTACAAATGCTTATAGTCCCCTAGCACGTACGGACTTCCAAACTTGTGCTACAAATGCTTATAGTCCCCTAGCACGTACGGACTGGTGCCACACATGCTTAAAGTCCCCTGGCACATACGGACTATCAAGAGTGTGCTGCAAATGCTTAGAGTCCTCCAGCACGTAAGGACTTTCCAAGATTTGTCATCGAACACAAATAATACTTAGCATACAAAATAGGGTTAATCATTCATGCTTACAAATACTTTTCGAAACAAGACAAAACAAGACTTTTATCAAAACATTGTAACATAGCTTTATTAAGAATGCCACTCACATAGTTCTTCGGACGTCGGGGTCAAGGCAAGTCCAAGTCCTACAATCACATGGCAAGTCTATTGAATACACTTTTAAACAAGGTTCTTATGCATGCAAATGATCTCGGCTAACGCCCAAAACTTAGTCAAGTCATATCAAACACTGTTTCTTACCTTGGAAATCATGCTGGGCACCTAACCAGGTCTTGGCCGAGGTCCCACACTCTCTCGCCGAGGTGTGGTCCCGAGGGCCACATTCAAGAACAAATGAGGTCGGGAAAAATCTGGGTTTCCCTCTGCTCAAGAACATCAAGAACATAAACATGAAGATTATGAAGGAATGAATGCAAGGATCATAACTTACGTTTATAAAATCTGAGATTTCATGCCATGAGTTTAAAAACATGGACCTGGGTACCCATGCAAGAAGATCTTGATGAAACAAACACAAAAACATAGATTTCAATGCAAGCTTCCGGATCAAATCAAGGCTTTTCCTCAAGTACACATGAATGTCTTATTTTCTTTCTAAAACCAACTTTAAATCCATGCATGGCACACAAACAAACTCAATCATGCAATGTAACTGAACAAACAATAAAAGCAATCAAAGGAGAGCAAGAATCTAACCTCAAGACTCAAATCCAACGGTTCAATCTTCAAGGATCAAGCTCGAACTACACTCCTCTCTCTAGAACTCTCTTCTTTCCTTCCTAGAGCTTCTCTCTCTAAAACAAAGGTTTGAGACAAGAATGATGTGTTTCTAAGTCTGTCGGCTACTTTCTTCAGCTCGGACACGTGGCAACAGGTGGTTGGCTCAACTCAAAAAGGTGACTGACTGACAAGACAAGTCTATGACAAAGCGTATCTAACAAGCTACCCAGTGAAACACTCCGGCGAGTAATGACATCGGCTAACAACAAAACCTCGGCAAGGGATAACATCGGCCAAAGACAGGACTTCGGCAACAGGATAACAAGGACATCGGCTAGGGAGGACGACAATTGACTAAGCTGTGCCACACCTTGGCCAGGGTGTGCCACATCTCGGCCTATGTCATGCCATCCCGGAAACAAAGGTCACTAGTATAAAATACCTCGGCTAGGTGGTGACATCTCGGCTAAACACACACACCAAGAAATACAGTATCAATCAACACCTATGCCAGACAAGTCAAGAATGCAAGGCAAGTCAAGATTGAACATGCAAGTTTAACAAAGCAAAATCATATAAATGCATGAGTATGGCTAGGACAGTGTGAGGGTTATTACAACGACAGTAACGAGTGACAAAGCCAAAACCACATTTAGATCCATGGTCAAAAATCAAAAGAAAGTAGCTTATGTGTCAATATTTAACTCCCATTTGCTTTGGGTTCACATTATTGTCAAACAAATTTCATATCCTTCATAAAGTACATGAATCCACAATGATCTTATAAAAAATTTCTACAAAAAATAAAAAATAAAAATAAAAACAACTCGGGACATGAGACTTCGACTAAAACGGAATCTAAAGAGGACAAAATGTATGCAACCTTACCCCATCTTTGGAGAGATTGTATCCATAACTAAGAGGTGATTTCATTACTCAATGTTTAAACATTTTCAAACTAAAATATGTAGTTAAAAGAAATTCTAGATGTGGTATGACATGACTTACCTCTAGTGAAATGAATCCACAATCAGGAGTTCACCTGTAAACAATGAATTCAACAAGATTATAAAAATAATAGTGGTTCTATGTATGTAAAAAATCATCATAAATAAATTACACAAAATATTTACATGTGCGGGGCTCATAAATTATTGAATCTACACTAATGTGAATGTTTTGTGTATTTTATGTGGTTAGTTTTCTATATACCTAAATTTTTTATAATAAAGTTAAGTACTCCCATACCTCATTCAAAACTGACTAGTTTTGGGGAAAATAAGTATAACAAGGGAAGAACAATTGTTTCTACCTTCATATGATTGTCAACATAAACAACAATAGATCATGTTGTTTCTTGGGGTATTTTTTCTCTTTTTGCACAAAATCAATTAATCAAAAGCCTAATAAGTGAGTGTCATCTATAAGCCTAACCAAATTGGTCTAATACCAAACAATCACTCTAATCCCAACATACTCCTCAAATAATTTTGGTGAAATCATGCGAGTTTTCTTTCTCATCATTTCTTATCTTTTCTCCACCAAATTACCCAATCCAAATGGAGTGAAAATGTAAAATAAGAAGGGATTTGAATTACCTTAATGATGATTTCAATATTATTCAATTTCATTTCCTTCAAGAGATTTCAATATTCTTCTTCACAACTCAAGAGGTTTAGTCTTCTTCTTCTTCTTCTTCTTCAAGTCTGAAAGGGGGGGGGGGGGGGGGGGAACAAAGAAAGATCTTAAAATCAACTTATTTGATCAGAGATTATATTTATTTATTCTATTTTGGATAAAAATACAAAGAAGCATACCTTTCATATCACTTTAGTCCTTTAAATTTTAATAATTTTGTTAATTTCTTTCTTCAAATTATCAAATTAGTCTAATTTTAAACTATTGTTTAAATTGTTAACGAAATGGTTATACATTTTAAATATGATATGTAAAGCTAAGTTACACGGACTCGGGTACGAGTATCCGGTACGGGGTGCGTATCTAGGGGGTCGGACACTTTAAAATTAAAAATTAAGGATACGTGGATATGTATCCAAATTTGGATACGGGTACGGGGATACGTTAAATAGTTTTAAATATATATATATTTATTATAACGCAGACACGGGACACGACAATTTCTAAAAAATAGGAATACGGACACGACAGGGACACGGCAAATTTTTAATTTTTTTTTATAAATATTTTTATTTTAATCTACATTAATTATTTTATTTATTTATTCTATTTTTTAAATAATGTGTTCCAATTAAATTTTTTTATTTTAAATACATGTATTTATTTTTTTATTAATATATATAAATATATATTATCTTATAAATATATAATAATTATTATGTAATATATAATAATAGCTATTATAATAATAGTTATAAAATAGCTATTATAATAATAGTTATAATATATAATAATAGTTATTATTATTTATTATTATTAGTTCCTTCACTGATATAATATCAGTTCCTTAACTATTATTATTATTATATATAACCTATTATTATTATTAGAGATAGATAGATAGATACGAATGGAGAGACAGAGGAACGACAGAGAGAGAGAGGGAAAGAAAAGCGAAGCCAGAGAAGAAAGGAGAGGAAGATCGAGAGGGAGATCGAGATCGAGAGAGATCGACAGATCGAGAGAGAAGAGAGAAGACAGAGAAGGAGATCGCGAGAAGACAGCAGGAGATGGAGATCGCGCATCGAGAATGTCGAAACAGTCGAAGCAACGACCGATGTCTTCGTCTGTCATCAGGTTCTCTCTTTCTCTCCCTCTTTCATTTCTTTTGATTTCTATAAAGAGCCGTGTCCGAGAGAGAACACGCGAATCCGACACAGATCCCACACCCGCACCCGTGTCGTGTCGTGTCGACACGGGTACTTCGCCCCAAAGTGGCGAGTCCATGTAACACAGATGTAAAGTATATATGTCATGTGTCAATTGGTCCTTAAGTTCAATTTTGCTAATTTTGTTTCTCAATATTATAAGTTATTTTTATTTTTCTCATAAATGTTTCGAGAACAAACTAACAAAATTAAAAAACTTAACCAAAGTCATATGTATATTTTATTATTATTTCATTAACTATTTAAGCTATGAGTTTAAACAAGAACAAATTAATGTAAATTAAAATTTTAATAACAAAATTAAAACTTGACCAGTGACACAAAATGCATCCTTAAAGACCATAAATATAATTTATCATTTATTTTTATATTCTTTTTGAAGTATCACTATTTTGAACGCCTTTATATAATTTTTCCATTCAATTCCAAAAAAGATTGATTAAGGTTTTTTTAATTGGTTTAGAAATTTTGAAGTGTATAAAATGCTTTTTCAACTTCTAGTCTTTTTGTTAAAATGTCTCTTATTGTATTTCTCTGTTGAGTCATGATATGTGATTGCTTGTATTATTGTCACATTAATATTGGTAATCCTTTTATATAAACCAAAAAAAATTACTTGTCAAAAAAAATTATTTTTACAGATTTAGTATCCAACAAATTGAGTTTATTATTATTTTTGTATTTAACTTTATTTTCTCACATTTCATTATAAGATTATTAAAAATTATTCCTACAAGAATCTATACAACTTTAAGCATGTTTTATTAGAAAATCCACAAAATCTAATCTCACATAACAATGTCCTAACGTGAGACCAGGATTCCCTCCAGTTCATAATATGGACTAGATGTGGTCACCGCCATGGTTTTATTTTGATAATTCAAATGATTTATTTTGTAGGGTTCTTCGTATAACCATCTACATAAAAGAATTAGATCAATCTAATATTCATAGTATATTCAATTTATCACATTTATCACTAAAAAAATGAATGATTTACTTTTAAAACTATACTTATTGTCTATTTTTTTTTTTTTTTTTGAAACAAATGCTTAAATTGAATAGGTTACAATTATCGAATTAACGTATTTTTTTGTGTGGATGATACGAAGAGTCTGACAAAATAAATGATTCGGATTATAAAAATGAGACCCGTAGTTAATCTCATGAGCCGAGACAACATCCTCTAATCTAAATCATGTATTGGAGGGAATCCATATCTATATGTGTGCACTTGAACTTTTGTGTGCTGAGTGTTTGTCATTTCATTTTCAGAAAAAATATAATGGTAGATCTTTCACAAATGCAATATGATTTAATCTAACAGTGAGAAAATAATCAGTAATTTATAATATTCAAATTTATTATATATACTTATATATTGACAATATAATTCGGCTTGGTTGGGTTGTGAAACTTAAGCCTTGTTCAAATTTAATTAGGTCGTAAAATTTAGCTCAAACCTTGACCAAATTTAAAATCATATTGTCTAAATTCTAAAAAATTTCAAATTAGACTAGGGTTGCTTATATTAGGCCCACCAAAATTGAACCCTAGTTTTAACAAAGATTTTTTTGAGTAATCACCAATGTTTTTAGGGGTCATGCGAGTACTATTTTTATTTAAAATAAAAATTTGAAAAATAAAGTGAAAGTAATCAACAATGATAATTGGCAACCTTATGTATGGTATTTTGTTATGTCACGGCTACTTGGCTACATGTAGGGCTAATTTAAAATTTTGGGCAAATTACAAACACTCCCCTTGAAGTTTGGTGAAAATACAGATTCCCCCCGGAGGTTTGAGAAATTACATCCCACCTCCTGAGGTTTATATTTTATAACAAATTGCCCCTAAGGTTTTTATTTTCATACAGATTCCCCCCTAATTTCTCCTAATTTGTTATGAAAATTTGACTCTCAGGGGGCAATTTGTAATTTCTCAAACCTCAGGGGGGAATCTGTATTTTTACCAAACCTCGAGAGAGGTGTTTGTAATTTGCCCATAAAATTTTGTTGACGTTTTTATTTAAATACAGTTTGCCATATTTAAAAAAAGGGCAAATACATTTTGCTATTTGTGTTATTTTGGTCCCTACATTTTAATTAGTTTAATTTTAACTTTTAATTTAAAATTTTGTATCAATTTGATTCAATTGATAATCCCGTTAATATTTTTAAAGAAAAATAATTACTGAGTTAAGTAAACTTATAATTTTATTATTAAAAATATGACGCATGCCATTTATATGTGTATTTTTCATAAAAAAAAATGTTAAGAATTGTAATCAATTAGACTAAATTAAAAAAAAATCATAAATTCAGATTTAAAATCAAATCAATTAAAATTATAAAGATTAAAATAATAATAAAAAAAACTAAAATATAAGAATTACCATCAATTTTTACCCTTCAAAAAATCTAACATGATGTTACAAAATTACCTAGGGTTGGAAGAGGGAAAGAAAGGTTGAAGAGTGGTTTTGGTGAGGGGATTATCCCATTCCAGAGATTCCCACCATTCTTCTTCTCCATCAATGCGTTGAAGAGCAAAAGCTTGCCCACCATCCTCATTCATGTGCAATGAAATAGGCAATCTCCTTAACATGGGACACCCCCATATCTGAATTTCTTGCAAAGATTCACAGACCATCATGCCCTTATATATGCTCTTCAGTCTTGGTAGGTTTAATAGATGTAATTTCTTTAAATTTGCGAGTGTGATTGTGTTGCCATCATCTTCACAATGCCCCCCTCGATCACTCTTCTCTACTTTTACTATTATCTCCTCCACATTCTCGCAGTACCACACTCGAAGTTCCTCAAGGTTTGGGAAGTTGTGCAACAACAGGGCAGAGAAAATATTCTCGATTTTCGGACATTCACAGAACTCCAATCTCTTAAGGTTAAATGAAATGTTGTGTGGTGGAACAACTCTGTCAAAGAGTACCCTAAAATTGGGTAATTTACGAAACCGTAATTCCTCAATCGTTGTTAGCGGGATGTGGTAGTCTTCTGAAAAGCATGACGATGACGATGATGATGAAAAGATAGATTGAAGCCCCTAACAATTTTGGATTCTAAATTTTCTTAAACCTCTTGCAGCCCTTAACGATTGAATATCCGATAAACTAATGTGATTGTCCCATCTTTCAATTCTCAAGGCCTCCAAATCGCTGGGGAGCACTACGGCATCTACTCCATTACTAAACAAACCTTCAGAATCGTACTCACAAGCGATAGTGAAGTTACTTTCATCAACAATTCCCACCTTAAGTTCGTACCTTTCCAAACTTTTACATTGCACAAATTTCACGTACTTGGTAAGCTCTTGCACATTGTGAAACTGAGCTTTGAGAAATTTTAATTGCTTCAAGCACAACAACTCTTCTGCCGACACTTTTACTTTTGTTCCCTGAGTTACAAGTTATGGAGCTGTGTGAGTCTGCATAACTTCCAGCAATGAGACATACCTAGGTTGTAATTCCACGAGAGTTCAAGCGTTCTGAGATTAACCAATTCTTCTATACCTTGGGGTACTTCTATAATCTTACTCCCAGTTAGTTCAAAATGTTCCAAGGCCTTCAATTTCTCTAGTGACGGCACATATTTTATGTTGCTATTATTTGAGAGTCCAAGCTTTCTGAGATTAACCAATTCTTCTATACCTTGGGGTACTTCGTCAATTGCACTACCAGTTAGTTCGAAATGTTCCAATGCCTTTAGTTTCTCCAGTGACAGCATATATTTTATTTTATAACAATTACGTAGTGACAGTTGATGCAAATTCTCCAACATGGAGATGGAATTTGGCAGAGAGACTATGCTAGTGTCGGACAAATCCAACACCTTGAGTTGACGCATATGCAAAAAGAAAGAATCTGGAATCCGAAGTACTTTTGACCAATTGCCTCGCAATAGGAAGGTGGTGAGGCGAGGGCAAATGGGTTCAGAAGGAAGTTCTTCAATATCGTTCCACATTAAGGAAACCCTCTCAAGATCCTCAGACCAGTCTTTATGTGGAACTCTTTTCAATCCCTCACCAGCTCGAACCATGAATCGAGGACTAGTTGATGTTATTTTGAGAGCCATATCTCTTATCAAATCATGCATCATCACGTGTTCTCCATCTATGTCATTGGCTTCTACCAACAAGCAAGTTTTAATGAGTTTATTCAACAGAGTGTGACCTTCGTCGAACATTGCTTTTCTATTGTCCATCTCACGTATTAGGTCCTCAGCAATCCAATGCTCTATCAATTCTTGCCTATCGATGTTATAGTCTTCTGGATACAATGCACAATACAAGAAACAATGTCGTTCCTGTTCATCTTTTAGCCGACTATAACTAAATTTTAGTTGCTCAAATAACCGTTCTTCTTTGTCTAGGAGCCATTGTGCATTTCTCGCATTTCTCCACTCGTGAATGTCATTCACTCCTCTCATACATCCAGCCATAACAACAATTGCAAGGGGCAGACACGCACATTTTTTGGCAACTTCTTTTGCAATTTCTTCCACCTCTGTTGTAAGCACTATCTGATGTTCTTTAACATTATTCATAAACAAATTCAGTGCTTCCTCTTCTGTGAGAAGCTCCATTTCAACAATTCTGCAATTCATCGTTGTACAGACTTCTAACAATCGTGTAGTCAACACTAGCTTACATCCGTTATGTCTGGTTGGTTCTGGAATACCCACCTCCTCTAGAGGAAATGCTTTCCAAAGATCATCTAAGATAACCACATACCTCTTCTTTTGGGAAAGCATGTTATGTATTTCTGATGCTGAACGTAATTCATCCTCATAATCGGAAAGAGGAAGATTCAGTTTCTTAGCTATCTGCCTTTGTAGATTTTTTATTTCGAATGCTTTAGATACTGTGACCCAAATGACATCACTAAAGGTACAAATTTCTACCAAAAGTTTATTATTGATGTGTTTCATGATGGTTGTTTTGCCGACTCCCCCCATTCCCTGAACACCGATTTTTCCAACCGCATCATCCATCAAGAAATTCAAAATTTTCTCCTTGTTCCTTACACTTGTGGTTTCAGCCAAAGATTCTGATGTTGGTATGGCATGTCCACAAGTTGGATCATCAATCAGCAAACCATTAGAAAATCCACCATTTTCATGCAGTTTTTCCACCTCTTTAATCGTTTCCACTACATGCTTTCCCAACTCTGCACGTTTGAAGGCATTATGCCATCGTCGTACTTCTTGCTCTTGTCTTTCCAAAGTTCGGACATGACCTGCTATCCTTTGCACATCTTCTTGCCAAAGTCTAACTTCTTCCCTTCATCTTTTCCTTGACCGCTGCTCGTCATAATTCACTTGTTCATTTATATCATTCTCTCGGCTGTTCAATTGCTCTGTCTTCCTCTTGAGAGTTTCCATGTTAGTATCAAGGTTATTGTGATATCCAACCCATGGTGCAGTTAAATCATGCAAATTCTTCCCAATTTCAATGGCTGAACCAATCTTTTCCAAGGATCAGTCCATTCCTGCAAATATGGAAGACGATTATAGTTAACAGGAAAAATCCTAAAGAAACTTCAATATTGATTCTAATGGCTGTCAGAAAGCAATTTGAAATTTGATTTACAAAAACAAGAAAAAGAAAAACATGCTAGTTTATGCAAACTAACTTCACATTCACCTCCAAATAATAGAAAGTCAGTTTTTGAATTATTGACAAAATAGTGATTGTACTAAATAGATAGCTAGTAACAATGAACCAGCGTTTATGGTGTTCAAAAATTTCTGTTATGACATTCATTGTAAATTTTGGGTAGGTGGATATTTGAAAGAAAGCAATTTGAAATTTGATTTACAAAAACAAGAAAAAGAAAAACATGCTAGTTTATGCAAACTGACTTCACATTCACCTCCAAATAATAGAAAGTCACTTTGTGAATTATTGACAAAATAGTGATTGTACTAAATAGATAGCTAGTAACAATGAACCAGCATTTATGGTGTTCGAAAATTTCTGTTATGACATTCATTGTAAATTTCGGGTAGGTGGATATTTGAAACACTAGAGAATAAGATCTATGCTAGGATTTATCTGTCCAAGCTCGACCCAAGTTAGGTCTGAATTGTATGAGTTGCACAAAAATTTGAACTTTTTTTTTAGTGCAGTTAAGTTAATTAATTTATAAAAATTCAAATTTGTTTACATTTTTTAATAAAATTATTAATAATATCAAAACAAATAATTTATATAATGTGACAGATAAAAATTTGAAAAACTGATGTGATTTATAACAAATAGAGGTGCTAAACATCATGTAGTGTTTTTTTTTTTTTTTTTTTTTTTTTTTACCTTGTACCTAAATTCATACAACAAAACTACATGTATTTTTTATGCATATATGTTGTGTTTATTTTGGTATTGAAACTTTTTTGATTTCTTTTTTTAAAATTCGGTTAAATTTGTGACTCCGCCGGGGTTGTTAACAACTCCGCTGGTCCCAAGCCCGGGTTAAGGAGGAGGGTTGTGTGTTAGGTAGCCGACAGCCAACACGTAAAAAAGACGCTCGGATCCCTTATGAAAATGAATCTTACTTTAAATCGTTTAAATGCTAGGTCGTTCCCCTCAAGTGACGCGTTGCGCCTGCCTCCGGGTGTTTCGAAAAGTGAGCAAGGGGCACCGTATCGACGCCTGGGTGCGGTGAAAAATGGGCAAAAGTTTCCGCGTTTTTCTGGACGAGCGCGGGTAAAGAAGCTAGTCCAAAACTATAGGTTTAGGGTAGCCACTTGGAACATAGGAACCTTAACTGATAGGACGATGGAATTGGTAGATGTTATGATTAGGAGGAGAGTTAGTATAGCTTGCACACAAGATACTAAGTGGACGGGAGAGAAAGCTAGGGAAATTGAGGATACTTGTTTTAAACTTTATTATAGTGGTAAGGATAGACGCAGGAATGGAGTAGGAATCATAATTGCCAAGGGTCTTGTGGAAAGTGTGGTGGCGGTCACTAGGAAAGGAGATAGGATTATGCTAGTTAAACTAGTTATTGGAGGGAATATAGTGAACATTATTAGCGCTTATGCCCCTCAAGTAGGGTTAGATGATCAGACCAAGAGGGATTTTTGGGAGCAAATGGATGAGATCTTACAGGAGATACCCGTAGGAGAGAACCTGGTTATAGGTGGAGATTTTAATGGCCATGTGGGCATAGATAAACTAGGTTATGAAACGGTACATGGTGGATACGATTTTGGTGACAGAAATGAGGTTGGAGAGAGAATCTTAGATTTTGCGTTGGCTTCTGACCTGGTGGTTGCTAATACTATGTATAAGAAGAGAGAGGAGCATTTGATAACCTTTAAGAGTGGATTAGTTAAGAGCAAAATAGATTACTTCTTAGTGAGAAAAGTGGACGGCCTAAAATGCAATAATTGTAAAGTGATTCCTGAAGAGAGTCTGGTCTCTCAACATAGGATTTTGATACTAGATGTATGTTTTAGAGGGCAATACCAAGTTAGGAAGGGTGGTGGGCATCGTAGGACGAGATGGTGGGACCTAAAAGGGGATAAACTAGAAATATTTAAGAATCGAATGGATAAGGAAGATACTTGGGACTTAGAAGGTGATGCTAACACTGTGGAATTCGATGGCCAATTGTATGAGGAGAATCTCAAGGGAAGTGCTTGGAGAGTTGAACGGAACGGGACCCAGCTCTAGGGAAACTTGGTGGTGGAGGGAAGAGGTTCAAGCGGTAGTTAAGGCAAAAAAAAGAGTGCTTTAAAAAGTGGCAGAAGGATAGAACTGAGGAAAACCTTAAGAGCTATAGATTGGCTAATAAGGAGGTCAAGAAAGTAGTGAGAGAGACTAAGTTGAAAGCTTATGATGACCTATATACTAGACTAGATAGTAAGGAGGAAGAGAAGAGGGTATGCAAACTTGCTAAGATACGGGAGAGGAAAACAAGAGATTTTAATCAAGTAAAGTGCATCAAGAGTGAGGATTCTAAGGTATTGGTGAAGGATGATGAGATTAAGGAAAGATGGAAGAATTATTTTGAGAAACTGTTAAATGAGGAACATGGAAGTACGACAATAGGGGAAGAAATAGCCAGTAATACGATAAACCAAGACTATAGGTTCTACCGCAGGATTAAGAACTTTGAAGTGGAGATTGCACTTAAGAAGATGAAATCAAATAAGGCTTTAGGACCCGATGATATCCCTATTGAAGCTTGGAAGTGTTTGGGTAAAAAGGGAGTTGCTTGGTTGACTAGGTTGTTTAGCAAAATTTTGTTGATTAGGAACATGTCAGATGAGTGGAGGATGAGTATTTTAGTGCCAATCTATAAAAGTAAAGGTGATGTCCAGAATTGTAACAACTATAGAGGAATCAAGCTAATGTGTCATATAATGAAAGTGTGGGAGAGGATGATGGAATGCCGATTGCGAGACATAACAGAGGTGTCAGAGAATCAATATGGGTTTATGCCTGGTAGGTCAACAATGGAAGCGATCTATCTTTTGAGGAGAGTAATAGAAAAGTATAAAGAAAAGAAAAGAAAAGAGACATTCATATGGTGTTTATCGACCTTGAGAAAACATATGACAGAGTGCCCCGAGATATAATATGGTGGGTGTTAGAGAAGAAAGGGGTGACAAAAGGCTACATTGACGTGATTAGGGACATGTATGAAGGGGTGGTGACCACTATTAGATCGCCAGCTGGAGAGACAAATGAATTTCCTATCACTGTAGGGTTACACCAAGGATCTACCTTAAGTCCTTATCTTTTTGCTTTAGTTATGGACGAGTTGACGATAAATATTCAGAATGACGTGCCATGGTGTATGCTTTTTGCAGACGATATTGTGTTAGTGGATGAGACTAGAGAAGGAGTTAATACAAAGTTGGAGATTTGGAGAAAAGCTCTTGAATCTAAAGGATTCCGGATAAGCAGAACTAAGACAGAGTACATGGAGTGTAAATTTAGTAACAGTAACAATGAAAGCAGAGGAGAAGTGAAGATTGAGAACCAAGAACTGCCTAAGAGTGAACATTTTCGTTATTTAGGGTCGATTATCACAACAGCAGGAGAGATTGATGCAGATGTGGCCCATAGGATTAAGGCGGGATGGTGTAAGTGGAGAAGTGCGTCTGGCGTATTGTGCAATAAACGAATACCCACTAGACTAGAAGGTAAGTTTTATAGAACGACTATTAGACCAGCTATGTTGTATGGGACGGAGTGTTGGGCAACCAAGAAGCAACATGTAGATAAGATGAATGTGGCTGAGATGAGGATGCTAAGGTGGATGTGTGGCAAGACTAAACAAGACAGGATTAGGAATGAGTGTATTCGGGAACGGATAGAAGTAGCACCGATAGAAGATAAGTTGAGAGAGAATCGTTTGAGATGGTTTGGTCATATTCAACGGAGACCAACAGAGGCAGTAGTAAAGAGATGCGATGCTGTAACGGTAGATGGAAGTATTAGGGGACGGGGTAAGTGTAGATTAACGTTGACTACACTACTACAAATATAGATAAAGATCACACTTTTTTGGTGTGATGTATGATTTTTAATCACCTTTTAAATTTTATTAAAGTGTAGTCTTTAGGAGTGTGATTAAAAATGGTCATTTTTAATTACACCTTTTAAGTGTGATTAAAAACTTTTAGATCACACCTTTTAAGTGTGATTAAAAACTTTAGATCACACCTTTTAAATGTGGTTAAAAACTTTTAGATCACACCTTTTAAATGTGGTTAAAAATTTTTAGATCACACCTTTTAAGTGTGATTAAAAACTTTAGATCACACTTTTTAAGTGTGACTAAAAACTTTAGATCACACCTTTTAAGTGTGGTTAAAAACTTTTAGATCACACATTAGTGTAGTTAAAAACTTTAGATCACACCTTTTAAGTGTGATTAAAAACTTTTAGATCACACCTTTTAAATGTGGTTAAAAACTTTTAGATCACACCTTTTAAGTGTGATTAAAAACTTTAGATCACACCTTTTAAGTGTGGTTAAAAACTTTTAGATCACACATTTTAAGTGTAGTTAAAAACTTTAGATCACACCTTTTAAGTGTGATTAAAAACTTTAGATCACACATTTTAAGTGTGATTAATAACTAATAAAACCTGTGATTAAAAAAAAATTGACATATTTGAAGAATAATCAATATTATTTTTGTACGCGCATTTGAAGAATGTATATATACTATATTTTGAATCACAACCATATATTGAATGAAATAACGTCATATATTTCATAAATAAAAGTTAAATGTTTAAAAGTATATACAAAGAAATTAATAAAAAAAAATTTAACTGTGATTACATATATTAAAAAATAAAATAAAAAAACTTGAAAAAACTAAGTTCTTGAATTCTTTGACCATATTTTGCATCTCTCCAAGAAATTTCTGACCTGAAAAATAAAAAAACAAATTAATTTAAAAACCGCTAGAAACATAGGAACAAACTTACTAATTAATTTATAAACTTACATTTAGATCACACCAAAAATAATGTAATTTATCCAGTTGTTAAACTGCCCCCAATCCTTTCCCCACAGCCACCAAAAATGACATAATTATTTTGATTTTTCACACAAATATCAGTAAAACAACACCACAAAAGACGACAATATGCAACAATGCAGTAAGGATCACATAAATGATAAAATGGAGTATTATATGGACAATCAAAATCATATGATATCAACATATAACCCACTAAAAACTATAAAACAAATAAGGATCAAAAAAGCTTATTGGTCTTAAAAGCAGAAACCACATAGCCTGAATAATTACAAATTGGTATGGGAGCAATCCACGTAGAGGAAATAATAAGAGCCCAGCACACTAAAACTCAAGATGTGCACTTGTAGAAAATGACAATATTATTTGAAAAACAAGACATTTAATAAAAGATTAGATACTAAGCACGACACAACAAAGAGAGTAGGGGTAATATGTATACATCCACTCACTTATATATCAATGTATTGTGCTAGTCTAAAACAATACAGTCTACACCATTCAAGTTTTTTCAGTGTCACTTATAGATCCACTCACTTCTCTCAAATTATTTCCCAACAAAATACACATTAAACTCCCCTAGCTATTTTTTTGCTTCTTCAGAATCTTTGCTAATTGAATCTAGGTGTGAAATGATATACATAAAACTATGACAAACTCTAGTTCTATCAAACCTTATGAACAAAGTTTTCTTATATATGCCTAAAACACAAAATTATGAAACACCAAACATAAGCAAAATTAAAGCAATAAAATTTTTAAAAAAAAAAAAAAGAATTATCACAGGCAGATCAATATGCAAATAGAAATCTAGTATATGTCCAAATATTTAATATTTACGTCCCCTAGTGTGTTCCCTAGTGTTGGCTATTTTTGTATACATCTCTACATTTACATTTACACATACATGTATTCTTGGATCTTTGTCTTGCTTAATACATGATTTTCTAGCATGTAGTAGCAGGGTTGTGTGACAAATATGCTGCTGTCAAGAATACTTGGGTGCAGGTACATGTCTACATTTCGGATTCATCTAATTCTTATGTCAAGGACTCCAGGACATGGCTCCAATTCATATGACTTGTGTCATGTACTGTGCATTCAGCATTCAATGTAAAAGCTAAATCCATAAAATTTTCATGTCAAGGATTCCAGGACAAGGCTATTTTACCCTTAAATAATAGAATAAACATTTTCCCCTTAGTTTCATAAGGGAATTATTATATAAGAATACAATAAATACTTACAAATTATGAAAAAATTTAACATTTTTTCTGTATTATTAGTATTGACATCAAATGTTCAAAGGAAAAGCATTGCAAAAAACGTCTCTGCACACCTATATATATACGTACTAATATATCATCTAGAGTAAGTAAACATTCTTACCAATATCTTATTTTTATTATGTAAATGACACATAGGCATGTACACCAGCACATGCACACACCAAAAAAGTGAAGCACACTATCTGAAACCTGGTCTACGCACCAATCTGGCTCTAACATTATCTATCATCTTAACCAAGGATATGACATCTAATCAAGCCAACTGGAGGAAATGGATCTATGTACCAACCTCAACTAATTGGGCCAAAGGCTTACTGAGTTTAGTACATAAATATGAGAACTTAAGATACAGATCCATAGAGTTAGGATTAGGATCGTGTTTCCAGTCTGATATGATTTACATTCTAGCATAAAGCTACTACAGCTGTGTAATTATTTGTGCAATTTGGATTGATTTGGGTCATCTGGCTTTTATGGATCGTAAAATCTTACTTTTCATCATATATCCGGATAGCATTTCTAACAACCGCAAAAGCAAATGAACTTCTTACATCAAGTCAGTCTCAAAAACAGTTAACAACCACCACCAGCTTTTAGCTTTAAGTGGTATCTCCTTCCATCCCTTCCATGTTGCAAGGAACATATACTTCAAATATATACTAGTAAAGCCAAAATATCACATTAAAAAAATAGTATATTTTTCTTCAATTTCTTTTTTCAATATATAACATGAATATTGAGTAAAAAATACAGCAAATGGAACTAGTTGCAACTTATAATGGAGAATTGCTACATAATGAAAGAAAAAAATTGAAAGATAGACATGTACAATACCTGTAAAGCCAAACCATATCCACCATTGACATCTTGTTCAAAATAAAGAAGCTGTAAATACCATAAAGGCAATTATGATTTTTGCATAATGCAGGTAACACTTTGGGAGACATTACCATAACATAAAATGCACACAAGTTAGTCAGTGCAAATGGTACTATATACCTTAAATTTGCTTTGTGTTCCTGACTCAGCTTGCTAGTCACTGATAGTTACACCAAAGAAGTGGGCACATTGCTTTTCTACCTGCAGAAAAACTTAACAGTAGTGAAAGAGAGTATAACTTACCAACTATGGATTATCCCACACACAAACCGAGTATGCACCTTTCCACTAACTGATGTCCCAATTGGAAGAGGTCTGACCGTGACAGTCCCGCTTAAAGCTTCTTCAAGAACATTAGCAGAAATAGTAGTCTTGATAGGGACACCTAGCTTGCTATAAACAAATGAAAGAGTAACTAAGTAACTAATACAAGCCACAGTAATAAAACATTGCTGAATTTCAGGAAAAAGAAAAACCTGAATAATGCTGCAAACATTGTATTAACCGTTCCAAGGTTAGAGAGGTCAATTTCCATATCCATGCCATCAGTATCAAGAGCCTGTTCATTTAATTTTTCAATTAAATGTCAAAAAAGCATTAGAAGGATTACAACTTCAAACTAATTAGTGCAAAAACTTGAAAGATATGAAACTGGGAAAAACTAAACATTCTATGAAACAAACAATGCTAAACATGAGTGATAGATTAATGAAAGGTATAAAAGAAAAGTGAACATAAAATCAATGGACTCTGGCAAAGCTATAGAAGATCTATACCCCATGTACACACAACAAAAGTTGCTAATGCCTGAAAATCATTATGCATTTTCTTAACAAATAGAAAATCAACCCAAAAAATGCATGCAAAGACAGATCATTCCCCAACATCTGACAGAACATTGGATGAAAATGCAGGAGCATTTCAATGTTTTCCCCAAGGAAGCTCTAATTACTTGGGTGTAAGAATAACAAACAGGAGGGAGAAACAGAACTACACACCCAGGCACACAAAAAATACTTTCACAATGTTGAAGGATAATAATAAAAAAATCAAATAACAAGTGAACTAATGAAAATTTGCCGATCTAAAGACAACTATAGTACTTAAATTTAAATTCAATAGCAATTCCAAGGTTCATTTTTTTTTTTTTTTTGGGAGTAATGCTGTACAAAATGAACCAAAATGAACACAGAATGGTCTGATAATAATCCGATCAAATAATCTAATATAAAAAATTATGAGAACTTACAGCCACACAAGGAGCAAAAGTAAACTGAGCGCCACAAGCCCTAACTTCAAGAGCAGTTGCAACTCCAATCCTCCTAACCAACTCTGCATCTCTGTCACACAAACTAACACTCTCTCAAGCAATGATTCTATAAATAAGCAACAACAATAGTTACGTATAATACCTAGTAGCTCCAAGGCCAATGTTGTGAGGAAATACAGTGGCACCGTAGACGTTGTTGTTGCCATGAACAGCGTCAGTACCGTAGAGAAGTGGAATCCCGAGGCGAGACTCGAGCGCAGCGTTCTGAAATCTGTCAATCATATCGATCCAATCGGACGACGTTGCTTTCTCGAACGGTCCACCACCGCCGGCGCTGAGAATACTCCCTGAGAAATCAATGAATCGAAGATCAAAGGAAAAAAATGCACAAAAACAGAGAGAGAGAGAGAGAGAGAGAGAGAGAGAGAGACCGATGGAGAGGTCTCGAATGGCGGAACGAGTGGCGACTCGTCAATCGATTTGAGTGATCTAGCCGATCTTCTCGGACAAGGTCATTCGAGAGAGTAAGTCTTTGATTCTGGATTCGATTGGGGAGTTAGGGTTTTTGTAAATGGGATTGTTGTTCATGTTCTTGGCTTTTCTACTACTACTGCTCATTTTGTTCAGCTTGAAGAACCAGGCGCGATGGATTGAGAGGTTGGGTGTGAAGTTGCTTCACTGCACTGGTTGAAGAGATTGGGAATTTTGGGTTTGGGGTGGGGGAAAACCCGAGCGGGAATGGAAGGGGGGGAAGAGATTAGGGATTTTTGAGATTGGGGATTTTGGGTTTGGGGATGGGGGAACCGAGCGGGAATGGAAAAGAAAGGAGGGAGAATGAAAATTTTTTTTGATTTTTTTTTAATTTTTATTATAAATAAATATTTAAATAATAAAATGACTTTTTTTTTTTTTGTAACAGAGGATGTTATTGCTAAAAAAATTATTTTTTATTAAAATAATTTTTTTATAGTTAATGAATTTTTATTTTTATTTTTTCATTTAGTAAGGTTGAAAATTTATTTGTTTCATATTTATTTTAATGAATAAAATTTTTTTTTTTTATTTGGTAGAAATAGGGATAATATTTTCTATTAAAATAAAGTTAATTTTTTTTTGTCAATGTGGCATTTGCAGTGGTAGTAGTGGTAATAATGGAATGGCATTTACAGTAGTGGTGAATGTAGTAGAGAAGATGGGTGGTGAGAGAGAGATGAGTGAGAGATAGATAGGAAGAGAGATAGAGAGAGAGAATAGTGATAAGTGAGAGAGAGACAAAGAGAGAAAGAGATATAGAGAGAGATAGAGAGACAGAGAGAGAAACAGATAGAGAGAGAGACATATAGAAAAATAGAGAGAAACAAGAGATGAGCGAGAGATAGACAAAGAAAGAGAGAAAGAGAGCGAAAAGAGATGATCGAGAGAAAGACATAGAAAAAGAGAGAGACGAAGAGAGAAGAAAGATGAGCGAGAGAGACGAAGAGAGAAGAAAGATGAACGAGAGAGACGGAGAGAGAAATAGAGAGAAGATAAATGAGCAAGAGAGAAGAGAGATAGAGAGATGAGAGAGATAGAGAGAAGAGAGATGAGCGAGAGACAAAGAGAGAAAGAGAAAGAGAAAGAGACAAAGACAAAGACTGACAAACAGAGAAGAGTGATGAGTGAGAGAGATAAGAGATGTAATATTTTGTGGTAAAGAAGAGGAACCGACAGTAGTGGTGAAGGTGGTGGATAAGAGATGATGGTGGTGGTGGTGGTGGTGGCGAAGGAGATTAGTGGTGAAGTTGTGGTAATAGTAGAGTAGATGGAGTAGCAGGGGTGAAAGAGAGGTAATTGTAGTAGTAGTAGTAGTGGCAATAGTGGTAGTGGTGGTAGTGGAGTGGTGGCGATGGTAGTAGTAATGGTAGTCGTAGAGGTGAAATGGCGACCGTGGTAGTAGTGGTGGTAGTGAAATCGCGTTTGCAGTAGTGGTGAAGGTGGTAAAGGAGATGAGTGGTGAGAGAGAGAGATGAGTGAGAGGCACAGAGAGAGAGAAAAAAAAAGAGATGAGAGAAGAGATAGATGAATGAGAGACCCAGAGAGAGAGAGAGAGAGACAAATAGACGGACAGACAGAGAAGAGTGATGAATGAGAGAGAGAAAGAAAATATAGAGAAAAAGATGAAAAAATTGGTGAAAAGATATAGACAAAGAGAGAGACAGAGAGAGAGAGAGAAAAAAAAAAACTTATTTTTTGAATTTACATTTTTTCCTCAAATTTACAAACTGAGACAACCATTTATAAACCAAAAAAATTATCAAACAAGTTTTTATAATAGTTTTTTAAATTTTTGTAAATATAAATTGAAAACTGAAAATGAAATGGTGTCTGTTTGGTAACGTTTACGTTTTCAGTTTATATTTATAAAAATTTTATAAACTGGTTTTTGTTTATTATTTTTAGAAAAACATAAACTACAAACGCGTTTGGTAATTGACAAAATGTTTAACAAAATTTAAAAATATAAAAAATAGTGAGAAATGACAAGTGGTGGCAAGCGGCGGCGGAAGATGGTGGTAGAAAGTGGTGACGGTGGGTGGTGGGTAGCGGGTGGTGGTGGGTGGTGGCGAGTGGGTGGGTGGGTGATGGTGACGAGTGGTGGGTGGTAGCGAGTGGGTGGTGGTGGTGGCGGGTGGTGGGCGATGGTGGCAGGTGGGTGGCGGAATGTCGGGTGGTGGTAGGTGGTGGCGGGGGGTGGTGGTGGTGGGTGGGTGGGTGGGTGGATGACGGTGGCGGATGGTAGCGAGTGGGTAGTGGTGGTGGTGGTGGTGGTGGGTGGTGGGTGGTGGTGGCGGGTGGATGATAGGTGGTTGGAGGGTAGTGGTGGTGGTAGATGGGTGCTGAGTGGTGGTAGCGAATAGGTGGCGGGCGGTGGATGGTAGTGGCGGGTAGATGGCAAGTGGGTGGTGGTGGTGAGTGGGTGGCAGGTGGGTGATGGTAGCTGGCAGGTGGGTGTTCGTGGAGGGTGGTGGGTGGTGGTGACAGGTGGGTGGTGAGTGGTGAGTGGTGGTGGCAGGTGGTGGTGGTGGGTGGTGGTGGCAGAAGACCGTGGTGGAAAATGGTGGTAGGTGGTGGCTAGTGTTGGGTGGTAAAAAAAAAAAAAAAAAAACTAAAAACTCAAAACGGAAACACATTTTTTGAGTTTACATTTTTTTGCCAAATTTATAAACTAAGATCACTGATTTATAAATCAAAAATTTACCAAACAAGTTTTTATTTGAGTTTTTAAAATTTTTGTAAATATAAACAAAAAACTGAAAACGTTAGTGTTACCAAATAGCACCTTAGCAAACAGGTTTTATATGGTAAAAATATTGTAAAATTGACAAATAATTAAATAAGTTACCAACGTAAGAAATGACTTATCAAAAGATTCTTAGGCCATATATGGATTGATTTTTAGAAAAAAAATTTAAAAATTAAAAATTAATTTGGTTAAGAAATAAAAACTAAAAAATAATTATCATTTAAGGGTAAAAAATAATTATAATTTTAATTTTTGAGCTGGTTATATACATACATATGGCTGTTTCAATTTAATTTGTAAAAAATTATTTCTAACCACTCGAAAGATAAAAATTATATAAAAATGATAATTATTTTTTATTTTTTATTTCTTAACCAAATTAATTTTTAATTTTTTTCTAAAAATCAAACCATACATAGCCTAAGAATCTTTTGATAAGTTATTTCTTATGTTGGTAACTTATTTAATTATTTATTAATTTTACGACATTTTTTACCATCTGAAGCCTGTTTGGTAACCATTTCGTTTTCAGTTTTCAATTTATATTTACAAAAATTTTAAAAATTGTCATAAAAATTTATTTGATATTTTTTTTGATTTATAAATGGTTGTCTTAATTTGTAAATTTGAGGAAAAAACGTAAATTCAAAAAATAAGTTTATGTTGGTTTTTAAACAGAAATTTAAAAATTTTACTAACAATTTTTTTTTTTCAATTAATTTTTTTTCCAATTGATTTTTTTTCAATGAATTTTTTTTCCAACTAATACTAACCGAGGGGGCAATTGGTAATGCTACTTTAAACCTTAGGAAGGGGATTGTAATTTCTAAAATGTAAGTGATGTCAATGTAATTTACCCAGTAAGGGCAAAATTAGCATTTAAAAAAATTAAATTGCTAAGGGGGGAATCTGTAATGAAACTTTAAACCTCACGGAGGGAGATGTAATTTCCAAAACGTGAAGAGGGAACTGTAATAAACATAAACCTTAGGAGGTGTCAGTGTAATTTGAGCAATGATTCATCCTCCATTTTCCCCCTACCCCCTTTGACCCCCTCTCTCTCTCTCTCATTGGTTACATTTTTTTTTTCTTTTTTTTTTTTCTTTCTTTTCATGCTCCTCCAATCACCACCCGCCACGTGGCAAAGGGGTGAGGGGTGACCCCCACAAGGGGGTCCCAAGCATTATTCGTGTAATTTACCCTATATATATAATCGCACTTAATTAGAAAGTGACATAAAAAATAAATAATATCACACTCAATCAGATTAAGTGTGATTAAAATTTTGGGAATTGTATATTTTATATAAAAATCAATTTGAAATATTTTATACAATCACACTTATTTAAAAAGTGTGATTAAAAAGTAGGAATGTATATGTAATCACATTTTAATTACCTTAAAAAATATATAAATAATCACACTTATTTAAAAAGTGTGATTAAAAAGCAATAGTGTATATATAATCACACTTTAATTAGAATGTGTGATTAAAAAATATATATAAATAATCACACTTTAATTAGAATGTGTGATAAAAATATATATATATAATCACACTTATTTAAAAAGTGTGATTAAAAAGTAGTAGTGTATATATAATCACACTTTAATTAGAAAGTGTGATTAAAAAATATATAAATAATCACACTTTAATTAGAATGTGTGATTAAAAATATATATATATACAATCACACTTGTTTAAAAAGTGTGATTAAAAAGTAGTACTGTATATATAATCACACTTTAATTAGAAGGTGTGATTAAAAAACATATAAATAATCACACTTTAATTAGAATGTGTGATTAAAAAATGTATATACAATCACACTTATTTAAAAAGTGTGATTAAAAAGTAATAGTGTATATATAATCACACTTTAATTAGAAGGTGTGATTAAAAAATATATAAATAATCACACTTTAATTAGAATGTGTGATTAAAAAATATATATACAATCACACTTGTTTAAAAAGTGTGATTAAAAAGTATATAATCACACTTTAATTAGAAGGTGTGATTAAAAATCTATATATATATAATCACACTTAATTGAAAAGTGACATAAAAAATAAATATTATCACACTTTATCAAATTAAGTGTGATTAAAACATCAATCTAATTTTTTTTATCACACTTCTAATAAAAGTGAGATCTTTTTTTTTGTCAAAGTGTGATCTTTAACTATTTTTGTAGTAGTGCTAGCGTTATAAATAGATATATGAATCTACTTAATTTGACTAATGAAATGACCTTTGATAGGGCCGCGTGGAGAAGAAGGATTCATGTAGCCGACCCCATTTGATGGGACTTAAGGCTTGGTTTGGTTTGGTTTGGTTTGGTAAATTCGGTTAAATTTGTCAATGGAAAGAAATGAATACATTAGGCCTTGTTTGCTGTTGAAAATGCAACTTTTAACCATGTTCATCCGTATGCTATAAGTAACCCTTGTTAACAAGGATTTGGGGTTGCTACTGCACCAAAAAGTGCAGCCTTTTTGGCCCTTTAAAACCTTTAAACTATGGCATTTTGATTTATAAACATACCCAACGTTTGAAATCAGTATTTTAATAGTTAATCTACAAAATACACTATTATTAAATATTAGGACAAATTATATTTTACTCCCTAAATTATTATCTCATATCACTTTACCTTCTTAAACTAAAAATTGTAATATTTAACCCTTTTACCTATTTGTTTTTTTCTCTCAATTTAAACCTTGTGACAAAAATATCCTTTTAACTATAGGAGTAAATTACACTTTACCCCCTTGAACTATCACTCAATAACACTCTACCCTCTCAACTAAAAAAATGTTTGATTTTTAATTTGAAATAAAAATTTTAAGGTTTGTTTTATTTTATTTGCCTTACTCTATTCCTTCTTAAGGTCAGGAATAGCAGGATGGGAACTCAGAGCTACAAGAATTGACTACAGAGCAATCTATAGTCTTAAGCTGTCCTTAGTTAGCTTTCAGGAAGTTAAGGAGAGTTAATTGTTTTGTAGTAAATTTTTTCATAGGGACAAGGTGTAATTTATCCTATTGATGAAAGGGTATTTAGTTATAAAAGTTGAAATTGAAAAAAATTAGTAGATGAGGGGGCTAGTTGTTAAAATTTTTAGTTGGTAAAATGAGACATGACAATAGTTGAAGGGGTAAAGTGTAATTTACCCTGAATATTACGGAAGATTCCAACGGATGATTGGTCATCTCATTTAAACATTATTAAGCCTAGAATATGATTTATAAAATAAATTTGTATATTATTTTTCATTAAGCAATTGAATAATTATTAAAATATTACTCAATATAGATCAATTAGCTTAATAAAAAATTATAGAAGACTAGTCTTAATTAAGAGGAAATAGCATTTTGCGCTCTAAACTATTTGGCACCCAGACTTCGCATTATTTTAATTTGACCCCTAAATTTTTTTAAATGTGATCAATTTAAATCCCACCATCTGTTTTTGTCTACAATCAAACAGAACTTAGTGACGTGTCACCAAACTTCATTTTACCTCCTAAACTATCAATTAGCCCCTCAAATATTTTTTTTTTTTAAAAATTAATAAATCACCTTATTTTACTCCAATTTTTTGAATGCAATTTTCTAAAAATTGAGTTTTTCATTTTCTATATTTTTTCCATTGAATTTTTTTAATATTTTAAATTTTTAGATACACATAATATAAATACAATTTAAGAGAATAATATTTGGGAAAAAAAATTAAAAAATTCACAAAATACCAAAAATATAAAAAAAATTTACAAAAATTCAATACATTTTCGTATTACTGTGTATTTATTGATTTTTTTAAATACTTTTTATGAATATTTTACTTTTATATACATGTAGGTTAGGTGCATCTAAAAAGTAAAAAAATTGCTAAAATATTCAAAAAAATCACTAAAAATAAAAACATACGAAAAAAACTCAATTTTTTAGAAAATTGAATTCCGAAAATTGGAACCAAATAATTTTTCATCTCAAAAATGAAAAAATTAAATTTTAAATAAAAAAATTTGAGTATTAGTGATGCTGAGTATTTTTTAGACATAAATTGAATTTAAATTTTGTTTTTACCCACTCAATTTTGAAATTACTATTAGTAGATTAATTTTATTGAAATTAATTTGGGGGAATAAACTAGTTACAATTGTGCGTCACCACACATAGAGTAGCCAAGAAATTTTCGACTCAATTAGTTTCTTCAGGATCAACTTGAGATAATTTGATACTTAAAAAGATAATTCTAAATGAGAATCGTTATATTTTTTTATTATTTTGTTTGCAAAGTATATTATTTAAATTTAAATTTTTTTATTATTGAGATAAAAATTATTTATCAAATATTTAAATTATTTTTTTTTTTAATATTTGGGAGGCTAATTGATTTTTAAGGTACAATTTGGAGTGTAAAATGAAATTTCAAATCAATAAATTCCGTTTGATTGTAGTCAGAAACAAACGGTATGAGGTAAATTAATCAAATTTTAAAAAGTTTAGGAGTCAAATTAAAATAGGGCAAACTTCACTTTACCCCTATGGTTTGGACTATGTGCAGATTATCCCCTGACATTCGAATATTACCACATGACCCCCTTGTGGTTGGTGGACTAAAACGCACCGTTAGCTTTTCCGTTAAAGTGAGAGTCACGCGCTTGCAAGGAGAGTAATACTATTTTTAAGACGAAAATGCCCCTGGCACATTTTCAAATTTATAAATAATGCCATTAAATTTGTAAACCTCTAGCCAAAAAAAAAAAAGATGAAAGATGAAAGATGATTTAATCTTACTGAATATGGTTTGATCTTCGTACTACCAAAATTTTTTGAGCTTCTTACTACCTAACTCCGGTCAATACCATTCCGGTGCCACTCTGTGCAAATTATATAATATACTATATATATATCAAAGCTAATTTCAATTCATCAAAAAAAAAATTGATTATATAATTTATATATATATATGTGTGGGGATATATTTTCTGCGTACCAACACGTGGAAAGGTGACGCTGACGTGTCAGCTGAGGTGCCACGTGCCCTGATTGTGACGCCGAGATGATCCCGGCTAGGCCGAGGTTATCTCCGAAGATATCGGAATCCGAGATAAGCGGATAAAGGACAAGAGTCCTAGAGTGAAGAAAGACTTCAAGATGGATAAGGAAAGTATTCTTAGGGAGTCTATCTTTGTCTCTTGTAGAGTCCAAAGTAAGCACTGAATGGGAGTCCATAGAAGTCAGGCTTCTATTGGGACTAGGATTGAGTTAACTATAAAAGAGAAGCACCCCCGTGGGTCTAAGGTACGCAATTTATATTCTGAATAGTGAGTTTTGCACTATTGATTATCCTTGAGAGATATACTGACTTGATCGTCGGAGTGCCCCTGGGTGAACGAACCACCGCTGGAGACTCTTCTTTCTGTTGTAGGTTAGCTGAAAGCCATCTATTCTACCGGTGCTTTCCAACTGATTACTAAGCGGGCAGTGTGATCAGAAAATCACTCGCACAATTTGGCGCCGTCTGTGGGAAAGAAAGAAGAATAGATGGCCAGTAGCGGACAGAAGGAAAAGATTGGGGACGACACTCCTGCTGGGAGTGGGAGACCTATAGACCTTGATATCGAAGGAGACAAGTCCAACACAGAAACGCTATGAGCAGACTCACGGAGTAAAAGACGACGGCCAGACTGGCGACGTACCAAAGAAACCTAATCGAAGCAAGTACTACAACGAAGGCGACCTCCAGGTATGGAAGGACAGGTGCCTACAAAGGGACGGAGAAGTAAAAGAGATGGCAAACAAATTGGCAGACCTACAATCGGTCGTCAATTTTATGATGCAAAACAATGTCATGCAGCCACCATTCCCGCTGTACGACACGCCGCAGCGGCCAATACCCAGAAGGGAGGGCAAAAAACAATCCCTATAGACCCTTAGCACACCAAGAGCGGAAGACACTCTCACCAACCCTCCAGGGAGGTCGAACGAGGAGAGTCCAGAAGGGAAGAATCACAGAGGACGCATCGCACAAAGGAGGGCAGACCCCAAAGAACATCGGCATGTTCAGGGGCAAGCACTATACTTCGACACAACTCATGGAGAAAGGTCGAAAAGCGCTCACATGAAGCTGAAAGCAGTATGCCGAAAAAGACTGAAGTCAAAAGATAGCCGAGCTCCTGGACAGAGCAAAGAAGACTTGAGAGATTACTTCCAGAAGAAGCAACAGAATGCCGATGCCGAGGTAACTTCACCTGTTAAGCCGAGAACACCCTTCTCGGTAGAATTGGACAAGTTTGAAGCGCCGAAGAGATTCAGTATGCCGAGGTTTCAAATATACGATGGTAAGTCAAACCCCAACTTCCATGTTGGATTATACTTGAACTCAATGGCATTATATAGTGGGAACGAGCCGTTGCTCTGCAAAGTGTTCCCCTCATCCTTCGGGGAGATTGCATCAGATTGGTTCCACAAACTACCAAAGGAAAGCTGTGAAGACTTGGAAGGCCTGGCCGAGATGTTTGTGGTCAGGTTTGTGACAAACAAGCTGCAGCCATTAAGGGTGGACGCATTGATGGCTCTAAAGATCAGCAAGGATGAAGGCCTTAGGGCCTATGCAAAAAGATACTATGAGGTGTTCAACTGAATACCCGAATGTAATCAAGAAGTGGCGGTCGTATCTTTCAAAAACGGCCTGGAAGATGACTGTCCACTACGAAAGTCTTTGGCAAAGACATTGCCAAAAAGTATGGAAGAGCTCATGGCCAGAATCGAGAAGTATGCCAGAGCCGAAGAAGATATGTCGAGAAATAAGAAGACGAAGCATGAGAAAGGAAACAGCTCGCCGAAGCGAGGCCGAGGTAATAATAGATCTAGCAAGCAAGAGGCAGAACTAAAGCTGCACAGGCAGTGACAACTGTATTCCGAATCCCAATTCACAAAGTCCTGGAAAAAATTCGGAATCAACCCTATTTCAGGACACCAGCAAGGGCACCAGGAGAATTTATGGGAAGGAACGTTGGCAGGCGTTGTGCTTACCACAATGAAGATGGGCACATGACTCAGGGTTTGCAGAGCCCTGAAAGCACACTTGGAAGACTTGGTGAGGCAAGGCCATCTGAGAGATCTGGTCGACGAGGCCAGAACAAGAGAAGAACAAGCAAGATTGCCTCAAGCACAGCAACTCCGCCTCCCCCAGCACAGCAACCACAGGCAGGAGGACCTCAGGTGGTTAATGTAATTCACTCAAAGGTGAACGAAAACGACTTACGGGGAGAGACCCAGAAGGTAAAACACCTGCAGCACGTGAACCAGGTCGGACAGAAAAGACCTCTGTCTGAAGAGTGCTAGGGACCGATGATAGCCTTTACTGAAGCTGACCTAGAGATGGTCCAGCATCCGCATAATGATGCCTTGGTAGTATCCCTCCAGGTTGGGGAGTGCCAAGTGAAACGCATCCTGATTGACAAGGCAGCTCTTGCGACATTATGTATGTTAGATGTTACAAGGAGCTGGGCCTTCACCCTGATGACATGGAGCAATCCAATGGCCCGATGGTCGGGTTCAATGGAACGCCGACATGGCCACTGGGCGCAACAAGCTTGGAAGTACAAGCTGGCCACTAAGAAGATCAAGACAGAATTCATCGTGATTGACACGCCCTCCCATTACAACATCATCTTGGGAAGGCCATGGTTGCATGCAATGGGGGCAGTTCCCTCAACATTGCATCAACTATTGCGGTTTCCAACAGAACATGGGATTGAAGAAGTCAGAGGAGACCAACTGCAGGCAAAAAATTGCTCTATGGCAGCAATGAAATCCACCTGCAGCATTCGAGAGACAAAAAAGGCAGAGATCGAAGACAAGGACGTGGAGGTCCTAGATGATGTCGGCAAGGAGCAGCCGAAAAGAGTGAAGAAGCACTAAAGAAAATCCTCGTCCAGAAGGGGGATGAAGAACTCTTCTTTCTTCTCGGCTTGAGCTTAGCCGAAGAAGAGAAAAGAGAGTTGGAAGCTTTTTTAAGAGCAAACATTGAGGTGTTCGCTTGGACACCTTACGAAATGCCTAGCATCGACCCGAGGTCACTTGCCACAAACTGAACGTCGACAGGTCAGCCAAACCTGTAGTCCAACGCGCAAGAAGACCGACGCTAATGCACGTCGAAGCAGTAGAAGAGGAAGTAGACAGACTTCTGGAGGCCAGGGCCATCAGAGAAGTCAATTACCTGACATGGTTATCAAATACAATGGTAGTAAAAAAGAAGAATGGTAAATAGAGGGTCTGCGTGGACTTTACCAGCCTAAACAAGGCATGTCCCAAAGATAGCTTCCCTCTACCCAAGATTGACCAGCTAGTAGATGCCACGTCAGGGCATGGAAGGATGAGCTTCCTAAACGCCTACAGGGGGTATCACCAGATAGCCATGTATCCCCCGGATGAAGAGAAGACTGCGTTTATTACCCCAAAAGGACAGTACTGCTACAAGGTAATGCCTTTTGGGTTGAAAAACGCAAGAGCAACTTACCAAAGGTTGGTAACCAAGATGTTTAAACACCTGATTGGCCGAACAGTAGAAGTCTACATCGATGACATGGTCGGGAAGACCAAGGAACCTGAGGGTCATCTTGCCGACCTAAAAGAAGTCTTTGAGATCCTTAAAACATATCGACTCCGACTCAATGCATCGAAATGTGCATTTGGAGTTGGATCTGGAAAGTTTTTGGGGTACCTGGTGACCAGAAGGGGCATTGAGGCCAGCCCAGATCAGATCAAGGCCATCCTAGAGTTAAAGAGCCCGACGTCGGCAAAACAAGTACAAATGCTTACTGGAAGGGCCGCAGCCCTAAACAGGTTTATAAGCGGAAGCTCAGACAAGTGCAAACCTTTCTTCAACTTAGTAAAGAAAGCCACGGACTTCCTATGGACCGAAGAGTGTGAAGCCGCTTTGGCCGACCTAAAAAAGTATCTGACTACGGCTCCAGTCCTCTCAACACCTGAACCTGGAGAATAGCTGTTTTTGTATTTAGCAGTTTCAGAACACGCAGTAAGCGCGGTGATAATCCGAGAAGAAAAAGGGGAGCAAAAGGCTGTTTACTATGTAAGCAAAACCTTGGCCGATGCAGAAACAAGGTATCTACCCTTAGAAAAATTGATGCTGGCCTTAGTAATGGCTTCAAAGAAACTGAACCATTACTTGTAGGCCCACAAGATCGTGGTACTAACAGAACACCCACTGAAGTCCTTATTGCAACAAGAAGACTTAACAGGAAGAATAGCCAGATGGGCAGTGGCCTTGGGCCAATATGACCTGGAGTTCAGGCCGAGAACAGCAACCAAAGGCCAAGTTTTGGCCGACTTTGTGGCGAAGTTCACGCCAGAATCCATCGTACACCGGGCTCCGTTGAGCCGAGGTGATCAATGCCCAAGCAAGGAAAAAGAAGCACAGCCGAATACAACACAACAAAAGAGAAAAAGAAAAACATGAAGTTAAGATTCTTTAGCATCGTCAGTAGGCTGGGTCTCGACCTCGGAAGACTTCTCGGAGGACATCTCGGCCACTTTCTCCGCCGCAAGCTCAGCATCAATTTCTGCAAGGGTCTAATCAAGGCTCTTGTCGGCGAGAGGCACGTCCAAAGGTGCCTGCTCAGGAGTAGCTTCCTTAGGAACTTCCTCACCATCGTCATCTTGAGTCAAGTCCAGGACTTGCTCATTCAACGAAGGAGACTTGGCCCCAGTAGCCTCCTTGGATTTCCTCACCAATGCCTCATCCTTATCTTCATCCTCAGACTCAGATTCGCCGTCAGGATGACTTGGAGGTGGAGGTGGAGGTGGAGGTGGAGGTGGAGGTGGAGATGGAGGGAAGGGAAGAGGAATAGCGTCGGCGTTTCTCAAAGGCGAGTCCTCGGGGACATTGAGCTTTTTCAAAAGGGACATCCAATCAAGGGTGAAACCCCTGTTGCATGCCTGCTTCACTTGCTGCTCATAGGCCTGCGTGACATTGGCCATGCCTTCAGCATACGCCTTCTCGTCGGCGTCTTTGATTTCGGCCTCCTTGGTGGCCAAAGCCTCTTGGAGCTCTTTTTGGGCCTGGGCCATTTTTTCCTCGGCCTCTTTTTTCTAGGAATCAGAAACCTTCTTGATAGCCTCGGCAGACTCAGTCTTTTCTTCGGCCTCAGTTTGGGCTTTGATGGCAGCCTCAGCCTGGTCTTCCAACTTTTTCATCTTTGACTAAAGACTTTTTTTGGTCTTTTGAAGACTGGAGACCTCCCTCTTCATCTCAGTCAGCTTCTTACGATTCTCAAAAGATTGCATAGAAAAAGAATGGGCATGCTGGATGGCTTGAAAGTAAACAAGACAAAAATCAGTGCAAAAGTTTCTAAGTACAAGAAAGGAAGGAAAAAATTGACAGGTAAGGACACTCACTTGAACAGAACGCTGGAGCATCAGAGCATAATTTTCATACTCGCTCAACTCGGCATTCCGATCAAGATCGCCAAGCAGAAGTAGAGTGGTTCTGAGCGTTACGCCGATGTTGATATCGTCAGCACTATCACTAGCCATGACAAGCTTATTTTCCAGAGTGATTTCGGGGGCCCAGGGGGCATCATGCTTTTTAGACCTTGAGGTCGTTGCAGAAGATGACCTCGGCCTTTTGGATTTAGTGGATTCTGATGGTTGTGTTTCAACAGACCTCTTCTGGGGGACAGAGGCAGTCTTTTCGGTCTCAGCCAACTTAGAAATCGGCAAAGCATCCTCAGTCTCAACCTGAGTTACCTTCGCCTTTGGTTGTGCCTTCTTTACTCTTTTCAGCTTTGGAGGGAGTTGGTTTGTGTTGGTTGAGCATCAACATCAGAAGGGATGTTGGCAAGGAGATCTTTAGGAACTGATTTTGGGCGACCCATCTCGGCTGTAAGCACAAGTCCTCATCGACGCTTTCGTTGGGATATCGGGATCAGGTATGGAGCTGAGGTTGATTGCTGATCGGCTAGATCAGATGTTGATCCTTGATCCGTCCGAGATGTGGACGCAGTCTGTGGAGTTGTGGCAGAGGGTGGAGAAAGGCTTTTCTTCTTCCTCTTAGGGACGTCGGGCAGAGCTGACTTGTATGTTGGAATAAAATTGAGAAGCAGAAGCGCCTTCCGTTTTAGCACTGGCAAATCCAAAAGTTTCCTCAAGTCTTTGCTGGGAAAAAAAGACTGACGGAATCCCTTTGGTGGCTGAGGAAGAACTGCAAAAAATAAAAGAGCACAGACATTAGAACAGAATATTGAGAACTTTAAACAAGAAAAGTTTGTGAAGGGTGGCCCTTACCAGCTCCTTCCCCTAAAACTGATCGACTTAGGGGATAAAGATAGAGGTCATCGTTTGGCTGAAACTCCCAATTGCCCGAGACGATGAAGTAATCGTCTCCAGCTCCCTTGTTGGAGTCTGGGAGGTCAGCTATGATTTTGTACTCGGTGGACCTCGGCTTAAGGTAGTAAACATAGCCTGTGTCTTTTTTGAGACGACACATGGTATAACAATACTGGAAATCGGCTAGAGTAATCCTAGCATTCTCTTGTTTGGCTAAAGCTATGGTACCAGTGATAACTCGGTAAGAATTGATGACGAGTGGCATTGGGTTCAATTTATAGAAATGAAGATTTCACGAAAAAAAGGGTCAAGAGGGAACCGAAGGTCCACACTCAACGAAGGCCACCACAAGGAAGGGCATGGAATCATCTGTAGGCATGATAGAGTCATCATCCCCAGCCAACCTCAGATGAACGTCGGCTGGGATTTCAACTCTTGCCTAAAGTATTCTAGTTTGAATGGGATGTTTACCCTATGTTTCCACATACCCATGATATCGGCATGAGTTAAAGGGGCTGGATTTCAGAAAGAAGATACTTCGAAAGGGTTATTGGGACCTCGGCAAAAACCTAGGGAAGTGCTGGTTTCAATTTTTTCCAAATTGTGGGTTCTACAAACAAATCCCAAACCTAGATCTATGAAAGCAAGGGTTGAAGGCACGAATCTGGAAAAGAGAAAAGCAAGGATGTGCTTTAGAATCAAGAACAGAGATGAACTCTCAAGAACATTGTAAATACAAGGGGTATAATGTCAAGAACAGTGGCAAAAATGCAGAAAAGTTGTGCACAGTGCGTGTGTTCAAAGACGAATTGGGCAAAACAACAGAAACATGGAACAAATATGTTCAAACACACGGTGAAATCCAAGATGCAAATTGAAATTCCAAAAATTTCAACAAGATTACAGAGACGGCAGAAAAAATCAAAGAATTGAAACCAAGAAGAAACAGTGGCTTATCAGCAAAAGTGAAGCCGGTATGAAGATCGCCGAAGTCTGGCGAAGGTTACAGAACGACGGATGCTTCACTGGAAGTGAGGAACGAAGGCAGTTGTAGAGCTTGAAGTCTGGAACAATGGCAGATTCGAGAGAAAAGAACTAGAGAGAGAAAAAGCAAGAGAATCGAATGAAAAGTGAAGGGATAAAAGAAGAGGGAAAAAGTTTTGTTAAAACTTGAAAAGGCGGCGAAATCGAATTAATGAGCCTAGAACGGCGAAACGATCAGACGGCGCACGCAGGCGCGAGATGACTTGCGGGCGCGTCACAGGTACGATCCAATAGGAGAGAGACGCGTGTCCCAAACAGTTGAGTTATTATATATAACAACTCATACGCATAAAAGAGTTCTTGGAATTCTTGATCTTTAAAGGAGACATGTCGGTCTGAAACAAATGATCTCGACTGCGATACTTTAAGCCGACATAATGGAAGGAGGTACCGATATAGGTTCCATCACCTCAAAATGCCGAGGTAATAGAACCTAGGGAGCAGTTGTGGGGATATATTTTCTGCGTACCAACACGTGGCAAGGTGACGCCGACGTGTCAGCCGAGGTGCCACGTGCCCTGATCGTGATGTCGAAATGATCTCGGCTAGGCCGAGGTTATCTCCGAAGATTTCGAAATCCGAGATAAGCGGATAAGGGACAAGAGTCCTAGAGTGAAAAAAGACTTCAAGATGGATAATGATAGTATTCTTAGGGAGTCTATCCTAGTCTCTTGTAGAGTCCAAAGTAAGCACTGAATGGGAGTCCATAGAAGTCAGGCTTCTATTGGGACTAGGATTGAGTTAACTATAAAAGAGAGGCACCCCCGTGGGTCTAAGGTACGCAATTTATATTCTGAATAGTGAGTTTTGCACTATTGATTATCCTTGAGAGATATACTGACTTGATCGTCGGAGTGCCCCCGGGTGGACGAACTACCGCCGGAGACTCTTCTTTCTATTGCAGGTTAGCTGAAAGCCATCTATTCTGCCGGTGCTCTCCAACTGATTACTAAGCGGGCAGTATGATCAGAAAATCACTCACACAATATGTATAACTAATTTCAATCTATATATATATGTATATGTGTTATGTATATATATATGTGCCGTTTTGGGAAGAAAGATAAAAAGCTGCGTTTTTGTAATGAAGCTCCAAACGCAACACCATTGAAAAAGCCAAACCCACCATTTGGGAAGGCCAAAAAATGCAGCTTCTTTATTTACGAAACTACCCTCTAGAATATTTAGATTAATTAATTCAAAATAGTGTTGACATACAAAAGGACAAAATTATAAATTTAATTAAAAAGTAAGGATATTTTAGTCATTTTGGAGCGATGTGACACTTTTAAAAAATATTAAACCAAAAATCAAAAAAGCCAACTTTTTACCAACTTCCCAAATCACTTCTAAAAAAGCCAAAAAGCTTGGTAAAAAGCCAAAAGCTAACTTTTTACCAACTTCCCAAAACACCCCTATATATCTGTGTTATGTTTAATATATATATATTTGTATTCCAAATCTGCTGTATTCCAAATTTGCTGTATTCCAAACAGTTCATGAAGAAGAGCAGTATGTTGAAGCTAAAAATACCCATCTGAAACACAACCACTCTGATGGAGGCGGCTCTTTTCCTTTCCAGATCTCCGATTACAACTACCGGACCATGCCTTGTATTATATATATACACACATGATATGATATCTATATATATTAGTCTATGTTTCCTTTCCAGATCTCCGATTTCCATATCTATATCTATTAGTCTATGTTTCTTACTTTCTCCTTAAATGCATTATTCTTCTTTCAACTTGGAATCAAGATTTCACTGTTTATCAACAAGTTTGAATTTCAATTTGGAACCTTTGTGCAAATTGTTCCTTATTTGAAAATTTTATAAGCACTTAATCTGAAGATGTTTTAGAGATCAATGGGTGACAAGTATGTAGAATTGAATTATTGAATTGTTTGTAAAGATGAAGAAGATGAAGATGGAGAGAGAGAGAGAAGAAAAGATGAAGATTGAGAGAGAAAGAACTGGGCTAGGTTTTCCCTGAAATAATATATATATAAAGGTATAATTGTCAATTTACAACTTCTGTTAACAGAAGTTAGTGTGTTTTAGCCCATCAACTATAGGGGGTTATGTGGTGATATCCAAATGTCAGGGGGATAAACCGCACTCGGCCCAAACCATCTGGGTGCCAAATTAATTTTAGCATAATAGTTTGGGAGCAAAATGATATTTCCTCCTTAATTAAACATATTATTCAACCACCAAGGGGCTGTCCTAGTTGGTAAGGGAGTTGGCTACTCTCCTTACTAACTAGGTTCAAATTCCCTACTATTCAAATGGAAGTCCGACTGTTTAAGTAGTTTGGCTAGCTTCCCGCAATTTAGCTTGTAAGGATTGGCTTATAAGCTCAGAAAGTTTCACAAGTAAGTCAACTAAAAATATAAGATAATTGGCTCTCTGTAAAACAACAAAAAGAAGCCGTGAAAGCGAACAATTGATGGTTGAAGAAGGCTTGAAATCATTTCTTTTTATTTTGATTGTGAATGGTGTGAGAGAAATGATTTTGATATTTTAAGGAGAGAGGGCTTACAATCATGATCTACAATGTACTGCTACAGTGCAAAGTGTTAAAGAGCAAGAGCTGAAAAACTAAACCGTTGCTAGAAGAGCACACAACTGAGTTAAAACTAATTCAAAACAAAGATCAGTCCTTTAGCATATGTTTTAATTCATGAACAAACACATATACCTTTCTTTCCAAGCCAATGAATTTATAGAGAAAATTCAGCAAACTTTTTTTTTTTATACAATGAAACCAAATATGTGCAGAAAAAATATGCAAAAAAATAGAGAGATGATGTGATAGAAAAAAGATAAAAAGATGAATTATTTAGGAGATGCCAAACCACCCCTAAATTTTTATGTCCGTGAATGCATTTAGAAAAATCAGAACATTTGATCTTGTAATTGTGTAATAACCTTTATAGTGTGAGGTTATGGAGTCAACTCCTATGGAGAGAAATTTGACATCATTTGTGGTGATTTATTCTCTCCCATTATGAGGGTTGTATATAACTAATAGTGACCGTTGAGCTTGAACTTGATGGACTTGGTTATTGGTTGTTTAGGCTTTGTTGACTTTTGAACTATTGTGAGATAGTGATATATTTGATGATGTAAATACATGTTTTTTTATATTTGTAATTACTTTTCTATTGATTGACAACAAAAAAAAAAATCCATTCAAAAAATTAAAAAAAAACTGAACTCAAGGAAAAACAATAGCTAAGGGTGCATAAAAAACAAGATTGTTAAAATCTACATTGAATTGTTGGAGGAATTTATAGCATTGTATCGTTGAAACGGATTGAGAATTATAAGATTCTACCAAAAAATATTATATATAAATTAATGTAAATGAACATTACTTAAAAAGTAATTATACTTTAAAAGTAATTATACTTTAAAAACAGAAGATATTGTGAAAAATATATTACTTTATATAAAATGTAAATATAACATTATACTAGAAAACTCAATAATAAAAGTTTTACAATTCATACAAAAAGAAGATGAACTTTGCACTACAATAATACGTTATTAATGTCCGTGGTGGCACTGATATGAGCCATGAACTATGAAATATGGATACTTCTAAAAAGAAGGTATATCTATATCATATTTTCATCGGAGATACTTATTAAAAGTATTAGATACGTCTTAGTTACTTTTTCATTAATTTTGACATATTAGATACTTTTTTTTCAAATATCGGATACTCCAAGTCATGTATTATTTATTTTATAAAATTAGAATTGTAACATTATAATATACCTTAATTGTGAAGATAAATACAATAATATTTTTCTAATAATTTGCTTAGTTCTTTGACAAAATAACATAGTGAGTTAAAAGTAATAAAATTTATCAAATTGACGTATTCTTATTGTATAAAAATTAAAAAATTAAAAAGTGAATATAATAATAAGTAGAATTAAATATCAATAAATAAATAAGTAAACTTACATACAATATTTTTGACTAGGGTAAAAAAGAAAAACATATGGACAAATTCAAGTGGATTGTTCTACTATTGTGATATAAACATATTGGCCTTGATATTGAAGCAAAAAAATTTGTAAAAACTTATTGAATTTTAGAAATAAATTAGCTAATGACTTAAATTAATTCCTAATTTTTAAATATTAGTATTTTGTAGGGTTAATTACACTAATAGTCCCCATAGTTTAGGACTTGTGTCACTTTGATCCCTGACTTTTCAATTGTGACACATTTGACCCTGAATTTTAAATCTTGTTCCATTGAAAATATTATTAGATTTTTTAAAGGTAAAATCGTCAATTTGATAAAATATAAACTAATTTGACAAAAATAAATGTCAAACAAATATTTTTGAATGTTTAAAAATTATTTCTACCTACTAAAAATAAAATTATGTAAAATTAATAAAAATTACATGATTAATTTTTAAAAATTAATTTTACATGATCATCATCCAAACACATAATAAAAATTAATTTGGTAAAAAAAAATAAATGTCTAAAAGATTTATCAATTTTACATAATTTTATTTTTAGTGAGTAGAAATAATATTTAAAAATTCAAAAATATTTGTTTGACATATATTTTTGTCAAATTAGATTATATTTTATCAAATTGACAATATTACCCTTGTAAAATCTAATTATATATTCAATTGTTCTTATTTGGAACAAGATTCAAAATTCAGGGTCAAATGTGTCACAATTGAAAAGTTAAGAACCAAAGTGACACAACCTCCAAACTATAGGGACTATTTATGTAATTTGCCCTATTTTGTATTATGAAATTACAGTGTAGTTTTTTAACATTCTTGAGCTTATGTAACTCACTACCAATAATTTAAAAAATTTACAAATGTATTCTAACCGTACCTATATCCTACTTTTATAAAAAAAATTTGTATTCCATATCCATGTCCGTATCTCTGTTTTCTAGATCACCAAAATAGGCTCTTCAAAATTTAAAATAAAATTATCTTATATCTTATTCCCTCCAAACCCCTGCGCGCTCAAGATCTTTCATTTTTTATTTGAATAGTTAGTTTTCTTATATTACTTCAATGTTTAGATGTGTTTTCCTAGTTTGTTTATTTAGTCTATTTGATTCAATATCTGGCTTTATTTATTTATTTATTTGGACTACATAAAATTGATATTTGGTAATAAAAATAAAATTTACAATAAATTAGGTCATCTATTACAAAACAAGGATTAAAAAATAGATCGGTGGATCGGATCTGGATCGAGATTCCACAATACTATAAGATTCAGCTATCATGATCGAAAGTATACGAAAATAAAATTTGTAATAAATTAGCTCATACAATACAAAACAAGGATTAAAAATTGGATCGATAGGATCGATCCAGATCGAGATTTCACGATCTTATGAGATCCACCTATCAAGATTGAAAGTATACAAATATAAAATTTACAATAAATTAGCTCTTATAATACAAAACAAGGATTAAAAATTGGATCCGTAGGATTGGATCTGGATCAGGATCGAAAGAATTTACTTGTAAGGAATTTTTTCTACTATCCAGGTAAAATGTGCCCAAATAAATCATAAAATCGTAACATCGTAAGATTTGGATTGGGAAGCATGGATAAAAGAGGGGGGAAAACATAAGAATAAGCAGAAAAAGGCATAAGAGTAAATATGCATACTACTAGAAGAAACCAAGATGCTTAACACTAATATATTTAACAAGATCCAGGTGATATATACATTTAACACTTTACCTTTCAAGCCAGAGAGAAACCAAGATGCTTTGCGAAAAGAATCTGAAAGAAAAGAGAAAAATAAGCAAAGCGTAATGATAGACAGGGTTAAATTCTTAAAAATCACCTAAATTAAGCTCTTAAAATGCTTATAAACTTCAAGTACAGCATAGCCCAGGAAAAAAAAATTGAAATCATACAGACAAGATCTCACACAACGACAATCGTAAAGTGAGTTTTCATACCTTGTTGCAAAAAATAAAAAGCAGATCAATGTCTGTAACTTCTTCTGAGGGGTTTGGAAATATCAAAGGGAGAAAGAACAATTGCAGTGGAAAAGATGAGAAGGAGATTGATGGGAAATATAGTGTGAATAACGGGGTCACTGTGAGGAGGGAACTGGGAAGAAGCTGTGATGAATTTTCTTGACTTTTGGGGCGAGAGATCAATAATTATGATACGAGGAACCCGTTGGGAAGAATCCTATCACTCGGTTTCAGTTTTTAAAATTTATTTTTTTAAAAAAATTATTATTTTATTTTTATTGAATTTTTTTAATATTTTGAGTAATTTTTTTAATTTTTAGACACACTTAGGTCAAGTTTGGCATGAGTCAAAAAAGATAAAAAGTCAAAAAGTCACTATCCTATTTAAGTCACATCATCTTATTTAAGTCACATCACCTCTCTAACACATTAGTTCAAACCCAATCCAAACCCAACTCATATTTTATAAAAAGTTAAAAAGTACACTTATTTAGTCTTCCCAAACTAGGCCTTAACATAAATATATGTAAAAAGTATAATATTTATAAAAAAAATTAAAAAAATCACTAAATATCACAAATATAAAAAAAATACAAAAATTCAGTATATATTTTATATTTTTGTGAATTTATTAATTTATTAAAATATCCTTTCACAAATATTTTACTATTTAGATACATCTAAATAAGGTGTATTTAAAAAAGAAAAAAAATTGCTTAAAATTTTAAAAATATTCATTAAAAACAAAAAAATATGAAAAACAAAAATTTCATTTTTATAAAACTGAATTTAGAAAACTGAAACTAAACACTACTTACTTTCTAGCCAAAGTAAGAAGCTTTTGTTAAAAAAATACCACTAACTAATTCCTTATTCAACTTTCCAAATATAGGGTTGTTACACTCACTATTTATTTGTAGAGAGTCACTGTAACTTCTGCAAACATATAGACCTCTTATTTTGCTCCACCATAGCAACCTACAGGTTGCGGCAAAAACAAAATTTATAAATTATTTGTACTTTGAATCAATAATTATTGGTTCTATTTGTTGATTACTGTTAACACAATTAGACAAATAGAAAAGTATATTGAATAATATTATGTGTGTTTTATACAATACAATGAAGGCCCATATATATAGGCAAGAAGAAGAAAGAGAATCCTAATCCTACTATATAATGTAATCCTAATCCTATTATATAATGTATATCCTAATCCAATATATATTACTAACAGCCCCCTTCAAACTCAAGATGGTTTCAAAGAGACCAACTGAAGTTTGGAAACTAACTCATGAAAACGACTAGGAAGATGAGTTTTAGTAAATAGATCAGCAACTTGAGTAGCAGAAGAAACAGACTGGAGTTGGATAATGCCACTACTGTCATGCTGACGAATAAAATGACAGTCAATCTCGATGTGTTTGGTGCGATCATGATAAACATCATTGTGAACACAATGAGGAGTAGTAGCAGTGGGATGAAGTACACCCATGTCCTTAAGTAACTAATGAAGCCATAAAAGTTCCTGAGTGGTGTCAGCAAGAGCACGATATTTCGCCTCAATACTGGACCTGGAGACAACAGTTTGCTTCTTACTCTGCCAAGAAATCAATGAACTTCCAAGAAAGAAACAATAACCGGCAGTAGAGCGACGATCAGTGGGATCACTGGTCCAGTCAACATCAGAATATGCACATAACTCAAGGAGAGTGTGAGCAGAGTAATGAAGTCCATAAAACAAAGTGCCCTTCACATAGCGGAGAATATGAAGAACGGCAACATAATGAGTAGATCGTGGAGCAAACAAAAATTGACTGATAATGTGAACTGCATGAGAGATATCAGGCCGAGTAACAGACAAATAGACCAGACTACCCACTAATTGTCGATATAGAGTGGCATCAGAAAGGAGAGTGCCCTCTAAAGAGGTAAGACGAGCATTGTATTCAAGCGGGGTAGGAGCAGTCTTACTATCTGTGAGACCAGCACGAGATAAGAGATCATATGCATATTTAGCTTGAGTGAGATACAAGCCACTTGGAGCAGAAGAAATCTCAAGACCAAGAAAATAACTAAGAGAACCCAGATTTTTCATCTCAAAATGAAAGCAGAGAAAAAGTTTCAGTTCATGAATGCCATCAAGATCATCACCAGTAATAATCATATCAGCAACATAAAGCAATGGAAGAATAATGCTATGGGACATCTTGCGAATAAAAAGAGCAGAATTATAAGAACTTGAAGAGAACCCAAACTGAATAATGGTAGAACTAAACTTGGAAAACCAAGAACGAAGAGCCTGCTTGAGGCCATAGAGAGCACGATGAATACAACAAATAGTATCTATAAGATGCTTATAGCCTGGAGGAGGTTGCATGTAAACTTCTTCAATTAGGTCACCATTGAGAAATGCATTCTTGACATCCATCTGAGATAAACCCCACTGACGTGAAGCAACAACAACAAGTAAACTACGAACAGATGTAAGACGAGCAACAGGAGCAAAGGTCTCCTCATAATCAATATCATACTCCTCAGTGAAGCCTTTAGTAACCAGACGGGCTTTGTAACGTTCAATTGTAGCATCAGAATGAGTTTTGATTTTATAGACCCGTTTACAACCAATAGAAGTTTTGCCAGAAGAAAGAGCAATCATATCCTATGTATGTGTCTTATGTAAAGCCTGTAACTTATCTGTCATTGCTTGCTGCCAAAGAGGATTAGGGCAAGCTTCAGGATAGGTATGAGGTTCATGGTGACTTAGAATGGTAGAAAAACAATGATAATCTTGTAAATGACCTGGCTATTTAGAGACCCGTTTTGAAAGAGGGACAACAGAAGGAGCTTCAAGAGGGTCACTGCTAGAAGAGGGAGGATACGCTAAAGAATGGGTAATATCAGTACTCTCAGATAGAACATGATCAATAGATAGAACAAGAGCATCAGGAATAGTCGAAGAACCACTGGATGGAGAGGCATTTGTAGGAGCATCATCAGGAAAAAGATCAACGAAAGGAACAGTGAAATATGAGATGGTGGAAGTTAAAGGAAGAGAGAATTTGGAGAGGGAGAAGAACATTTGATGTTCCCAAAAAACGACATGACAAGAGATACGAAAACGGTGAGAGACAGGATCCCAACATCGAAACCCTTTATGTTCTATGCCATAGCCTAAGAAGCACACCCAAAGACTCGGAGTTTTGTGTAGGAAGGAGATGTACCATGGAGATGTTCATAAGGGGTTTGATTGTTAATGATAGAAGATGGGACACAGTTAATACTGTAAACAACCGTAAGGGCAGCTTCACCCCAAAAATGCTCACGACAAGAAGAAGAGATGAGAAGAGCTCTGATTATATCAAGAATGTGCCTATGCTTGCGTTCAACAAAACCATTTTGCTGGCAGGTGTGAGGACAAGAGCAATGGGGAAGGGTACCATACTCACGAAGAAGTTTTAAAAAACTAGTCTTTTTATATTCTTGAGCATCGTCAGATCGGAAAACTTTGATAGAATAACCAAATTGAGTTTTAATCATTTTAACAAAATCACAATAAGTTTGAGGTAATTCTGAACATTGTTTTAAAATATAAATCCAAGTGAATCGGGAATAATCATCCACAAAAATGACAAAGTATCTAGAGCCCCCCATTGTGGTATTGGGAGAATGTCCCCAAACATCATAATGAACTAAATCAAATGGAGAGTTTGGAACTGAATCACTTGTATTAAAAGACAAAGCTGGTTGTTCAGCAAGTTAACAAGATTGACAATCATTATGATAATTAGAAGAAACAAAGCCTAAATTGCCACTAGATACTAAAGTACGTAGCTGACCAAAAGAAACATGCCCTAATCTAGAATGCCAAAGATCAAGAGATGGAGTGGATGCGACATCCTGAGGAGTAGGTGTAGAAAACGGTAGATGAAGATTGATGAGCTCAAGTAGACGTCCAGTTTTACGCCTTATCCCAATAGAATGTCCTATCCGTGGATCCTGAACCTAATAACCAGAGGAGGAGAAGAGAACAGTTAAACCAAGTTCACAAAGTTGACCAACAGAGATAAGATTTAGGGTGAGGGCAGGAATATGATAAGCATCAGAGAAAGAGAGACAGTGGAGGTAAAGACACTACCAATATGACTAATATACATCTGAGTGTCATTAGCAGTATAAATAATAGATAAGGTACTAGAAGAAGTAAAAGAGGAAAAAGCAGTGGAATTTGATGTCATATGATTACAACATGCATAATCAAAAAACCAAGAAGAGTTACATGGGTTGACGGATAAGGCAGTGTTATGAGAGGAACCAGAATGTGCCTATTGAAGCATGGCCTCCATATCATTCTGAGAATAATATGGAGCAAATGGATCTATAGGAGGAGTGGAATCCTCAACAGCAACAGTAGCAACAGTAGATCGAGAGGTAGGCTTATACCGAGACCCTTGTTTATAGTGACCCCCTCTTGAGTTCCCAGAAGAATGGTTATTCCGAGATTGTTTCTAAGGACAGTGATGCTCAAAGTGACCAAGCCCTTGTTTGTGACAAGTAGGACAATCCCGAACTGGACAATGAAGAAGAGAATGACCAAAATTGAGACCACGATTCTAACAATACTGACAAATCTGGGTGAAGGAACCAAAAGGAGTCTGTGTGTGAGGAACAACAAGAATAGTGTCAGTAGTAGGCTTGAGAATACCAAGATGAGTCTCCTCAGACAAGAGTTCATTCACAGCTTGTTCCAGAGTGGGTAAAGGATCCCAGTGTAATAGAGAAGCTCTAACATGCTCAAAAAGGGGAGTGAGAGCCATAAGAAATTCAACCAAGCGGTCCTCATCACGATAATCAGCAAAAGACTAGGCATCGTTGTCATCAACCCAAACAAGCTCACAAATAGAAAACTAATCCCATAAACTATACATGGATGGTAAGAAATCATTAATGGACTGACCTGGTGTCTGATGTTGACCATGAAGACTAGTGCAAATCTGATATTCATGGGAAAGTCTAGTTGTGCGATATCGGTCTTTGAGAAATTCCCATATAGATTTAGCAAGAGTAGGGTTGGTATCAGTTTGAAATTGCCCAAATTGGAGATGATTTGGAGTGGTAGAGGTGTTCCGAAACCAAGTAATAATACAATAATTTTTTCCATCCCATACATCCAAACGGTCAAGAAATTTGGTGTCAGTTTCATCTGCAGCTTAGACTGGTTTTGTTAGTTCACCAGTAATAACTCGTCATAATAGTCGACCTTTGAGAAAGGCAGACATAGCTTGAGACCAGAGAAGATAATTGGTGCCATCAAGAACCACAAAAATTGGTTGAGCAGAGTCGGGATGATCCATGTATTGAGAAAATACAAAGAATAGTGTAGAAAAAGGCCGAATCCGAAAAAAACAAAGGGCACCACTGAACTCAGAATGTGAAAAAAACATTGGGAATAGGTCTAGATACATTGAAAACAGGGCTAAAACGGAGTGAACCAGGCAAAAAATTGAACAGGATGACGTCAGCAGGTTGCAGAGGCGCTAGGGCTGACGTCAACTGAGAGGCGCGCTGCTGATGTCAGCGAAGGGCGTGTGAGTGATGTCAGCGAAGGCGGAGAGGTGCACGCGTGAGAGAAGTGTGTCACGTGGACTTACAGTAGAGGATGCGTGTAAGTGCATGGTGCGACTAGTGGCGTGTCGTCAAACGCGCCAAGGGAAAGACGGGGCGTGGAGGTGCAGGCGGAGGTTTTTATGAGTGAGGGTGGCGGTGACAGAATCGTCTTGAGGAGAGGAAGGGTTTGATTGCTGTATTTTGTGATTACGGCCACTGAGGAGAGAGCCGTAAGGAACCAACAGATCAGGTACCAAAAATTGTTACTGGTGGCTGAGAGTGCTGGTGAGGGAGCCAAGGAACAAGGTTCAAAACCTGAGCTCTGATACCATGTTAACACAATTAGACAAATTATGTGTGTTTTGTACAATATAATGAAGGCTCATATATATTGGCGAGAAGAAGAAAGAGAATCCTAATCCTACTATATAATGTAATCCTAATCCTATTATATAATGTAAATTCTAATCCAATATATATTACTAACACCATCATTATTTGAAGAGAATAAATTACCTGGTTATAAAATAGACTTTTTTGCTTCTTATTTAGATTTTTATTTATTTAAATTTAAAAACTGAACGTGATTTTATTTTTTGGATCTTTAATAATCAGCAATTATCTAATAATAAAACACAATGAAAAACAATATTTAAATCGAATATAAAATTTGAGGAAGGAATGAAGAATGTCGCTGGAGATGTTTTCAATCAAAGGGAAAGAGAGAAAATTAGATTATTCTATGTAATCTATTTTGTACTAGTTCATCACTGACCATTATTCAATTAAATTAATATGCTAGGGTGCTCTGAAAGTTAAAAATTTTCTGTTGTGTATACTGGTTATGGATTGGGGCTTGAAGACCATACTAGATGATATATATATATATAATTAGGGCTGCAAACATAACTCAAGCTTGGCTTATTTGTTTATCAAGCTTGATTATCTGATTCAAGCTTGTAGGTCTAGACTTGACTTTTTGGGGGGCCTAATGTGAACTTCGAAGTTGGGCCCGACTCTCATATATATTTTAAAATATATATATATATTGATAAAATAATAACAATTTTCAATTTATTTTTATTTTTTGATTGTACCTTCTATAAATTTTGTTGTATATGATACACATAATTATTGACATAAATCATAATTATTGAGATAAATTTTTAATATTTTCGATTGTTAACACTATTAATTTACTTACACTTTTTCTTTACATAGCAAATTAAATTATAAAATTGTAACTCATATGGATGTTTGGGAAGTTATTGGCCCTGTTTGGGAAGCCAAGGTTTGGCTTTTTTTGGGTTAAAATCTACTAAATGACAAAATAGATTAAAATAGTCAATAAGACAAAATGTCACATCAAACCCATAATCGTTTCATTTTTTCTCTCACAAACATCACATCCAACTATAAAAAAATCCAACCCTCTTCCCAAATACAAATATTTTAGCCTACTAAAATAACCTACTAAAATAGCCAACTTCCCGAGCGAGGCCATTATTGTAGTAGGCTATTTTAGTTTTTGACTATTTTAATAAGTTAAAATTTTTGTATTTTGAAAGATAGTTAGATTTTTTTGTAATTAGATATGATATTTGTGAGAGAAAAAAGTGAAATGATTATGAGTTTAATGTGACATTTTATCTTATTGACAATTTTAGCCTATTTTTATCATTTTGTAGATTTTAGTCCAAAAAGTCCAAAAAAACCTTTGTCAAACACCCCAATGTAGTGTTTGGTTCATTAAAATGAAATTGAATTGAATTGAATGGAATGGTCATTCCTTAGTCTTTTTTATAAAACTACTATTCCCTCGTAATGGTGAATGATGATTTTGTGTGTATTATTTTTTAGTAAATCAAACATCTTATGATGGAATGATTGCTCTAGTCAACTTTATTTTAGTAAACTAAACATAACTTAATAACAAAATAATTAACCAAACATAACTTAAGATTGATATTATTTCGGAGCCTTATTTTTTAGACAGAATTTGGGGTCCAAGGCGGTGGCCTTACCAAGCTCACCTCAGGTCAAGTTCGAGCTCAGCTCGGCTCATTAATATTAGTCGAGCTCGTGCTCAGCTCAAAACTCGATAAATATATTATTTAATAGAAAAATTTAAGGATAAACTACTAATAGGTCCTAATAGTAGGACTTAATTTCTATCAAGTTTTATTGAAAATAAATTTTAATAAAATCATCATTAAAAATAATTTCTTGTGACGATTTTTTGCATGTCTCGTTAAAAATTGACAATTAGTAACTTTTTTGTTGTCACGATTTTTATAAATTGTCGCTAAAACTTACAATTAGTGACGAATTTTTTAAATTGTCGCTAAAAGTGGAAAATTAATAACATTTTTTGTGACGATTTTTTTTAAACTATCACTAAAACTTACAATTAACGACATTTTTTGTGACAATTTTCAAATTATAGCTGAAAATTAACAACTAGCGACTTTTTTAATAGTGTTTAATGAAAAATGCAATTAATTTTCATAGGACCTATTAGACAATAAGTCCACCTATTAGGACCTACACATAAGTTCTCAAAATTTAAATAAAAATATTATTTATATTATTTTAACATATAAATAATACAATTATGCTATTATTTATACATATTTAATATATAAATAAATACTATATTTGTTTTATAATTTAAATAAAGATAAACGAGCCGATATTGACGAGTCAAACTTATTTGAATTTGAATTCGATTCATTTACTAAACAAACTTAAAAATCTAGTTCAAACACGTCTATTTACTTAATAAATTGAGCTGAACCAATCGACTCAAGTCAAGTCAAATTCACAAACAGTTAAGTTCGTTTGTTGCCTTATATATAATTTCCATATGTAGCATCGCTCTGTTTTTGTCCATGTGCAGCGCATTATGAAATTCTGTTTACATGGCTTGCTAGATCATGATCAAACTCACTTTCACAATTACAAGCCTCTAAAAGTCTTTTTGTTTAATTACTCGTATGGTTGGATCCAATCCAACTTGAAAACAGAGTCCGGAAAATTTTAAGCCATTTGGATCCATTATCTTTCAATTCAATAAGAAATCAATGTTGAAAAGGTTATGACCAGTATATTTTTTTAAAAATAAATCATTTATTTTTTTTGAGATAAATACGATAAAACAAAAAAGTTACGATTATTGAATTAATTTAATTTTTTCATAAATTATATAAATAAAATTTTACAAAATGAACGATTCGAATAATCAAAACATGACTCGTGGTGGGTCTTACGGACCACTACAATTTTTTTAAGTTGAGAGATAAACTTGAGAGAAGTCCAATCCTAATTTATTTTGTAAGGTTGCGTTTAGAGTATGGATTTGGAAAGAGAAACAAAAAAGAAATGTGAAATGTGAATGAAATATAATTACATTTCACATATTTTTTACCTTTCCCTTTCCAAATCTTTATCTAAATTCATATTATAAACACATTATAAAAGAAAAAGGATATTTTTGTCATAAATGTAAAAATAAAAAAAGAAAAATGATTTGCCAACAAAAAATACACTATCTTTTTTGTCATAATTTGTGTAATATATTAGTAATATGGATTGAAGATATTTTTGTCATAAATGTTAGGTTACTAGTTATTGGAGATTGTAAAAGTTATGAATTATAATTTCAAAAAGTATACAAAAATTTGTAAACTCAAAACTATCAAATCGATCACATCTATTCGCCAACCTGTGTGGCCTGCTCAATCCGCATCCGTTACACTGGTAGATGAATGTGGATTGATTTTTTCCAATCAACTTAATTTTAATCGAATGATGGATGAGATGTCACCGACCAAACCCACTCTGCAATCACCTTACTATTTGTAATTTACTTTTTTTGTTTTTTTTTTTAATTTCGTTTTTTTTTAATTGGGTTGCAGAGTAAAGCCTAATTAGTTTGCCCTAATTTTAACTTATGTACGAATTGTGAAGGAAGGTCAGTCTAATTTGATCAAAGAAAAGGGGAAAAAAAAAAAAAGAAAGTAAATTATAAATTCATCTCCTGTTTGCTTAAAGTATGAATTGTTTATTACGATTTAAAAAATTACAAATACCTTTTTATTAATATTTTTTATTTAATAGAATTAATTAAAAAATAAATTCATAATTACTCACTTATACAATAATAAAATTATTGAAATTATTAATTGAAATATATTTCTAACATCATTAAAAATTATTAATTGACTTAATAATTTATTAATAAAAGAGAAAATTTATTATGAAATTAGAAATCTCAAAAGGATAAAATATAATTTTTAAAACCATAAGACGGTTCGTCATCAAATTTCGGTGTTTTTGTAATTTAACAAAAAAAAAATAGGAGAAAGGGTTGCCTGTTCCGTCTCTCTCCCCTGTTATCTTCTGTATGCTCTCCTTCTCCACCGACACGAACCCATCGCCGGCACTCAAAAGCTCTCTTCGCCGACCGCCACAAACACCCACGGCGGACCACCATCGCCTAATCTAACCACCCTTCTCAACAACCCACTTCACCCCCACCCACATCGTCCTCCAATATCCTCTATTAGCGATCAAAGCCACCTCGTTCTCATCCAATCACAACCAACGATCACATCCCTCTGTGACACTAACCACCACAAGCAGCCATCGCTGCCTCTTCTATCCTTTCTCTTTCAATTTCTCTGATCAGCTCACAAGGTTAGGGTTTTCATTTTAAATTATTATTATTATTATTGTTGTTCTTTTCAAATTCTTCTTATCGTGAATGCATTTGATTTTGTTATCTCTTTTCTCGGAACAAATCTGGGAAACTTTAGTTATGATGAATTTGAGTCTATACTAGCTGTGAGTATAAATGTGATGCTATTGTAATTTTACATTTTAAATTTTGGATGATTTGATTAATTTGATGAATGATGAAGATGGATTGAATTTGTGATTGTTTTAGCAGTCTGTGTAGTAGTTAATTTATGTGTATTATTGGAAAATTTAAAGAAAAAAAAAATGTGGCAAAACTTCTGAGTTGTGTGCTTTATATAATATAATACAATCAGATACATATGTATTCATATGACATTCGGTCATAGCACTATTAATTAGCATAACCAATTATTAGAGTCGGATCGGACCATAATTTCATGTTGGCAATCAATTAAGAGAATGGGGTTTTGTCAATTTCATTCCATTCAATGTTACACTCCCATCCCAACTTGCACTCTATTCAAACTTATTTTATTCCAGTGTGTCAAACAGGGCCAGAGTTCATGTACAAGAAAGAAAGGGAAAGAAAATGACAGCTACTTTTCATCGATTTGTTTGGTTTACTGGAAAATTTTAAATAGAAACAAGAATCCAAATTTGTACAAGTTTGTATCAGGTGTTGAACAAAATTTGAGAAAAATATAGAAGTGATTTTTATAGCCTTTTTATTGTATTTAACTACCTTGCTTTTCGCTTTTGTGGTTCCCATCATATGAGGGAGTGTGCTATAAGTTCAACAAAAAGACTATGAATTTATAATTTTCAAAATATGTTATTCAAAAATATAATTACTATGATGTTGGTACTTTTCCAATTGTAGTTTTTGATTGAAAGGTAGGGTCTAGGCACATCGTAGTCTTCAGCATACACTACAAGACTCTATGGTCTTTTGGCTTGTAGGCTAAAGATGAAGGTTTCATCGTGGTGTTACGTCTGTGCAGGTCATGCTACCTTAGGCTAGTCCTACACTTCTATAGAGAGAGAGAGAGAGAGAGAGAGAGAGATCTTGCCACCAATACTGCCTCATATAAAAATGTTTTAACAAGCTAACTAACTTACCCTTGAAAATCTGAACAATTTATGTCCATGTGCTCCCCTTTTATAAATATAAGGTAGTACCATCCTACATGACAAGTTAGAACATATGATGTCAGCTTGAGCTTTGTACTTCAACAATTTGAATTTGGGGGGGCATGGAAACTTACATGTTGTATACTCATAGGTTTTATTTTTATTAAATAAAAGTATAGCCTGCATATTGCTTGATTGCTTCCTTTTGGCATACTAGCAGGTACACGTTGGAAGTTCAAACTTTTGGTTTGTTAATTATATAACTACTGGTTAGTTACTACTCACTAGGTAGTATTAATCATGGTTATGGATCACTTAAGTTTTAATGTGACAGATTGAAGGACATTACTTAGTGTTGGTCCTTGTTAATTCCTGATGCTTTGCTTGAATGTGAAATGTCATTATGCTAGATTGATTTTTAATAGTCTATTTTGTGGAATGGAGGTTGAATAGTGCCACTTGATATTCTGTTAAATTGATTTAATTTTTCTCTAATATTCATTTGTAGGTACTACTACTAATCATTCATACCTTTGCACTCTTGATCCATAGTACTCTTCATGAAGTTGAATATTAATTGCTTTATACTTCATTCTGGTATTATGTACATTTTTGTTTATATACTTCTTCCACCTATTTCCAAGAATGTCACAAATAAGAAAAAGAAGAACAAATATGATACAAGATTCAATCCAATTTGTCACACAGAATTGAGAACCAATATGCCATCGTATAGCTCATATATTTTATCTCTGTAACATGTATGCATGCATTAGGATATTCTGGTTCCAGTTTGCTGTTGAGTTGCTTTGGTCTTTTGCTTTCCTTGTCAGGTTTAGATGGATTTGGATACGGAAAACAGGATAGCTGCAATTCTTATGAAAGAGGCAGCAGAATTGCGGCGACAAGCTGAGAACGAGGGTGTGCATGTTTATCTTAGGCAGCCCAACATTAGGGGTCGGCCGAATTCACGTTTCCTCACAGCGACTGTTCTTGGTGTACAACAGGGTTAGTTCTGTAGTTGTTGCATAAATGTTTGGTGTACCTGTTTTATAATTTAAATTCAATGCTTAACAGATAATATTAAAATTTGAACAAACTTTACACCAAAACATAGTTATTTGCATGGATATTTGGTCCTTCTAGTCCTCACATTAATTGGGGTGTTATCAATCAGGTAAGCCTTGTCCTGCTAGTGGATCACCTCTGGTTCCATTGAAACTCTTGCTTGTGAATATTTATCTGCAATTGTAAACGGATTGATGTTGAATCCAAGTCTACAACCATTTTGGCATTCCTTGCAGCCAAGCTGGTGGATCACCTCTGGTTCACCTTTCTTTCTCTTTCTCTTTCTCTTTCTCTTTCTCTTTCACTTTCGCACTCTATTTTGGTATTGCTTGCAGCCCCTCCCCCCAAACAAAAAGAAAAGAAAAGAATGTGAAGGGAAAAAAAAAAAAATTATTGGGGTTAGTTTGGTGGCCAGAAACCGTGTACCTCACTAAGAGGAGGTCATGGGTACAACTCCCCTCTCCTCCAATGTACCAATGAAAAAAAGGAAAAAAAGGTTGCCAGCATTTTCTCTCGTTTGTGACTCATAAAGAGCACCTTAAGCATTGGAACAATGAATTTGTATTTTCTGTTAATTATAGTTTCAATGGCTTTAATGAATTTTCTAGCTTTTCATTATATTCTATAAATAACCTCATTCTAATTTTTAAGAGTGTTTATGGGATGTCTTAATATTATCAATATGCCATTAACATTTTTGATGTCCATATGTTTGCTTGACTTTAAAAATTTGTTGACTCCAGCAAATCGAGCTGTGGAAGTAAATGAGATGTGGCGTGTCCGCCAGAAGGAACTAGAGTTGGATGATAGGTTCAAAGGGAGAATGGGAGATGACAGTAGCAATGGTAGGAGCCAGAGGGACAGTAGTGACTCCCAAAGGAGTACAAATAAGAGGCATTCTCGGATTGATACAAATGTTAGTGATCCATGTTCATCAAGTAAAAGAGTAATCCAAGATTCCTATGCAAGGGAAGATGAAGGTTTGAAGGATGAAGATATTGATGAATTTCTACACTTGAGGTCTCTCTCTCTCTCTATATATATATATCTGTGTGTGTGGCTTATTTTTCTTCCCAGGTACGTTATATGAAACTCACTGATGAATCACTGATGCCAGGGTAAAGCGTGGTAGAGGTGAGGTTGGTTCACGGATGGATGAAACTGGTCCTTTCCTTCCCTCTTGCCCAGATTCCAAGGGAAAGCAGTTAGCAAGCCCTGATGTGGGGGGTAATGAAAGATGGAAACATTGTGTTGTTCTTGGTCCACAAAAGCCTTCTTCACTGAGGTCTTGTGAGTCTTCTGAAGAGGAGTCTCATCGTGACAAGAGGAAGAAAGCAAGGAAAATGGACTCAAGCAAGCACCACTCGAGGAAACACAAATCCAAATCGAAAGAGAAGTCAAGAGACAAGAAGAAGAAAAAGAGGGAGGAAAAAAGATGTAAGCATCACAAGTAAGGATTTATTTGTTTTCTAATATTATGCAGGCGGATGCACTGTCTCTCCAAGTGGGACTTAACTTGTGTTGGTTTGGATGATAGTTCTTGTCTGTACAATTGATAATTAATGTTATCAAAGGTGGTTTTTGATCATCTCTCTCTCTCTCTCTCTCTCTGTGTTTCAAATTTAATGTGAATACTGTTGATTGTAGACTAGTGTATTTTGTGCAGATTTAATAAGAATGGCATTTAGATCACATACTTAACTTGGCCAAATCTCATTCTGATTAATATGAATTGATTCTCTTGTTGTGTTTCTCACCTTTTTAGTTTCCGGGAGTTTACATACATGCATGTGTCTGATTATTGATTTCTTAGATTTCCATATAATTTTTATTGTAGATCAAGCTGCAGTGATTGTTTTTAAATTATTATTTTAAATAAAACATAATTTATATTACAAGGAACTTAACGAGTACTATAAGCAATTGGTGACAGCCTCATTGTTGTAATGCTTAATGAGACGACAGATTGGGGCAAAAGTGCTACTGAGACTTGTTAACAATTAAAAAAAAAAAAAAAAGGAGAAAAACAATCGTAAGCAATTGGACTAAATAAAGACAATATCATAAATTCAGGGTTAAAATTGAGCCAATTGAAATTATAGGAACCAAAATGACACAAAGCGCAAAATATAAGGATTATTAGCGTAATCTCCCCCCCCCCCCCCCCCCAAAAAAAAAAAAAAAAAAAAAAAAACTATAAAAATGAAAACTAGTGCTCTGGTCTAGTTCATCTATATTGTTTTTAAGATTTATCAGATATTTGTTGGTGCATTCATGGGAAGTGTGTTATTGATATTTGCAGTATTTGCTGGATATTTGTGATAGTGAAACTGGAGGCTTGAGTGTACACTCTTGAAGTGATTTTGTTCCACAGAGCATTTTGCTGGAGTTCATGGCAATAGTTCACTGCTTGATTTATGGGGTTGCCATCACTCATTTTTTGGTTTTTTAAGCGGTCTTATGTCATATTGCAATTTTTTGCGTCTTCTGTTTTGTTGGTCCTTTTTGATAATTTGGCTTCAAAATCATGTGGAAATTGTTGGTTGTTGGTTGCTTCTGTATGATCACGTCGTGCGGTTCTTGGGGGCCCTACGTAATCGTGTGATTTTGGAGAGCGGTTAGGGCATTGCCCAGGTTCTGTGCAAATTTCTGTACCAGTAATTTTTTTTGTTTTCATGAGCAACCCTATCAGTCAAAAAGTCAAATTTGTGCCCCCACACGGTGTAGAAGTCATAACCCACGATAATTCCACAGGGTGGTTGAAGCTTTATATTAATATGGTCTTTGTGGGAATCAAATCTCACTATGAAATATTATCCCATATTTTTCTGCTTATTATAATAGGTATTCATGAAGAGTTTTCTCCTCAGGTTCCTTTATATTCTTAGATTATAGTGAATGATCATGACAACTGTGGAATAAAAAAAGGGATCAAAAGAAGGAAGGAATGAATTTTGTCTAAAGTCTCTGCGACGACTTTGGTGTTATTTCTCTGCATATTTACGGTTAAGACAGGCTTATATATAGTTTCATGTATTGATTATCTAAATTCCAGAGGTAGAGCAAACATACACAAAAAAAAAAGAGTCAAAGATCATTGTTCTTGCTCTGTATCGATAGTTGCATGATAGTTTTTTTTTTTTTTGTGTGTTCATTTTTAGTTTGATTATTGTTGTGATTCTTGAGAGAACATAGCTCTACTAGCCTTTCCTGTTGATACATGGAATTTTTACTAGTCATATAAGAAGGAAACCTCTGTTGCTGTGTGTTTGTACTGTTTGTTCTGTAAAATTATGCTAAGGTAGTTAAATCATTTGTGTGAGACATTTAGATTTTGTTTTTTTGGGGTTATATATGGAGTGCGGAGGTGGAATATTATCGTCTTTCTTTAACACTAGACGCAGACGAGAGGAATCAGAAAGACACGAGTCATTCTTGGAAAATGGGAGCAAGGTACTGGAGGAGTTCATCACTTCATGGAATGGACGATGTAGCATTCCTATCCGTAACTTCTTTGCTCAGGAGCTCATTAGGTCGACCAATAACTATGACCCTCGGCGTTTGGTTGATGAAGATGCTTATTATGCATTGTACGTAGGTTCTTTCGGAGAACGCCCAATTTTGGTTAAGTATAGGTCGTTAGGGCTTGATAACTTTTTTGGTGGCGCACATCTCAAGGCCGGTGCAGTCTGTGACATAGTGACTACATCGCAGATGAGCTGTCACAAGAATGTTCTGAAGCTCATAGGTTGCTGCTTGGAATCTGAATATCCCTTTCTGGTTTATGAAGATGTAGGGAGTACTGAACTTCTCTCTCACTCCTTGTTCAAAAGTGAAGGTTGATCCTTATTATCCTTGAAAAGTAGGGTAAGGATTGCAAGTGAAATTGCTTATGCTTTTGTGTACCTCCATACTGCATTTTCTACACCCATCATTCATAGGAATCTAAAACCAGATATTGTGATCATAGACCAATGTGGTGTTGCTAAATTGTTAGATTTCTCAATATCTATAGCGATTCCTCCAGGAGAATCACAGGTGAAAGATATGGTAATCTCATCATGCAGTCTTGTGGAGCCTCAGTACCTCCAAACAGGGATTCTTACTGAGAAGACTGATGTTTATGATTTTGGTATGTTTCTTGTAGAACTTTTGACTGGACAGAGAATTGCTGACATACAACTTCACCTCCAATATGGGTGCTTTGAAGATTATGTGCACAAGGGTGGGTTGAATGAAAATGTGGATGCTAGAATTCGAGAGGGAAGTGGAGGAGTTCAGCAAGAGCAACAATTGTAAGTTTTTGTATCACTTGCAATGCAATGTCTCCAAAAAGAAAGAGATCATTATCATGGAACATGGGGGCGACGCACTCTAGTTCTTTCTAATCTTATCTGCAACAATGGTAGCCAGGATGAGAGATTATCATGGAAAAGTAAGCTTAGGATTGCAAATGGAATTGCTATTGATGCTGCATTATATTTCCACACTGCATTTCGAAAGCCTGTCATTCACACTGTCAATAGGTCATAACTTTATGCCATTTTGCACCATTTTTTTATTTTTTTATAAATTTTATGTATTTTTTCGAAATCTATCCATTTAAAATGGTCAACGACACAATTTAGAGAGCTTACTTTCTGAAAAAAAAATGTTGTTTCACTGTTTTGATTAACCGAAAAATCAATCTATTAATTTAAATTTAAAAAAAAAAAATTTATATTCAATATTGATTTTATTTGAAAGATCTCAAAAATACAAATTTATAGATATGAAGTTTATTAAAAACGGATTTGTATTAAATCTGTCTAACACAAAATGCATGTCCTTGTGGTCTTAAGAGTTTAGCGGAGGTATTCCAAAATAAGTTTGAAAATTGGATTTATGGCCTGAGTTTCGTTTTCAATATGTATTTTTTTTATTTTAATTAAAATTATTTACTTTTTAAATTCATTAAGTTTAGATACATTTAAAGAGTTTAAAATTTTTAATTTTTTTTCTAAATTTAATAAATAAAAAAATTTATAAAAAAATCAGAATTTTTTTTTGTATTTTTTTGTCCTTGTTAAAATTTTCTTAAATTTCTTTCCAAATATTTTTATTTTTTAAATACATATAGATTAGTTATATAAAAAAAAATTTAATTAAAATATTAAAAAAAATTCATTAAAAATAAAAAAAAATACATTTTAAAAAAATTATACAGTGTGTTTGGTTTGAATTTTTTGGATTAAGTTTTTTGAAAACTGAATTTTTTGATTTTCGTATTCTTTTATTTTTAGTGAATATTTTTTAAATTTTAAACATTTTTTTTACTTTTTTAGATGCACCTTAGTTAGATGTATCTAAAAAGTAAACAATTTGTGAAAAAATATTTTAATAAATTAATAAATACATAGAAATACAAAAAATATACTGAATTCTTGTATTTTTTTTGTATTTTTGATATTTAGAAAAATTTTAAAAGATTTTTTTTACAATTTTTTTACTTTTTAGGTGTATTTATGTTAGGTGTGTCTAAAAAGTAAAAAAATTGCTTAAAATATTAAAAAAATTCAGTAAAAACAAAAAAAATACAAAAAATAAGAAAGTAGAATTTTCTGAAAGGCATTTTTTGAAAAATGAAAACAAGCAAGCTGATCGTCAAACTCAAAGTCAAACCGATTGAATTTAATTTTTGGGGAACTTACTGATAACTCTCATGTACCAAGTTCAAGACCCAGCTAATCCCAAAACAAAACACTTGCACCAATTAGTCCAATACATTTTTAATTGTTACCAAAAAATCATTTTTTTTTTAATTTACAGACACTGTTCACATCTTACTACCATCCGACTTCCGTCAAACAGTTGCCGGAGACTCGTCGGAATGTTCAACATCGCCGGGGAAGTCGCCGGAGTCAAATTAATCAAACCGAAAAACATGTTATGAAACTGTAAAATTTTACAGTTTTATACCATGATTCATTCCAGTACCAAAAAAATTTGAAACTGTAAAATTTTACAGTTTTCACCGCCTGTAACTAAAACTCGAAAACTACTTGTTCAGAATTCGAAAATTTTCTCCATTAGAACAGAAAAACAGAAGTGTAGATTTTTTATTTTTTTTGATATGTCTGTTATTAGTTTTTTTTTTTTTTTATTTGTGTAAATTTGGTAGATTTGTGTAGATCTGTGTATTTTGATTTTTTAATTTAGATTTAGGTTTTGATTTTGATTTTTTCGAAGAGCAGGGTTGCGATTTGGATGAAGACTTCTACAAAAGGATTGCATTATTCAGTGAATGACTTCATATATAATCTAGATCAAGTGAGATATTGCGCCAGTGGTAAGTAATTTCAGAAATGGAGAGAGCATGAGTGGAAAGAACATGATTTGGTAATGGTGGATCTTGACTTGGAACTTGGATGCTGCCAGTTTTATTTTTGCTTTTGTTGTTATCCTCACGTTTGGGTAGAGCTGGACTGCTCTGCTGCTGCTGCTGAAAAAAGAGGCAGAGGGGAAGGAAGAAAAACGAGAGAAGAAAACGTAAAGAGGGAAGCACAAAGCAGAGAGATAGAGGAAAAGGATTTTTGAGTGTACTCAAAAAGTTATGGGATTAAATGGTGTCCACATGTTCCACATGGGACCTGTGGGTAATTTCCCCTTAATTTTTCTTATTGCCACTTGGGGCTTGAACCCAACCTAACCCAACCCATGTAAGCTGTCCAGATCCACATCAGTGGCCACTGGGCCGAGTCCTGTGCAGCCCCCTCATGTGGGTGATTTTATTTACACCTAAATAATAACTCAATACGTTTAATAAAAATTTTAAAATTTTAATTCTTATTATGCTTTCATGTAAATTTATTAATAAGAACAATACATATTGAATTTTAAAATAAAATATTATTTTCTTTGTTATGATACATCCTAATCACTTATATATATTCTTCATATTCAAATTCCTTCATTTTTTTTTTCTCTCCAAATTTTAATTATTTTCTTCATCTCTTATTCACTCCAAAAATCCAATCCAACCCAACCCACCAAAACTCACCCAAGTTATTGCCTATTCTTTCTAGCCCTTTCAGCAAGTGTCTTGAACTTGAAAGAATTGTCAATGACATCATTTTCCTCCTCCAATTGCCTCTTCTTTCTCCACTTCACAAGACTTTTGTGTATGCAATAGCCTCTATCTTACCTAGGGGTGTGCGCGGTGCGGTGCGGTTCGGACGATTTGAGAGTAAAATTACAAACCAAATGACGAGTTAATGGATTAGCGGATTGACAAATTGCGGTTTGGGTGGATTGGCGGATTGAAGAATATTCTTGATGAAACAAATTGTTCCAGGTGGAACAGGTCAGACTGATCCACGCTCCTCAAGCCTATGTCCGAATGACCAAGCCCACCAGAAGACCTGCACAAGAGTTCAACGTGGAACGGGGAGTCCCCCAGCGAACCCTCCGACGAGAAAGTTAGAGAGAGAAATGGAATATGTAGATAGATTAGAGATAGAAAAGCCTAACATTCTTCCTGTCTTCGACGTCTGCTTATATCCTCTGGTAATCATTTCGTTGTCGCTTCCGACCTGTCATTTTGCCCGAAAGTCTATGCTCTAGCTTGTCTTGTTCATGGCGAAGCCGTTCTGTCCTGACGGAGAGAGGTTGTCGCAATAAATGCTGTAAGGGACTTCATTAATGGCGATGTACAGTGACAATAACTTTGCAGATCTTTGTCTGCTTATGTGGCTTGCCCTTCTCTTGACATGTGTTTTGATGTCGTTGGTTCTTATTACTACGTGGGGCTTCGGCAGTGCTGGGTCTTAGTATTTGAGTTGTGTATTGGGTCCAAAATGGTGGGCTATAATCTTTATGGGCTTACCCATGTCAGTTCTAATTAATTATCACACATTTGCATAATATATAACACTAATTTGTATAATATTTTTTAGATATATAACACAAAGTAATTTTACATAATATGTTTCATATATATAACCACTAATTTGTAATAAATTTTATATCTTAAATCTCTCTCACACTCATTTTTACATTGATGTTTCATTGGAAATTAAAAAATATATATGTATTTACTATAGCGGAGCGGAGTGGTTCGGTTGGCGGATTATAAATTTTAAAGTTTAAACCATGGTTAGCGATTAAAGCGGTGCGAATTGATGTGGATCGATGCGATTTTAGCAGATTAGACGGTATTTTGCACCGCCCTAATCTCACCTTATGATGGGATGCCAAGGATCTCATTACCAACGGAACCTGTGGACTCGCTGAAATCAATGATGAACGCAACTGAAATAAATAAATCCACACGAGAAGATGTAAGGGATGATTCAGAGTTCAAATGGTTATCTGAAATTGCTTATATTTAATCAGAACTCTCCTTCAATGAACAAAAGGAATGAAAAATCTGTATGCTGTGGTTCTGTAATAAGAAATCTGTTTAAGAATTTTTGAAAGATTTTTGTAAAGTGATATAATTTAGAATTATTTATTTATTTATTATTTAGGTGTATCATAAATGATGATTTTATCTTAAAAATCAATTTGTGAAAAAAAAGATGTTATAATCTTAAATAATTTTATATAGGGTACTGAAAAATTAACGTTCTAAATAATTTTTTGATCACAAATAGAAGATAGCTAGATTGATACATACAGATATTGATTAATTTTATATACAATAAGCATATGGAATGTAACGGTTTAGATTAATTGATTTATTCAAAAATGTTTAAGATTCCCTTTCCCCTCACTCCCTTTGACCCTCTCTCTTTTTTGATTGGCCACTTTTTCTTTTGCTTTTTTTTTTTTCCTTCTCTTCCAATCACCACTCGTCACGTGTGTGGGGGGTTGTGGGGTGGTGAATTTAGAGGGAGTCTCTATCAATGCTCTTTAAATAAATATATTTTTTAATTTTTTATAAAAAATATGTAAAAAATAAAAAAATGATATAAATAAAATAAAATGAATAATTTAAATAAATATATATTTTTTATTTTTTTATAAAAAAAATATGTAAAAAATAAAAAGATGATAATAAGTAAATAAAAAATAAAAAAATAAAAACTGTGCTATAACAAAGTATATAGACATGCTCTACTCTTGATGGATCTGAGTTGCAGACGAACCAACAGATCTAGCTCCCAGCCTCAACTCCTCGGATCTTTCATCTCAGGTATCTCTATCTCTAGATAAAATTTACGTATATATATATATGTTTCGATAATCGCATTTGAATTCGTTGATTTGTTTCTGGCATTTTACAATCATTTTAATTTGTTCCTCATTTATGACTTTTGTGTTCCTCATTAGTGGCTGCTTCGTTCAGTTTATCCTCATTTTCATAGTTGCACTAATTCTGAATGAATTCATGATGTTGTTATACACTTCATGTTCCTAGTGTTCTGAAGCTTTTAATTGATATTCATGTTATTTTGTCTGTGTATTGTGTATTAAATTGCAATAAAAAAGTAAAAAATTGGTGTAATCTTCTCTCCATCCACTCCATTGTGTGATGATTTGAATTGTTCATTTTTTAAGATTTCTGAGTTAGATCATTCATAAAAATAAAAAAAAAAATTTTAAATATTACTTTTTAAAAAAGAAATAGCTTTTCAAAAAAAAATTGGACAAGAAGTATGATTTTAGAAATAAACTATTTGTTTTTTAAGGCAAATTTGATGAGATCATGTGGCTATAATTATTAGTTCAATTTGGTTTTTTTATATTTTTTATTTTTAATAAATGAACTACGCACAGACTTACAAAATGAATGACTCATATCATTGTTGTGAGCCCGTGGTAGGCCCTTAGGTTTGGAGTTATTAGTTGTAATGTAATGCAAGCAATGTATGTTTATGGTTTAATATTTCATCCTAGGTGTCTGAGTAATAAATTTGTGTGCATAAATGTAATTGAATGTTTGAGTTCCCATTTTCCGATTGGCAACAAATTTTGTGAAGCTAGAGCTTTAGTTGGCATTGTGCAACACCCTTCTGCGGCTTGCCCCTAATGGCAACCCAAGGTAGGTAAGGGGAAGTTTCTGACTTTTGCAATTAAGCAAATCTGCGAATTCAGACACTACATTTTCAGCCACTCCCACTCCACAAACACTACATTTTCTTACAAACATATTATAAATTATACTAGAAAGGTGTCACACTCAATGTGAATTAACTAATCCTTCAAAAAATCAGTCATATGATTTCTCTCTCTATTCTGTGAAAAAACATCACCACTCTTTTCCTTTGTAACAGACTCTATGCCTCAGTTTTCCCACTCTTTCATAGTTCCTCAAAAATACTAAAATAGAATGTTTATGTTAGTCCCCATTGAGCATTTTCTTATGATTGCTAAATTATTTTTGAAAGCCTCAACCAAACACTAGAAGTTGCGAAGGAAAATTATTATTATTTTTTCATGTAAAATAATTTTCAGTATAAAATGTTATTTATCAAAAAAAAAAAAAATTCAGTATAAAATGTTTTATATTAACATAAAATGAGCATTAGTTTATTTTTTTCCTTACTGGCATCATCCATTATGTATGACCACAATTTTATGGTATTTTTGTCTATTTACCAGGTAAATAGGATTTGATGCACTTTGTTTCCTTTTGAAATTTTATTCTCTCTTCCAACCGATGGCAGGTCTTGTAGGCTTATAACTACTAACATAACCATGTCAAGAAGGCCCTCTCAACGTTTTGCAGATGTTGGGAATATTCCATTTATGGGCTCCTTCCATCCCAAGACTCACTCCTCACCTTTATTATCAATTGGACTTGTGGTTGTGGTAAATCTCAGTTCCATCGCTATATTACCAAATCAGTACATTAACAACTGGAATTTCTCTTGGATGAGTAAATATGCTTGGTAAAATCTCTCAATTGATGCCTCTATTAGTATTACAACCCAGGCACTGCAAATAGTTTCTGATATTGTATTAAGTTTTGTTGTTTAAGTTCTGATTAATATTGCTTTTTTTCTTTTCGAATTTTCAGGGTGCATTTCTCATAATCTGGTATCTGTACAGTGGCTCAGGTCTGCATTTTGTTTGTCAACTTGAATATTCATTACTAGAAATAAGCTAAAACATCTGCATTCTAACCTTTTGGCTTTTGTGTGGTAGGTGGATCTAGCAGTGCTATAGAGGCTGTAAGTAAACTTGAAGGTAAATATCGGTGATCTCTTATTGAAGCCCTTGATCTCTTGTTTCTAATAGGACTAATAGAATTTGGTGAATTGGACATGACTAGTAAGTAAAGTATTTTATGTGGATGCATAACCTAAAGCTTTATCTTTTGATCCTTTATTATCGGAGGCTTGTAGAGTTTCATTGGAAATATTTATTAATGATAGCATCCTTTTATCAAATGGAATAAGTAATTTTGTGGAAATTTCTTTGCATGAGGATGCACACCTAGTAAAATATTGACATAGTTTGCCATCACCATATCGATTAACATTTTGGAACTTCTAATATGTATTTCTCATATCATCACTTATTCCGTTCCTATGATTTTACTTTTAACTTTATCCTTGATCGTGCATTTAGGGTGGACTCCTGACCAAATTGATTCTTTTGATATATATGTATTTACATGTATGTATATTTTAGTCAAAAAGGCAGTAAGTTAGATGTAACTTCCCTCTTGATGGTTGAATGTTGTTTGACTGCAATAGTTCATTTACATAGTTGCTGATGTTTTTTGGATGGCTTAGATAGCTTATCTACAAAGGACTTGATTTAGGTACCTAATATTGATTGTGTAGCCTAAAGATGTTTAAGGGAAAAAATTAGGCATGCTCTGCTATACAGATTATCTAGTTGCTTTTAGAGTTTTTACAATCTAACTTTCAAAATATGGACAAAAAATATATGATTGATCATTGATGCTCTTACATATGTAAACCACAAAAAATCTCGTCTTGTCAGGGTATTTGAAGTGGTCCCTTATTTTATTTTTCTTTTTTTTCCCCTTTTTATATTAACTGCTGTATTGGTAAGCAGCTGCAGATAGGGACCAGCATTTCCCAATTTAAAGAGACAAAATATGTATATGCAGGTGGTGTTTCTTGCACGTTAGAAGTTCAGAAAGCATTGCCTATTCTGAAGAAAGCATACAGTGAGAGCATGCGTAAAGTGCTTCATATAGGCCCTGAAACTTGTACAGTTGTCTTTGAATTACTAAAAGAAGAGGATACTGAAGCCTGGGGTGTTGAACCATATGAATTAGATGATCCTGATAGCAACTGCAAGAGTCTGGTACGCAAAGGCGTTGTGCATGTGGCTGACATCAAGTTCCCTCTACCCTATCGGTCAAAATCATTTTCTGTTGTTGTAGTGTCAGATACATTAGACTTTCTGTCGCCAAGGTACCTTAACAAGACTCTGCCGGAGTTGGCAAGGGTATCGTTTGAAGGTTTTGTTGTTTTTACTGGTAAATCCCTTAAACAAGCCTACATTTTATATATTCTTGGACATTTTGATATCCAACTAGGCCGTAAAGTTTGGTTTGCCTACTTGTTCTGACCAATGGGGACCATATTTCAATTGATGATGGGCTTGTTTTGTGCAACTTTTCTCAAGCTAAAAGTTGATAATCAAAAAACAAAAGCTAAAAACACCCTTCTCTCAGCTTTGAGATAATGAACTGTTTCAAACTTAATTTTTGCTATTTTGTTGTTGTCATATGTAGGTTATCCAGGTCAGCATAGAGCTAAAGCGACAGAGCTTCCAAATTTGGTCGTCCAGTAAGTCACTAATCTTTTGTTGGATTGCAATCTATTCCTTATTCATTGAAGGGATTATATATTTGTCAATATGTCTGTGATGGTATATTTATATTAAGGATTGTATTGACTTTTAGATTGTTTGGATTGGCATCTTAAATGATAGAACCCATTGATTGAGGAGCATCAAATATTATCTAATACAGTTTATAGACCTGCACCTGGTATCTCTGTGAAGTAGATGTGTGAAATGATTCTAGAAAACTCCTGATGGAAGCTTCAAATATTATCTAATACAGTTTATATATATTTTATTTAGGAATGTGGGTGCTAAGATATTCATAAACTCCATGGAAGTTGAATTATGTGAGGTGAAATTAAAAAAAATAAAATAAAATAAAAATTATGTGAGGTGAAAACATGATCTCAGTTCTGATGTTGGTGTCACTTTTGAATCAACCAAACAGAAGCCTCCTTGGAGCAAAATGTCCCTTTTCTATCACCTCCCTGCACCTAATTCTCCTATTACCATTCACATTTTTTTTTATTTAATTTGTTTACTTTCACTGCAACTGATGGAAAATATCATCGTAATTCATCTTTTTGTAGTTTCACTAATTTGAGTTCTTGATCCTTTATAATCAGTCTACATTAGTTTTTCAGTTTTTCCTTAATGTCAAAAGTTTGTAAGCGAAAATGTCTATTCTTTTACCTCATTGTTTTTTTTTTTGTTTTTTGTTTTTTGTTTTTTGTTTTTTGTTTTTTGTTGGGAAAGGTTGATCGAAAGTTGGTGGCAGGTTTTTTCTATCTCAGAATCCTTCTCAGCATTTGAGTTCTCTATTGTCTTTGAACAAAGCTTCAAGGTTTGTTTCACAAATTATTTTCTTTGTTTTCTAGACCACAAAACAGGGGTATTGAACCTTTATTTTTTTTTCTTTTTCTCCTGAAGAAAATTCTTAGAAAGAGCACTGAGATTTTCTATGCTAAATTTATAATTTTTTTAGAGAGTGTGAATTTGAACTAGATGTAGAGATTCTCAGTATCTCTCAACTTGGGCTACAAAAATCTGAAAGAAAAAGAAAAAGAAAAATTAAAAAACTAATTTGGTTCTTGGTATAGTTTTCAGTTCCAAAATGTGAGAATTATTTTTGGTTAGTTTTATTCTAGACATATCTGAAATTTAACTGACTTGACCTATATGCACATCTATAGATATTTGGGTTGTTTTTAGATTTTAAAGTTAAGTCAGATTCGTTGAGGAAAAATTCAACAAGTGAACTACATATTAAAGCTAAGCAAGTCAAAATAGATCAGATAATACACAAACTCCAATCAATATATTTACTTGTCCAAGCGGATGGCATTGCATGTGCTAATGCATAAGGGGGCGTGGGTCAAGCGGCTGACATAAGCAGATACAGATATCAGGTAAATACTTAAATAGAAATTTTTATATATGCGTACAAGTAGATGAAAACTATAGATGAAAAGATTTCTAAAAATAGTTTATATTGGTATTTTGTCATTGCATTAGCGGGTAGTTTACAAATTAATTTTTTTCAAAAGTTGAAGGATATAATATAGGATGGATGGAGAAAGTATATATAATACCAAAAGAACCTTAGGATGGATGGAAAAAGTATATATATTACCAAAAGAACCACATACCCACCGCCTGAAGCTGCACATAAAATTGGAGTGTTCTATACGAGATCAAGCTTTGAATCAAATTTTCACTCAAATTTGATGAAAAAAATGAGTACAAATACCTGGGTAGCTATTGGAGAAGAAAGGCTGAAGTGAGGTTTTGGTATGGAGATCATCCCATCCCAGAGATTCCCACCATTTTCCCTCTCCATAAATGTGCTGACGAGCAGGTGGTGCAGACGCTTGCTCACCCTCCTCATTCATGTACAAAGAAATAGGCAATCTACTTGACGGCAAGCAGCTAAGTCACTACTAATATTGACAAGTATTTTGATGCAAACACATAGGAGAGGCCATTTTTAGAGCAGCTTCACTACTAATAGTCATCAACTCTCTTGTCTTGTGTTTCTTCTTTCAAACAAACCAATCTTAATGGTCTGAATCAGAGATTGATGTTTGTAAGCTCCTTCACATAATTAATGATAATGGTTCCTTTCCATTGCCTTTCCTACATCAAGTCAGAAAAATAATGATACAACATTGAAATACAAAGAAAGAATTTCACGCCTTAAAGCCAACCAAGCTAGGCATGTGACAATGTCACACACTTATAAGACTTACAGCACCCTGTGAGTGTGTAGAAAAGAGATGGTGAGAAACTCACTTTAATTTCATTCCACAAAATAATCATGGCAATCGGGAGATGAAATTAATTATTTAATTCACAATACCAAAAGTTTCAACAAACCACAAATTCAGTTTAGCTAGTTTAATGTTTAGAGCATGCCAAACCTAGAGTTCCATAATCTTAATATTTCAAAGATTCATTGCCTCCATCAAAGCAAACAAGAGTTCTATAATTTAAATTAATGTCTCAACAAAACAATTCAAAATAACTTCTACTTGTAGCACTCTATCCCAATAATAACTTCCACCACTTCCACCACACTATTCTTCTGGATTTGTAATAAAGAGGAAGACGATCAGTTTGATAGCTCAATAATTGACTACTGCAACAACTAACTGAATCAATTATACAAAAAGAGAATAATTTCAATTAATAAAGTTAAACAACATAATTTTTTGTGATTCAGGAGTGTAAAGAAAATGTTATGTACTTCAATTAATAATTAACATAAAATCATTCTGAAAAATCTAGAAACCCTAGATGTTGATTTGTGATTATGTACCAATTTTAAGCAAAATATAACAATCTCAATCAAACAATCAAGAGAAAGAGACACAAAGATTTTACGTGGAAAAACCACAATTGGACACCTTCCAATTGTGATCAAAAAACCACGGGCAACTGCCACAAGAACAATCCACTAAGAAGATATAAAGGAATTACACAGGTATCACTCTCAATTATCTAGCCATAACGCCTAATTGAACCAACCTCTATGTGCCTCTTCCAACCCCATCTTCAGCACGTAATTGTCTTTCTGATGAGCCACTCCGGATTCACTCCAAAGCTTCAGGCTCGAATTCTTCAGAATTCACAACTGAAGAACAACTCTCTCTTTTGTAGAACAAACAAACAAACCTTTGATGTATCCTCTTTAAACCATGAGTTGAATACTCAATAAGACATCAAAGAAAAATAATAAAATATCCCCAGATATAAACCTTTAAGAACCAAAAAGAAGATCTGGAGGACTTCAATCAATTACTTAGTTTTGGGAGAAAACCAAGTATTTATAGAGAACCAAAAGTAATCCCAGATTGAGAAGAAAACAAACTCCTTGAAAAATCCGGATTCTGAGGCTCGCTCGAGCGAAGCTTTCCTGGCTCGATCGAGGAGAGTAATTTTCATGATTTCTACTAGTGCCTTGGCTCGAGCGACGGATCCTTGGCTCGAGCGACCAATCACTTCTTTCAGGTTTTTGTGCGGACGCAATCCTTCGCTCGAGCGAGCATTCCTTGGCTCGAGCGAGAAAGTCTTGGCTCGAGCGAGCACTCCTTGGCTCGAGCGAGCAACGGCTGGCATGCAATTTTGAATGCAATTTTGCATTTTGCTTCGGCCCCCGTAATAATCAGCGAAGTGGCAATCTTGAAAGCATTAACATCACAAACTTCTCTGCATGGCTCGATTCGGGTTTGGATTCGCATCTAATAAACTCATAGCCTCACTGAAATAAAAGTGCAAAAAAAAAAAAAAACATCTGAAAGGAGTTTTGTCAAACGGGGTTGCCAAGAATAAAAACCTAACACATTCCAATAAGGTGAGTTCCATAATCATAGAATTTTATAACTTGTAGGATTTACAGTTCGTTTGGGTCATATAGTTTTGGTGAGAAAAGAAAACATTTGTTCCGAGGGTTAAGTAGGTGAGAAATAAAGACAAAATGTGAGAAATAGTGAGAAAGAGAAGTCTCTTATTTTGACTGTTTGATTTCTTACCGAAAGTTGTGAGATTTGGTGAGAAACAAGTTGATTGGTTGTAAACATTTGCAATACCAAGATTACCCCTTAACATAAAAAAGAATAAAAAGAAATCTCACTCAAATTTCTCTCTCACATGATTTGCTTTCTTACCAATTTAAGTGGGTGTTTGGGAAGTTGCTATTTTAGTAGGCTATTTTAGTTTTTGGCTATTTTAGTAGGCTAAAATTTTTTGTATTTAGGAAGATGATTGGATTTTTTTTTGTAGTTGGATGTAATGTTTGTGAGAGAAAAAGTGAAATGATTATGGGTTTGATGTGACATTTTGTCTTATTGGCTATTTTAGCTTATTTTGTCTTTTTGTGGATTTTAGCCTAAATTAGGCTAAAATTTTACTTCTCCAACAGCCCCAGTGTTGGACTTTCTGAAAAGTTGTGTTGTTTTTAGATTTGACTTCTCAATTTAAGAGGACCTCTAGTGTGTTGCAGTCTTGGTCTGAACAATATGACTATTATGACACTTGTATATCACATGTAATTTTTTTATTCAAATTATGAATTTAATTTTTGTGAATAAAAAAGTTATTGAATTTACTTCTGGTGCTATAATATAAATTTTTAATTCATATTTATTTTTTATTTTTTTTGAATTTTCTGAATGAAAATTTTGATAAATCACCAAAAACTTGTGTACTTGATTTTCAGAGAAAATATAAAACATGAAGTCAATTAGAATTTATATAATACTTTAAAAATCATTTGATGGCCCCTACATAAAATTTCTAGTTTTGCCCTTACTTTCAAGTTTTGACTTTAATATAGGCATGATTATCACTTGATCAAATCCTTAATGCCATCACAATATGTTGTAGAAAAATATCCTACATATATACCTATATGGTAAAATTTAGAAAACAAAGCAGTGGGTGCAACGCGATGCATTTGCAATTTTACATTTAAATTTTTGGATGGTTTGATGCATGCGGAAGACCGTTAGCAATATTGGACTATTTGATGAATAAGAAAAACTTGGAATAGATTGTATGCATATAGAATTGTAGCAATCATGCTCAGCAACGATATGCATGCATCATTTCTAAAGCATATATTCATCCAGTTATAACCAAACTAAATAAACCTTGTGTTGGAATTCAATGTAAAATGAGTAGTTTACTACAACTATTTGTATATGTTAGTATTTAGGATAAATACAACAGATTTTTGTTTGAAACTTGGGCATTTTTTTTGTTGTGTTCTTGAATAAATAGACAGAGAAAATATGAAGGGGTTAGGTTTTGATAGTGCCACCATTATATATTTGTGGTCATTGTGCTTATTTAACCTAATTTGGCTCGAAATATAGCATAAAATGGTCAACTAACACACACTGAGTATGTGTTGGTTGCTTAATTTAACTTTTTTACTGTCGTATAGGAGTGACTATCTACCCAATGGACCTACCTAGTTAGCTTATTATAGGTCTGTAGGGTCATGGCGGGATAAGTTTTAAGGCCGAATTATTTTTTTGAACCTGGGCTTGAGTTTAGTGCTTAAAGTTTGGGCTAGCTTAATTTTTTTCCACTCTAAATAATCTAATATACTAATTTTTGTTTGTATATACTAAAAATAATTAACCTCTTGAACATGTTGAGTTCATGAGAAGAATAAAATTTTGACTTGACCTCTGACAATGAATAGACTTAAGTCGCTAAACTAAGCAACTATAATTTTTTTCCCCTCTAAATAATCTAATAATAATTTTTTTTAGTATATACTAAAAATAATTAACCTCTTGAACATGTTGAGTTCATGAGAAGAATAAAATTTTTAACTTGACCTCTCACAATGAATAGATTTAAGTCACTAAACAACTATAGTAGCTTTAATATAATTTTTTTTCCATGCAAATAATTTATTTGAATTATATTACATGCTTAGCAGGCCAGGCTCAGTCCCAACAAAAAGTCTAAGGGTTGAGCTTGGAATAAAGGGTTTAGGTCCAACATGAGGTAAGAATGCTCCAATTCCATGTTCACCTTTGTCGTCATATCAACTATGTCTAAATTCCCAATTAAAATATTTGGGTTGGGGGAGTCATTTGATTTATTGTTTGTTACAATAAAAGATAGTTGTTCTTGTGTATTTGAAAAAAAGAAGTTTAGTTTTAATCATTGATAAAATGAAAATTTTAGTAAATAATTGGTGTAATAATTGTGATCAGATAGAAAATACTCATATAAATTAATAATTTTTTTAGGCTTTATTTTCACGCCAAATTTTAATATTGTATAAATATTTTTACTTATCTTCTTTTTCTATGCTAAATTTAGAGATACTGGGAATTATTTTTGGTTAGTTTTATTCTAGACATATCTGAAATTGAACTGACTTGACCTATATGCATGTCTATAGATATTTGGGTTGTTTTTAGATTTTAAAGTTATGTCAGATTCGTAAAGGAAAAATTAAACAAGTGAACTACATATTAAAGCGAAGCAAGTCAAAATAGATCAAATAATACACAAACTCCAATCAATATATTTACTTGTCCAAGCAGATGGCATTGCATGTGCTAATGCAGAAGGGGGCTTGGGTCAAGCGGCTGACATAAGTAGATATGGATATCAGGTAAATACTTAAATAGAAAGTTTTATTTATGAGTACAAGTAGATGAACACTATGCATGAAAAGATTTCTAAAAATAGTTTATATTGGTATTTTGTCTTTGCATTAGTGGGTAGTTCACAAATTAATTTTTTTCAAAAGTTGAAGGATATAATATCACAGAAAAAAAAAAAAAGCACCACCCTTCTGGTAGTATATTAGGATGGATGGCAAAAGTATATGTATTACCAAAAGAACCACACACCCACCGCTTGAAGCTGAGGTTGCTATGATGTAATGCATGCATATATGCATCGTCAGGCACTATATTTTCATGTGGGCCTTACATATCAATGGTGCCTGGGTATATTTCAACTTTACGCATGAACAATAGGATTGCTATTTTGGCCAGGAGAAAAAAAAAACTTTGATTTCAAGCATAATTGTGACCCCACAATGATTTGTAATAAAAACGTTAATAACTTTGCTCACCACAAAATCCGTAACTTTTAATGTTCATACATTACCACAATAGTTTATAACTAAGATTTTTCTTATGGTATGCTCCTTGGTAATATCACCATGATAATTCGTAACTAAAACGAAAAAAATTCCTAACTTTTGTTATGATAGGAGGGTGTATATGGTAGTCCCATTTTACAAACATAGTGGTTCCTATGATTTTTCATGAGTTGTTTTAGAATTGAGATTACAGACTCTTGATGGAAGTGTCCGAAAAGGATTCCATTTGACTTCGTAAAAATGGAGCAACTAACAAAAAAAACTGTGTGCATGGAAAACCTAGGCTTTCAAACTGTAATTGTAATTTGGCAATTCTAACAAATTGGTCTAAATATGACAAGGATTTGCAAATTAGGAACCATTTTCTAAATTTAGAACCTTGGTGACCAGACCACCTCCCATCCACTTCCTGTAGTTCGTTATTGGCTTTGGATTAACAAATGTTATCAAATCCTTGAATTTTCTCTTCAAGCTTCAGCAGAACTGTTAACGGCATAACTACTCCTACATATGCCAAGTTTTGTAGCTGGTTTATTATATTTCTTAAAAGTGGCCGAAGCATTTTTCCACATGTTCTTCAGCTTGAGTGTCATATTCATTTTTAAAACGTGGCCGAAATGTGGCAACTTCATGATGAATTTTAAACCCTAGAGATACATTTCCTTTTCAAGATAATTTTTAATTATTTCTTCTTTTGTAGATGTTTTGTGTGTTTAGATGTTGAATGGTTCCAAACTCTCTTATGGATCTTACACTTGTTTATGTTTTAAAACATCAACCTGTGTGAAATATTTTATAAATGATGTCACATGATGTCATAGCAAAAAATTCAGGAAGATAAATGCTTGTTCATTGTTACTGATATCTATTTGTAGCACAATCACCATTTTGTCAGTGATTCAAGACTAATTTTCTAACCTGTCCAAAAAAAAAAGAGGACTTTTTTTTCTATTATTTTGAGGTAAATATGAAGTCAATTTGCTTATATTAGCATTATTTCTCTTTTGATTTTTTCCCCTTATAAATTTATAATAAAATTTCAAATTTCTTTCTAACAATCATCAAAATTGATATTGTAGTTTTCTTTAGGATTTTTTCCCTTTTAACTATACAATCCGTCGTAACTTTATATTTGCAGGAACTGACCACACCATGGAATTCATATATTCATTATTTAGAAATGGTTGGGTCATTACATAAACCTTAATCCAAACATGAAAAATCTCAAAAGAAAGATAAAGGATTTGAGCACTAAAGTGGATGACGTAGAAACAGAAGTGAGAGGTGCAGAGCACCATCCAGCCAAAAGACCAAGGAAAGTGGCTCAACATTGGTGTAAAAATGCGCAAGAGATGATACAATCCATGCAAAGACTTGAGGAAGAAGTAGATGGACTTGGACAATGGATGTTTGTCTCAAGCGCACTGTTGGGAAAGCATGTCGAGGGGAAGATTCAAGAGGTGGTAGAACTGCAAGAACAACATAATTTTCCTCGTGGTGTGCTGATTGATGCTCCTCCAACTTCTGAACAGTTCATACCAACAAGAAGATTTTTTCGTGGAAGTGAAACCATAACTGCAAGGAACAAGGGGAAATACTTGATGGATGAGGAGGTTAGAAGGATTAACACTATTAGAAAATGGGTATTTGCATTGGAAATATTTGCGACGGTGCAAATATTGTTGCAAAATGTTGACCTTTTTGTCATTGTGAAAAATATTATTAGCAACCAAAATATTTGTAATGACAATGCTGTCGTAAAAAGTGAGTGTTTGCTATGGCATTACCGTGCTAATGCAAAAGTGTCTAGAATTTTTTGCGACAACGTGTTCCATCATTGGAAAAAGTAAGCGACTACATCATATATGCGACAATTAGAGGTTGCCATCACAAATACTAAATTTTTATGGCAGCATTGTTGTTGTTGCAAAAAAACTCGACTGTGATACGACGATGTTTTGGCTCTCTATTTGTTTCCCTTTACTTTCCCTAAATTTTTTCCCCAAATATTTTCTTCTCTCTCTCTCTGCGCTATCTCACTTATTCATTATCTCACTTTCGTAGCTCTCCAATGGAAACCACCAACGTTGGCGACCACTTACATCATTAACTAATTAGTATCGACAACCACCACTTGTGAACCGCTCCAAAGTCGTCACCACCGCTGTGTGCCCATGCCCAACTTCACCAGTAAGTCATTTGTGTGTGTGCAATTTTAGATCTGGATATTATGTTGAATTCTTCTTGTTGATGGTTTACGATGGTGGCAAAGGGGATTGATGGTGGCATGTATGGATGTGGGAGGGGAAAAAGGGTGGTGGTGGAAGGGTGGGGAAGAGTGATGAGGGTGGCAGATATGGGTTTGGTAGAGGGATGAAGGGATTAGAGTGGTTTGGGGTGGAGGGGTGAGGGAGATTGAGAAGGGAGAGTGGGAGAGGGAGTTGGCAGTTGGGGTGGCATTCACATATGTCCAAAAGCACATTTTATAATCGTGTTTATGATATGTGTGCAAGTTTATACAATTCTTTTTATAACTTTCATATGAATTTTACCTTGTTTCCTCACATTCTAATTGTAATAGTTAAGTCCTCAAACTGCAACTCTTGTTTCAATGTGATTATCTCATCACTCTTCATTAAAAATTTGAAACATAAATGACCAAAGTGGAATTTGAGTTAAAGTTGAAAGGTGAAAAATATAATTTATGCTATAATTTCTATCTTCTGAAAAATGTACGGCGTTTTCCTTACAAAATTTTGGCAGCGAGTGGTGGGTGGACCACATTGAAACACGAGGTCAAGTTTGACAACTTAATTCCAAAGTTAAATTTTGGTGATAGTTGGAGGTTGAAAGAGTAATTTACCCATTCTTTGGTACATTGACGGCCATAGTGTAGGAATGAGGAGTATTTCTTTGACAAGACTTGAACCCTTAATCTCTTAGTGAGGTTTAAGGGTTTTAGTGATGGCGAACATGGAAAGAGGAAATCCGGAATTCCACATGAAGTATGTTTAAGTCATCAAGGATTGAAGTTTTGGAATATTTTGAGTCTTTATATATATTTATTTTAATTTATTGTGCTGCTGGACAAATTTATGTCATTATAATAGGTTTTAGTACTAAGGGTATTATGGTAATTTCAATAATTGTTGGACATGGGTTCTAGGGGTTGCCCATAGGTTTTATTTTGGGCCAAGTTATTAGATGGGTAAAGGTTACTTGATGGAAGATTATATAAATTTTTATGCACAATAACTCCATGATGTGGAAAACTAAATCTAATTGACCATTGAGAAACTATGATAGTGTTAATAATGTGGATTGTGCTGCTGGGAAGAGCATAATTTTTTTATCTAGATAAATAATGCATGGTTATAACCCCAAGGGGTTGGTGTGCTGGCAAGGCCTTGGGTCTTGGGGTGTGCTCCTTCTAAGGTTCAAGGATCAAAACCTCTTAGGTGCTAATAATTTTTTGGGGCCATCGGACTGGGAAAACTCTTAAATTAACCGTGGTGCACTTACGGGAAACTCCTTGCCGAGGGCCTGTGCACCCTTGGAGATTAGTCGGGTTTTGATTCAGACACCTTGGTGCCAATAAAAAAAAAATAATAATGCATAAGTACAAACTCATTGGTGTGAACATACAGTAACCTATCTCACCAACCCAATCTTGATAATTTTTATATTCAATTGTATATGATATTTACATATTTGGGTAAATCATACTTTTAACCCTTTGGGGTTAGGCCAAAAAATGTAGTGCCTTGTTGAAATTTGATTTGTGACATTTAACCCCTTGGAGTTGATAACAAAGTGAAAAGTGATGTTTTTCGTCCAAACTAACAGTGTGTAGGTGTGATGCCCCATAAATATATATTTTGTTTTATTTTAAATTGTATTATTAAAATTTTACAGTGAAATTAATACCACTGAAGTAAATTTTGCTTTTGCCTTCTTTATTTTTCCTTTTGTGTTCTCTCAACTCTCTCCGTCTTTCTTTCTCAGTCTCCCCTTCTACCAAAGTTTACATTCGATTTGGTTGGGGAGTAAGGATGGGGGTGGGGATGAGAGTTGTGAGGGATTGCGATGATGGGGTGGGAGAGGGAAGGTGTTGTGCCAGTGGAAGAGGAGGCAAGGGGTACTAGAAGTTCTTTCCTTTGATTTTTCAATTTTTGAGAACCCACCATTCACTAATGATGCAACTGTTATCAGCAACATGGCTGCGATGAACAAAAAAAGTGGTTGTGAGTATATATCACAACAATATAAACCTCACCATGTTCACCTCTCTCTTTCTATATATATATGGTGGTGGTGGTGGGTGGTAGTGGTGATTTTAGGTGGTGGTTATGGGTAATAGTGGTGGGATGAGAGAGAAGAAAAAGAAAAGAGGAGAATAGAGGGAAATAAAATAGTTATTTTTGTAATTTGAAATTTTTTTGTTATGAGTTATTCATTTTTCATTTAGGTATTGACACCATGGGGTTTAGTGTCAAATCAAACTTCAAGAGGCATATCATTTTTTGGCTTAACCTCAAGGAAGTCGATTGTTATTTATACATATCTTTCAAGCTACAAAACAAATACCTTGAAGTAGTTAAGAGCAAAATGTCTCGTGTCGACGATCATCAGATTTGACATGAATATTTCAAAACTTTCTTCACCTAGATCAAGGAACATGTTTGTTTTGAATGAGTCTTTGTGGACAACAAATAATATCATATTTTCTGAAGAAATCAATAGATTGTCAGATGGTCCTCAAAACTTGGCAAAGAAGTTTTAAAACTATATAATCAATGAGTTTTGTTTTTGTGTAAAGGCCAGGATAATCGTTGAGCCACGCAATATTGTGATGTATGACTTCAAAGGCAAATACTGTGAGTTATGCTAGTGAGAGAAAAAATCCTCACGTAGGGACAGTGTACTACAATACATACTTGACTATCATTATTGAAATGTAATACAGTCACGATCGCAAGTATATCTTGTTTTAGTGTGATGGGATTGAATTATTACTTAAATTAATGAGATGTAACATATTTTCTGTTTATGTCCATATCATGTATTATCAATTCAATTCATGAGCTATGACTCAAAAAAAAAAGAAAAAAGAAAATTCAATTGATGAGCTGTTACTCTTAGCTAACTAATTATGTTTATATCTTGAATTTATCAATTCTATTTCTTACAGATTACCATGTCAAAGGGAAGCTACAATCATCTTGCTCGTTCAGATTACACTCACACCTCTACCTCACAACCATCATCCTAGAGCCTCGATCACAGCCACCATCATTGGCACCTTCATCATCACTTGCAACCACATCACTACCATCATCATCACATCCCACCTCAAGTATGTACATCTTTAATGATTTTACGTTAATTGCTATGTTAAATCATGCCATACTTTGTTGATCTCTAACTTGTTCATTATCATTGTTTCTTTCAGGCTTAGCGACTTTTAACTCTACCTTGACTAGGTGTAGTCAAGGCTATGTTAGGGGCATCAAGGAGTGGAGTACCGGTGCTATGATGGACATCCAATTTGACAGTACATTCCAGCTGGTAGGGGATCAAGATGACTCCTTGAATGGCCAACTTGGACAGATAGTGCGTAATGGCACCAAATTCCCCTCACATATGGTAATTGTAACTCGGCAGGTTATTGGAGCAATAATTCAGCAGTAATGGTTTATTAGTGAAAATTAATTTCTAAAAATTTAAATATCACTTTCAATGTTTAGCTAATATTATAAATGTGGAACTAATGTTACAAGGGATCTCGACTCAAAACTCCTGCAATTGGGAACTTCATGGCCCACCTCTTACGATGGGGCAGACACACTTCTCGCAGATACAACATCAAGTATTGTGTTTTTCTTCTTTTTTAATTTTTCTACCATCGTATTTTTTTTGCATCATTGTGTACTTGTGTTTTTAAAATGTAGGACGGTAATAATTGGCGACTCTTTGACGAGACCGAGTCCCTCCAGGCAACACAACTTGGGTAATTTCAGACATATGGGGGGACGTGCCTCAGAGTGCGGTGTACAGACATGGTGTGGGCCTATCACTTGCGTCCCAAGCCTTAACGATGGCCGAGATCACTCAACCAGTTTGGGGGAAGTTAATGCAGGAGCAGGCCTCAATGATTGTCCACAACACACAACAAATGTGTGAGAAGCTCAAAAGGGAGCTCAGGGCAGAACTCACTACACATATCGAGCAAATGATGAATTAATTTCAAGCGAGGAAGGGAGTTCAGATGCCTTCTAGGTTCAGTACAGATTTTGTTTTTTTAATTACTATATTTAAATTTTAATTTAAAAAAAAAATTCTATTCATATGCCTAATGAATTATACTTTAATGTTGTAGGTTCTGGATGCATTTGAGTGGCCACTGTGTATTTAGGGAGTGTATAGAACATAGGACCCTACTGTTGCAGTCTAGCTCTACACCGCTACCACCTTATACACGACGCAATGAGCAAGTATCTTCTCTTCTTTACATAAACACATGCATGTATCTATATTGTCACACAAACGATTTAGGTTAAAAGTGAGCCTATTAAAAACCCTTAGTGGTGTTGCGAAATTAAGATTGATCTTTACTGAAAATTTCAGATATTTTGTTCCATTTCTTGAATGGTTTGGTTGTAAAGGTTACTCAGAACCTAACTATATTGGTGTATTTATTATTACTAGAAGTTGTGTTACAAGTTATACACATGTATGGTAATACATTAAAATTAAATATAATTTACTAAAATAAAAACCAAAATTCTAAATTAAAATCATGGGATAGATAACACTAACAAAAAAGTCAGCTTATCTTTCTGTCTTAATTTATGTCTGCCAAACTGAGGAATATAGTACTTTTTTTTTTCCCTTCTCCAATTAAGGAGAGAACAAACTTGACAAGAACACAATTGGATATACATTGTGTCGTGTTGGGTTGTATTAGTGTGTCATGTCATTTTGGATTTGTGTCAGAAATATCTCAATATTAACCCAACATTGTTGTGCGGGTAGAGGAGAGCTGGGAAGTGGTCGGAGGTGGAAGGGTGGTGGCTGTGGTGGTTGGATCATAATTTTGTTGTTGGTTAAGAGTTCCTTGATTCAGAGCCTTTATTGAGGAAGGAAATCAAAGAAGCTGCAATTTTGCTTGACACTTGTGAGATCTGAGAGGAGTTGGGAGTGAGATTCGAATTATGAGAAGTGATCATGTAGCAGTAGCGCTGCTAATTAGAAAATCAATTCAATCTCATTCCACAAAATAATCATGGCAATCAAAGAGATAAAATCAGTCAGTAATCCCCTTTAATCCACAGTACCACAAGTCTCAACAATAGTTTGCAAATTCAGTTTAGGTGTTGCAACAAAATACTTAAAATAACTTACTTTTTGGCAATTTATCCCAATTACAACTTGAGCAACACTATTCCTCTGGACCTGTAATAAAGAAGAAGAAGAAGACAATTAGTTTGATATTTAAAAAAAAAAATATTAAGTATATGAAAACGAGAAAATTTTCAACAGGTAAAGTTAAAACTACAAAAGAAATTTGTAACCTTTTGTGAGATTCTAGAGTGTAAAGAAAAAGTCATACTCATACAATTCAGTTATCATTAGAGATAAAATAATTCCAATAAGGCGAGTTCACTGTTAGATACTTATAGGATTCATGATTCGATATTTGAACAAATTTGATAATTCAATACAAACAATCCAAAACTCAACAGTTTGATAAAAAACAAACTCAATTTTTTGCAACTGCAACAATAGTAACTGGTGACAAAAATCCAAAACCAAGTTTCGCGCTATGGTCAAAGAAAAAAAGAAAGTAGAGTTTTTGTGTCCATACTTAACCTTCATATCCTTATGTCCAAATTAGAGTAAATTGACAAAACACATGAATGAGCTTGTAAAACATTTCGATACCAATAAAACAATTATCACAAATAGTTTTGATAATAAAAAGTTAAATGGAAATTCTCTTACTTGATCCTCATTTGCCATAAACAGAAGAAAATTATGCTCTATTTGGTTTATTGAAATGAGATGGAATGGAATGGTGATTACTATTCCTTTAAAATGGTGAAAGATGATTCTATTTGAAATGCATTTGTAATTATTTTTTTAGTTTAACCAAATATGGGAATGAATATTTTAATAGAATGATCATTTGATTTCATTTCATTCCAATGCACCAAATGCTACCAAATGGCCTTGACGATCAAAACAGAATTTACAATCAGCTGAACCATCGGTGGCAAATATTGCACCAAATCAATGATGAATCAAATCCTTTACCAAATTTCAAACAGTGGTATTTTTATTCAAATTTGATAAAATTCTAAAAAGAAGATCAGGGATGATTTATGTTCTTTCATACAAAATGGTTAAAACAAGTTTTTGGGTAAGTTTAGAATTTTTCAAAAATATTTTATCCAAAAAAAAGAGTATGAATTGGAGTGTTCTATATGAGATCAAGCTTTGAATCAAAATTTCACTCAAATTTGATGAACAAAATGAGTATAAATACCTGGGTAGCTACTGGAGAAGAAAGGTTGAAGAGAGGTTTTGGTATGGAGATCATCCCATTCCAAAGATTCCCACCATTTACCCTCTCCATAAATGTGCTGAAGAGCAAGTGATGTAGATGCTTGCTCACCCTCCTCATTCATGTACAAAGAAATAGGCAATCTACTTAAGGGCAAGCAACTAGGTCACTACTGATATTGACAAGTATTTTGATGCAAACACATAGGAGATGCCATTTTTAGAGCAGCTTCGCGACTAATAGTCATCAACTCTCTTGTCTTGTGCTTCTTCTTTCAAACAAACCAATCTTAATGGTCTGAATTAGAGATTGATGTTTGTAAGCTCCTTCACATAATTAATGATAACGGTTCCTTTCCGTTGCCTTTCCTACATCAAGTCAGAAAAATAACGATACAACATTGAAATACAAGGAAAGAATGTCACGTCTCAAAGCCAATCGAGCTAGGCATGCGACAATGTCACACATCTATAAGACTTACAGCACCCTGTGAGCATGCAAAAAAGAGATGGTGAGCAACTCAATTCAATTTCATTCCACAAAATAATCATGGCAATCAGGAGATGAAATCACAATCAGTAATTCTTTAATTCACAATACCAAAAGTTTCAACAACGATCCACAAATTCAGTTTAGCTAGTTTAATGTTTAGAGCATGCCAAACCTAGAGTTTCATAATCTGAATATTTCAAAGATTAATTGCCTCCATCAAAGCAAACAAGAGTTCTATAATTTAAATTAATTTCGCAACAAAGCAATTCAAAATAACTTCTGCTTGTAGCACTCTATCCCAATAATAACTTATGTGTGAGTGATTTTTTGACCACACTGCCCGCTTAGTATCCAGCTGGAGAGCACCGGCAGAATAGATGCCGCCTGACTAACCTACAACAGAAATATAAGAATCCCGCGGTGGTTCGCCACCCGGGGGTACTCCGACGATCAAGTCAGTATATCTCTCAAAGATAATCAATTATTCAACTCACAAGCTTGAGTATAAAAAGCATACCTTAGACCCATGGGGGTGCCTCTTATTTATAGCCAACTCAATCCTAGTCCCAATGAGAGCCTAACTCCAATGGACTCAGGATTACTGCTAATCTAGGACTCCCAGTGGGTTTAGGATAAACTCCTTAAGAGTTTATCTTTACCCAAACTGAAGTTTTTTCCCAATCTAGGACTCTTGTCCCATATCCAGGTTGAGTTCCCTCTTCATTCTAGGACTCTTGTCCCTTATCCACTTATCTCGGATTCCGATACCTTCGAAGATAACCTCAGCCTATACGAGATGACCTCGGCATAATGACCAGGACACGTGGCACCTCGGCTGACATGTCGGCGTCACCTTGCCACATGTTGGTACTCAGAAAATATATCCCCACAACTGCCCCCTAGGTTCTATTACCTTGGCATTATGAGGTGATGGAACCTATACTGTTCGTTCATCTGTGCCCCTCTGTCCGAGATCAAACTCGCCGACCTCAAAGTTCCCTGGACTTTTACTGTCCACTTCTGTCAAGTATCAAGCTTCATGCTTTCCAAGCTATTCGAGATCACACCTCCTAGCCGAGGTTTCTGGTTTCATTAATTCATAAACTCTAAGAGCTTTGCAACTACTCTATTCACCTTTTCTGGTGGGTTTCTGATTTCCAGTCATCTATTTGACTTCGGCGATCTTCATATCGGCGTTCACTTATCTTGGTAGGTTCATAAACTCTTTTAAGCTCAATCTTTCATAACTCTTCTGAATCTGTTTACTTGCCATCTGTTGCCTTCTATTTTCGTCTGTCTTCAAGTTTTGAATTGTTTGAATGTCTGGCACTGTTCTTGTCATATCCGCTTTCTGTTGCTAGCATTATGTCTGGGTCATTACTTTCATGTTCTTCACATACTTACTTAGTGCCTGTGCACTTGGCTTTATTCTTGAACTTTGTCATCTTCTTGACTATTTTTCTCTTTTTTCATTCAATCCTCTGGCTTTTTCTCTTTCCAGCCCTTTTGCTTAAATCCGTCATTGTTCCAAGCTTTCAAGCTTCTGCAACTGTCTTCGTTCCTCTCCTCCGGTGAAGCTTACGTCATTCTGTCATTTTAGCATACGTTGTCAGACTTCGGCAATTCTCATTCCGGCTTCCCTCTTTCTGGTAAGCCACTGTTCCTCCTGGTTTTATTTCTTGTTGCTTTCCAAATCATCTTCTTGAATACACACTGTTCACACATCTGTTGATTTCTGCCACTGTTCTTGGCTTGACACACCTGTGCAATCTTTTTGTCTTGACTTCCTGATAGCTTCATCACCATTTTTGATTTACGAATTACATTCTTGTTTTTGTTTTCTATGTCTTTTTCCAAATTTTTGCTTTCAATCCTTGCTTTCAAAACTCCGAGGTGCCAATCACCGAGAAGAGCTTTGATCAAACTCTTCAGGAGATTGATGCTGAGCTCGTGGCTGAGAAGGCTGCTGAGAAGTTCTTTCCAACTATGTTCTGGGGGTGAGACACAACCTGCCGCTGATGCCGAGTAGTTTGCTTCCTTCTTGAAATTGATGCCGAGGTAACGGTAGAGAAGCTCCTCCAACTGACTGCCAAGGCTGGACCATCATTGTCCGTCGAAGCAGACCAGTCCGACGTTCTTGCTTTCAGTCCCTAGTTCTTTAAGGTCTTCATTTTTGTACCTGCCAACCTTCTCAGCTCTTAACAAGCTACTTGGTCATCTCGGATGATCATATCTCGGAAACGTCTTTCAGTGTTATCTCGGCTATACCAAACTTGTAAATTGCTACAAATTTCAACAAGTGGTAGACTTCATAATCTTCGGTTAACTCATCTTGTAATTTGCTCAAAAATTTTCAACAAGTGTTAACATTCCTTGCTCCTTAATTATCATTCCTTCCCCCTGCACCTTCTAATTGCCCCCTAATGTGAACATAAGTTGTACTTAGGATCACATTTAGGGAAGGTGGCTTCGTGCCGTAGTCACAGACCTGATGTGTTCTTCTTTCGCTGATGTATTTAAAACTTCTGGTATTTAATTCACCCCCTTTAGACCCTCTTTCTCTTGTCCTTTGCAAACTATCATCGCTGTTTCTTTGAAGCATTTATTCCTTTCACAATTCTGGTTACCATTTCTGGCGTGTACTTAGTGGTTCTGTTCTAATCAAAATGACGTTTTGACTCCGGCGAATCTTTTGCCGACATTTAACTTTGTGCACTCTTTAATTTGTAAATTCTCTCAGAATTTCAACAAGTGTTAAATATCATTTCATTTTAACTTCGGTTAAACATCATTTCGGCTTAACTTCGATAAAGCATCACCTCAGTTTAACTTCGGTTAAACATCATCTCGGCTTAACTTCGGTAAAGCATCACTTCAGTTTAACTTCGATTAAACATCACCTCAGTTTAACTTCGGTTAAACATCATCTCGGCTTAACTTCGGTTAAGCATCACTTCAGTTTAACTTCGGTTAAACATCATCTCGGCTAAACTTCGGTTAAGCATCACTTCAGTTTAACTTCGGTTAAACATCATCTCGGTTTTTGAAGTTTTTTTCTTTTTTTGTTGCTTGTACTCTTGTACCTTTTTGTTTTTTAGACAATGTAAGCTCTGCATATGGCCGATGTGCCTTCTTGTTCTTGAATGTCTAATTCAACTTTCCTTCTCTGAATGCTTGTGCCTTTGTCTTCTCTTGACTGCCTTTGCATGATTCTATACTTAGAATATTTTGTGTGTCTTTCATACTTTGCCTCCTTTGTGCAATCTTCTCGGGGTTACATACTTCGGGTATAATAACTACAAACTTTAGCTCGGCAAGATACTGACCTGCAAACTTTGCATAAATTTCAACAAGTGTAAAACATATACTATTCAATGTTAACTTTGCAAACTTTTCTCAAGTTTCAACAAGTGTTTAAACAGTAATCTCAGTCTAACCTACTTGTAAATTGCTACAAATTTCAACAAGGATTAACATATACAGTAAACTTTTCTCAAGTTATAACAAGTGTTAAACAATGATCTACTTATAAATTGCTACAAATTTCAACAAGGGTTTAAACAATGTACTTAGCTTTTACTTTAACCTGTAAATTGCTGCAAATTTCAACAGATGCTCACATGTCGGCTTAACATCATCTTGTAAATTGCTACAAATTTCAACAAGTGTTAAGCATCTTCTTTGGTTTAACCAACCTGTAGATTGCTATATATCTGTAAGCAATAACCTCGGCTTCCCTTCGACTTGTAAATTGCTACAAATTTCAACAAGTAAAGCTAAGGAACCATCTCAGCTTAACTTTAACTTGTAAATTGCTACAAATTTCAACAAGTGAAGCTAAGGAACCATCTCAGCTTAACTTCAACTTGTAAATTGCTACAAATTTCAACAAGTGAAGCTAAGGAACCATCTCAGCTTACCTTCAACTTGTAAATTGCTACAAATTTCAACAAGTGAAGATAAGGAACCATCTCAGCTTAACTTCAACTTGCAAATTGCTACAAATTTCAACAAGTGAAGCTAAGGAACCATCTCGGCTTACCTTCAACTTGTAAATTGCTACAAATTTCAACAAGTGAAGATAAGGAACCATCTCAGCTTACCTTCAACTTGTAAATTGCTACAAATTTCAACAAGTGAAGATAAAGAACCATCTCGGCTTAACTTCGGTTAAGCATCTTCTAGGATTCAAGCCGGGGTTTTCAACCCGGCCAGCTTTAGTCTGATCTTGTGTGTTTTCTTTTTATCCTCTGGGATCTTAGATCTGCTTGCTGTGTTCTTCTCTTCTCGGACTTAAGCGCCGAGATCTTGTCTGCTAGAATCTTGGATTTGCTCACTCAGGCTGAGCTCTCGTCTTTTCGGGCCTATTCATCTAGGCCGAGATCATGTCTTCTCGGATCCGGGATCTGGAATCCAGGATTTGCTCACTTAGGCTGAGTTCTTTTATTCTTGAATGTTATCTCCTTGGGAGCGCTCATGCCCCCTGTGTTTGCATCCCTTCTGGAAGGGTCTTCGTTCCTCCGCAGGTATCTCTCCTTCCATACCTGGAGGTCATCTTCATTGTAGCATCCGCTTCGATCTGTTGTCTTTGGTGCGTCACCTTCCTGGTCGGCGTCTTTCACTCCGTGACTATAGTCACGAGTTTCTGTGTTGCGGTCGTCCCCTTCAACGTCAAGGTCGATAAGTCTCCCACTCCCAGCAGGAGTGTTGTCTTCAATTTGATCCTTCTGTCCGTCATTGGCCATCTATTCTTCTTTCTTTCCCACAAACGGTGCCAAATTGTGTGAGTGATTTTCTGACCACACTGCCCGCTTAGTATCCAGCTGGAGAGCACCGGCAGAATAGATGCCGCCTGACTAACCTACAACAGAAATATAAGAATCCCACGGTGGTTCGCCACCCGGGGGTACTCCGACGATCAAGTCAGTATATCTCTCAAAGATAATCAATTATTCAACTCACAAGCTTGAGTATAAAAAGCATACCTTAGACCCATGGGGGTGCCTCTTATTTATAGCCAACTCAATCCTAGTCCCAATGAGAGCCTAACTCCAATGGACTCAGGATTACTGCTAATCTGGGACTCCCAGTGGGTTTAGGATAAACTCCTTAAGAGTTTATCTTTACCCAAACTGAAGTCTTTTCCCAATCTAGGACTCTTGTCCCATATCCAGGTTGAGTTCCCTCTTCATTCTAGGACTCTTGTCCCTTATCCACTTATCTCGGATTCTGATATCTTCGAAGATAACCTCTGCCTATACGAGATGACCTCGGCATAATGACCAGGACACGTGGCACCTCGGCTGACACGTCGGCGTCACCTTGCCACGTGTTGGTACTCAGAAAATATATCCCCACAACTTCCACTGCTTCCACCACACTATTCTTCTGGATCTGTAATCAAGAGAAAGATGATCAGTTTGATAGCTCAATAATTAACTACTGCAACAACTAATTGAATCAATTATACAAAAAAAGAATAATTTTAATTAATAAAGTTAAACATCATAATTTTTTGTAATTTAGGAGTATAAAGAAAATGTTATGTACTTTAGTTAATAGTTAACATAAAATCATTCCAATAAGGTGAGTTCCATAATCATAGAATTTTATAACTTGTAGGATTTACAGTTCGTTTGGATCATATAGTTTTGGTGAGAAAAGAAAACATTTGTTCAAAGGGTGAAGTAGGTGAGAAATACAGACAAAGTGTGAGAAATATTGAGAAAGAGAAGTCTCTTATTTTGACTATTTGATTTCTTATCGAAAGTTGTGAGATTTGGTGAGAAACAAATTGATTGGTTGTAAAAAATTTACAATACCAAGATTACCCCTTAAAATAAAAAAGGATAAAAAGAAATCTCACTCAAATTTCTCTCTCACATGATTTGCTTTCTTACCAATCTAAATACGATAGTGTGTTTTTTCTTTACTCAACTAGATGGGAGAGACCACAATAATTTTTTTTTCCTTACCCCACAATCCAAACATGGTGTTACTATTCGATATATCAACAAATTCAATAATTCAATTCAATCAATCCAAAATTCAACGAGGTTTGATAAACACAAACTCATGTTTTAGCAAATGCAACCACAATAATGAGTGACAAAAGCCAAAACCACATTTAGCTCCATGGTCAAAAATCAAAAGAAAGTAGCTTATGTGACAATATTTAACTCCCGTTTGCTTTGGGTTCACATTATTGTCAAACAAAATTCATATCCTTCATAAAGTACATGAATCCACAATGATCTGATAAAATATTTCTATAGAAATAAAAAATAAAAACAACCCCAGACACAAGACTTCGACTAAAATAGAATCTGAAGAGGACAAAATGTATGCAACCTTACCCCATCTTTGGAGAGATTGTATCCATAACTAAGAGGTGATTTCATTACTCAATGTTTAAACATTTTCAAACCAAAATATGCAGTTAAAAGAAATTCTAGATGTGGTATGAGATGACTTACCGCTAGTGAAATGAATCCACAATCAAGACTTCACGAATCGAAAGCTATAAACAAGGAATTCAACAAGATTATAAAAATAATAGTGGTTCTATGTATGTAAAAATCATCATAAATAAATTACACAATATTTACATGTGCGGGGCCCATAAATTATTGAATCTACACTAATGTAAATGTTCTGTGTATTTTATGTGGTTAGTTTTTGTGTACCTAAATTTTTTTATAATGAAGTACTCCTATACCTCATTCAAAATTGACTAGTTTTAGGGAAAATAAGTATAACGAGGGAAGAGCAATTGTTTCTACCTTCATATGATTGTCAAAAAAAAGTATAGATCATGTTGTTGTTGGGGTATTTTGCTCTTTTTGAATAAAATCAATTAATCAAAAGCCTAACAAGTGAGTGTCATCTATAACCTTAACCAAATTGGTCTAATACCAAACAACCACTCTAATCCCAACAGACTCTCAAATAATTCAGTGAAATCATGGGAGTCCTCTTTCTCATCATTTCTTATATTTTCTCACCAAATCACCCAATCCAAATAGAGTGGAAATGTAAAATAAGAAGGGATTTGAATTACCTTAATGATGATTTCAATATTATTCAATTTCATTTCCTTCAAGAGATTCAATCTCCTCTTCTACTTCAAGAGGTCCTTCAAGAAAATGTCAAGATTGAAGAGGGGAGGGGGGGGGGGGGGGGGGACAAAGAAAGATCCTAAAATCAACTTATTTGATCAGAGATCAAATTTATTTATTTTATTTTGGATAAAATACAAAGAAGCATACCTTTCATATCACTCTACTCCTTTAAATTTTAATTTTGTTAATTCCTCTCTTCAAATTATCAAATTAGTCTAATTTTAAACTACTGTTTAAATCATTAACAAAATGTGTCAGTTTGGTTCTTAAAGTTCCAATTTTGCTAATTTTGTCTCTCAATATTACAAGTTATTTTTATTTTTATCATAAATGTTTCGAGAACAAACTAACAAAATTAAAAAACTTTAAGAACCAGAGTCATATGTATATTTTATTATTATTTCATTAAAGCTATGAATTTAAACAAGACCAAATTAATATAAATTAAAATTTTAATAATGAAATTGACAAAATGAAAACTTGATACAGTGACACAAAATGCATACTTAAAAGACCATAAATATAGTTTATCATTTATTTTTATATTCTTGTTTGAGTATCACTATTTTGAATGCCCTTTATATAATTTTTCCATTCAACTCCAAAAAAAGATTGATTAAGGTTTTTTTTAATTGGTTTTAGAATTTTTGAAGTGTATTTAAAATGCTTTTTCAACTTCTAGTGTTTTTGTTAAAATGTCTCTTATGACAATGAATCCTAAAGTCTCTTATTGTATTTCTCTGTTGAGTGATGATATGTGATTGCTTGTATTGCTGGCACATTAATATTGGTAATCCTTATATATATATAAATAAAAAATTACTTGTCAATTTTTTATTTATTTATTTTTTTACAGATTTAATATCCAGCAAATTGGATTTATTATTATTTTTGTATTTAACTTTATTTTCTCACATTTCATTATAAGATTATTGAAAATTATTCCTACAAGAATCTGTGCAACTTTAAGCATGTTTTATTAGAATCTGTCTGCTACTGTTATTTTGTCATATCCAAAACATGTATGGGAGTAACAATATTAATTCGAGCCTAGCTATTTAAAACTTTAAATCATAAATAAATAGTTAATTTAGTGTGTTGCGGTGACTTCGCTACATGTAGGGTTAATTTAAAATTTTGTAGGCATTTTTATTCAAATACAGTTTGCCATATTTAAAAAAAGGGCAAATATATTTTGCTATTTATATTATTTTTGGTCCCTACATTTTTAATTAGTTTAATTTTGACCTTTAATTTAAGATTTTATGTCAATTTAATTCAATTGATAATCTCGTTAGAGTTTTTAAAGAAAAATAATCATTGAAATTGAGTAAGTTTATTATTTTGTTGTAAAAAATATGACAATTTTCATTTATATGCGTATTTTTCATAAAAAAAATATTAAGAATTGTAATCAATTGGATTAAATTGAAACAAAATCATAAATTCAAAATTAAAATCAAATCAATTGAAATTATAAAAACCAAAATAATAAAAACACTAAAATATAAGAACCATTGTAATTTTCACCCATAAAAAAATGGTTAAATTACAAACACACTCCGTGACGTTTACTTAAATTACAAATTAGCCCCTATGGTTCTAGAAATTTTATTATGTCCCCTAAGGTTTCTAATTTCATAACAAATAGGTCATTTTATTAATAAATCATCAAGGTAATTAACAGTTTTTAATAATGTTAAATTTTATTTCAATTAATAATTCAGATAATTTTATTATTGTATAGGTGAACAGTTAGAAATTTCACTTTTTAAATTAATTCTGTTAAATAAAAAATTCTGACGGGGAGGTATTTATAATTATCTAAACCATAAGGATTATTCATATTTTATGTAAATCTCAGGATATATTTGTAATTTACCCCCAAAAAATCTAACATGATGTTACAAACAAAATTACTTGGGAAAGAAAGGTTGAAGAGTGGTTTTGGTGAGGGGATTATCCGATTCCAGAGATTCCCACCATTCTTCTTTTCCTTCAATGCGTTGAAGAGCAGGTGGTGCAGAAACTTGCTCACCATCCTCATTCATGTGCAAAGAAATAGGCAATCTCCTTAACATGGGACACCCCCATATCTCAATTTCTTGCAGAGATTCACAGACCATTATGCCCTTGTATATGCTCTTCAGTCTTGGTAGAAATTTTAGATCTAATTTCTTTAAATTTGGGAGTGTGATTGTGTTGCCATCATCTTCACGATGCCCCCATCTATCACTCGTCTCTACTTCTACTATTATCTCCTCCACATTCTCGCAGAAAAGCACTTTAAGTTCCTCAAGGTTTGGGAAGTTGTGCAACAACAGGGCAGAGAAAATATTCTCAATTTTCAGACATTCACATAACTCCAATCTCTTAAGGTTAAATGAAATGTTGTGTGGTGGAACGACTCTGTCAAAGAGTACCCTAAAATTGGGTAATTTACGAAACAATAATTCCTCAATTGTTGTTAGCGGGATGTGGTAGTCTTCTGAAAAGGACGATGACGATGACGATGACGATGACGATGAAAAGATAGATTCAAGCCCATCACACTAATCGATTTCCATTCTTAAACCTCTTGCAGCCCTTAACGATTGAATATCTGATAAGCTAATGTGATTGTCCCATCTTCTAATTCTCAATTCCTCTATGTCACTGCCGAGTACTACGGCTTCTACTCCATTACTTAACAAATATTTAGAGCTGGGCTCACCAATGACTTCCTTTCTTTCATCTTGGTTATTTATATCAACAATTTCCACCACAAGGTCGTATGTAACAACCCTCATTCTTGACTTAGCTATGTTTGCATACATCCATGTATGACCTTGTCTTGATATGTTACAAATCTTGTTAATCTTGTTTTGGCATGCTTTGTTTAAGTATTGATTGCGTGATCTTGTTCCTTGCTTGGTGTGTGTGTGGGCGAGGTCAGCTTAGCCTAGTCCACCTTGAACTTTTGCACTTAGAATCGTTTTGGAACCTTGGTTGGCCTCCATCTTCACTTCGTCAGGTTTGCCGAGATGTTTTGTATTAGTAATCCTTGTCCTTGGGCAGGAATGACCTAGGCCGAGGTGTGGCACACCCAGGCCAAGGTGTGGCACAGCTTAGTCAAGTGTCGTCCTCCCTAGCCGACGTCTTTGTTATCCGATTTGCCGAGGTTTTGATTTTAGCCGATGTCCTTGTTTGCCGATGTGTCTTGCTGTCAAGCTTGTTGAATACACTTTGTCAGAGACTTGTCTTGTCAATCAGTCACCTTTTGAGTTAAGCCAACCCGGTGACGCCACGTGTCCGAGTTGGAGCTTAAGGCAGCCGACGGACCTAGAGACAAATCATTTTGTCTCAAATCCTTGTTTTTAGAGAGAGAAGCTCTCAAGGAAGAAGAAAGAGTTTTAGAGTGAGAAGTGGAGTTTCGAGCTCGATCTTGGAAGATCAAACCGTTAGATTTGAGTTTTGAGGTTAGATTATTGCTCTATTTTGGTTACTCTTATTGGTTATCAAGCTGCATTGCATGATTGGGTTTGTTTTGCATGCCATGCAACGATTTGAAGTTGGTTTTGAAAGAGAAAGACGATATTCATGTGTTCTTGAATAAAGTCTCGTTTTGATCCGAAAGTTTGGAACAAGAACCATGTTTTTGTGTTTGTTCTTGCATGTTTTCGTGTACGGGTACCCAGGTCCATGTTTTGAGCTCTTTGCATGGAATCTCAGATTTTGAATATACTAGTTATGATCCCAGCATGCATGTTCTTGATGTTTTTGTCCCTTGCATTCTTCAAAGGGAAACCCAGGTTTTCCCGATTTCGTTTTGTATGTAGCCATCGGGTCACACCTCGGCGAGAAGGTGTGGGATCTCGGCTAAGCCTGGATGGTACCCAGTTTGTTTCCATGAGATGGAAAACAGCGTTTTGACTCTTGACATGTTTCGCTTTGTTCTTGATTTAGATTCGGTGAGAGTGCCGAGATCGTTAAGTGTATGTAAAGCTTGTTTTGAGAATGTGATTTGCCTTGTGATTGTCAGGACTTTGATCCTTGCTTTGAGCCTTCACCCAAGAAGACCGAGGTGAGTGGTGCTTTTAATAAAGCTATGTTATACCGTTTTGATAAACCTTGTTTTGCTTCGTTTTGATGAAAGTATTTGATAAGCATGAATGATTAGCCTATTTTGATGTAATGAGTATAAGCTTTGTTTTGATGATTATTCTTGAAAGTCCCTCGTGCTGGAGGACTCTAAACTTTTGCAGCACTAAGTATAAAAGGATAAAAGATAAGTATGAGCTTTGTTTTGATGATATCTTTGTAATAAGTATGAGCCTTGTTTTGATGGCATCTTGTAAAGTCCCTTGTGTTAGAGGACTCTAAACTTTCGCAGCACCACTTTGTCAAAAAGGGCTACGGGCCTAAGTGACACAGTCCCTTGTGCTAGAGGACTCTAAACTTTCGCAGCACCCTTGTGTAAAAGGATACGGTCCTTTCTTGGAAAAGCCAATGTGTTAAAAGGGGCTATGGGCCTAAGTAACACAAGTCCCTTGTGCTGGAGGACTATAAACTTTCGCAGCACTATCTTGTCAAAAAGGGCTACGGGCCTAAGTAACACTAGTCCCTTGGGCTGGAGGACTATAAACTTTTGCAGCACCATCTCGTCAAAAAGGGCTACGGGCCTAAGTGACACAATATGGTGAAAAAGGGCTACGGGCCTAAGTCACACCAGTTAGCTAGTTTTGTAAGATTTGATTGATGAATACGGTTCATCCCTTGTTTAGATACAGTTATGGTAGGTATGTGTTTTGATACAAGTTGTAAGAATTAATGTGTTAAAAAGGGCTACGGGCCTAAGTAACACTAGTCCCTTGTGCTGGAGGACTATAAACTTTCGCAGTACTTTGACCAGTCCTCTTATGGATTATGTATTCCTTTGTTTTGCCGATGCTTGTTTGTAAAGCTAAAGATTGTATTTGCCGATGCCAGCCAGCATCCCTTGGTAATTGTAAGACTTGATAGATGAATACGGTTCATCCTTTTACTTGGTAAAGTTTTGATGTGTTTTGCTTGAAAGGGACCTCGGCTGATATTTGTATAGTTTGGCATATCTTGTTTTGTCTTGAAAGGACTTCGGCTATTATTCATGCAAAACCTTTATTACTAGTACCATTCACTGAGTTTCCATACTCACCCCTCTATATATATGTAGGTGATGAGCAGGTCGGCGGCGACGCCTAGATGTATTTTGTAAAGCTTGGTTTTGGATTCTTGTGATGTCGGCATAACTTGTTATACGTCGGCTGTTTTGTGTTCATGTCGGCAATTGTATTTACATCGGCAGGTCTTGAAGAATATGCTTCTTTGGCTTGTAATCTTTTGATATATGCACAGCTCTTATGGACCACTTGTATTTGATTTATTGCTTCCGCATTTGTGAGCCCCATATGTTATACTCTGATTGTGTTTGATCTTGTAAGTTGGCCTTCGGTAATTACGGATTACTGGCCATCACGGCACTATCCTACTAGGGGCGGGTTGGGGTCGTGACATCGTATCTATTCAAACTTTTGCATTGCACAGAATTCACATACTTGGTAAGCTCTCGCACATTGTGAAACTGAACCTCAAGATCTTTTAATTGCTTCAAGCACAACAGCTCTTTTGCCGATAGTTTTACTTCTGTTCTCTGAATTCTAAGCTTTCTGAGATTAACCAATTCTTCTATACCTTGGGGTACTTCTTCAATCTCACTACCAGCTAGTTCGAAATGTTCCAATGCCTTCAGTTTCTCCAATGACGGCACATATTTTAGTTGAAAACAATAACGTAGTAACAGTTGATGCAAATTCTCCAACATGGAGATGGAATTTGGCAGAGACTCTATGGCAGTGTAGGACAAATCCAACACCTTGAGAAGAGGCATATGCAAAAAGAAAGAATCTGGAATCCGAAGTACTTTTGACCTATTGCCTTGCAATAGGAAGGTGGTGAGGCGAGGGCAAATGGGTGGTTCAGAAGGAAGTTCTTCAATATCGTTCAACATTAAGGAAACCCTCTGAAGATCCTCTGACCAGTTTTTATGTGGAACTCTTTTCAATCCCTCACCAGCTCGGACCATGAATCGAGGACTAGTTGATGTTATTTTGAGAGCCATATCTCTCATCAAATCATGCATCTTCACACATTCTCCGCCATATATTATACTTTTTACTAACAAGCAGGTTTTAATGAGTTTATTCAATATAGTGTGACCTTCGTCGAACATTGCTTCTATACTGTTCACCTCACTTATTAGTCCCTCAGCAATCCAATACTCTATCAGTTCTTGCCTATCAATGTCATGGTCTTCTGGATACAATGCACAATACAAGAAACAATGTCGTTCCTGTTCATCTTTTAGCCGACTATAACTAAATTTCAATTGCTCAAATAATCATTCTTCTTTGTCCAGGAGCCATTGTGCATTTCTCGCATTTCTCCACTCGCTAATGTCATTCACTCCTCTCATACATCCAGCCATAACAACAATTGCAAGGGCAGACACACACATTTTTTGGCAACTTCTTTTGCAATTTCTTCCACCTCAATTGTAAGCACTGTCCAATGTTCTTTAACATTATTCATAAACAGATTCAGTGCTTCCTCTTCTATGAGAAGCTCCATTTCAACAGTTCTGCAATTCATCCTTATACAGACTTTTGACGATCGTGTAGTTAACACTAGCTTACATCTGTTATCTCTGGTTGGTTCCGGAATACCCACCTCCTCCAGAGGAAATGGTTTCCAAAGATCGTCTAAGATGAGCACATACCTCTTCTTTTGGGAAAGCATGTTACATATTTCTGACGCTGAATGTAATTCATCCTCATAATCGGAAAGATCAAGATTCAGTTTCTTAGTTATCTGCCTTTGTAGATTTTTGATCTCGAATGCTTTAGATACTGTGACCCAAATAACATCACTAAAGTTACAAGTTTCATCCAAAAGTTGATTATTGATGTGTTTCATGATGGTTGTTTTGCCGCTTCCCTCCATTCCATGAACTCCAATTTTTCTAACTGCATCATCCATCAAGAAATTCCAAATTTTCTTCTTGTTCCTTACACTTGTGGTTTCAGCTAAAGATTCTGCTATTGGTATGGCATGTCCACAAGTTGGATCATCAATGAGCAAACCATTATAAAATTCACCATTTTCATACAGTTTTTCCACCTCTTCAATCGTGTCCATTACACGCTTTCCCAATTTTACGCATTTTATGGCATTCTTCAATCCTCGTACTTCTCACTCTCGTCTTTCTAAAGTTTGGACAACAGCTGTTATCCTTCGCACATTTTCTTGCCAAAGTTTAACTTCAACCCTTCGTCTTTTCCTTGACCGCTGCTCTGCATAATTCACTTCTTTATTTATGTCATTGTTTCAGCCGTTCAATTGCTCTGTCTTCCTTTTGAGAGTTTCCATGTTAGTGTCAAGGTTATTGTGATATCCAACCCATGGTCCAGTTAAATCACACAAATTCTTCCCAATTTCAATGGTTGAACGAATATTTTCCATGGTGTGAACTATTCCTGAAAATACAAAAGAGGATTGTAATTAACAGGAAATATTCTAAAGAAAACTTCAATATTGATTCTAATGGCTGTTAGAAAGCAATTTCAAATTTGATTTACAAAAGCGCGAGGAAGAAAAACATGCTAATTTATGCAAATTGACTTCACATTCACCTAAAAATAATCGAAAGTCCGTCTTTCAATTGCTGACAAAATAGTGGTTGTGTTAAATAGATAGCTATTAACAATGAACCAGCATTTATGGTGTTGAAGAATTTCTGTTATGACATTGATTGTAAATTTCAGATGAGTGGATGATTTGAAACATAAACAAGAATAAGATCTATGCCAGAGTTTATCTATCCAAGCTCGACCTAAGTTAGGTGCGAATTGACCGAGTTACCCAAGTTGCACATAATTTTTTTTTTAAGCGCAATTAAGTTAATTAATTTATAAAAATTCAAAATTGTTTACATTTTTTTTATTGAATCATAAATAACATCAAAATAAATAATTTCTATAATGCGGGAGATTAAAATTTTTTTTGAAGAAACGATGTGATGTCTTTACAATTTCTTGGCCAAATTCTAACACTTTTAAGATCTTTTCCAAAAAAAAAAAATTGATGACCAAACTTCAAATAATAGAAAAAGAAGAGCAAGAACTATTCCATAAAGAGATTAACACTTAACACTTTGTCTCCTAAAACTCTAACACAAAAATAGTGGATCGCATGATTTAAACCAATAACTACTCATTTGGAGTACTACATGTTTCAGGAGTATTGAATAATTTTCCAAAGCTTACTATGCTACTTTAGAAACATATGCTGAATGCTGTGGAAAACAAGGTAGAGTCAATATATATACACGCAGTCCACACACGCGATGCATATGCAAGTCGAAAAAAAATATACTATTAGAATAATAGCAAAGAAAAATATACATATAACATGCATGTGCAGCTCGAAAAAAAATAATATTATAAAAAATTATAACAAAAAATATATATATACATATAGTATAGGTTGCTCAAGTGGTGAAAGTTTCTTTGTTAAACCTATGGTTATGGGTTCGAGAACCTTTCTCCTCTATACCTAATTTTTTTCAAAAAATAAGAGACATAAACCCAAAATATGACAATAGGAGACACAAATGTGTCGACACAATACCACCAACAAGCAGCCTTCACTATATACTAGTAAGACAATGCAAATATTGGGGTATTTTGAAAAAATCAAAAATATGAGACACAAATGTGTCAACACCACCAACAAACTTCAATTTATAACAAGTATTTTGGAAAAATTCAAAATATGAGACATAAATGTGTCAACACCACCAGCAGCCTTCACTTTATAATAGTACTAGTGGTCCGTAAAGGTGCAGCACAAGGCGTGTGTAACTCAAAAAAAATAAAAAAATAAAAAAAAATTAAGAGTAATGATAAAGAAAAATATACATATAATATGTATTATTCAAATAGTAAAAGCCTTCATTATTAAACCTATGGTCATGGGTTTGAGGCCATTCCTCCTCTTTACATAATTTTTAAAAAATTCACCAAATATAAGGATATTTTGGATGTTAATAACACCATTACAAAATTCACCAAATATAAGAGTATTTTGGAAAAATTCGGAAAAACCCGAAATATGAGACAAAAATATATCAGCAATACCAACCTTCACTTTATAATAGTATAGGGTATTTTGGATGTTAACAACACCATTAAAAAATTCACCAAATATAAGAGTATATTGGAAAAATTTGGGAAAACTTAAAATATGAGACACAAATATGTCCACAACACCAGCCTTCACTTTATAATAGTATAGAAGATAGATAGACATAGATATATGACTTTTCTTAGCCATCCAAAATAAATAAATAAATAAATAAAATTCTGCACACAATAATTTGATAAATAAATTTGTATTAATAATTTTAAATTTAAAAATCAACTAAAGTGATTTATTTTGGTCACTTTGGCGAGAGAGGTCTATTTCTAAAACTGTTTATTGGCCAAAGCTTTAATCTTTGTAGGTTAAAATGACATTATTTATCTAAAAAGACAACTATCTGTTCAAAAGCTAAACTATTTGTCTATCTGTTCAAATGCCACGTATCTATTGGGGTTTGGTCTTCAAATTTTTAATTTTTTTTATTAGAACTAAAAATTAATTTAGTGATGAAATGAAAAAATAAAAAGGTCCAAATTGAAAGTAATATTGGGTGATAGGTCAAGGGCATAAAAGTAATATTGGGTGATAATTCATGGGGATAAAGTGTAATTCATCCTATTGATGTAAGGGTATTTTTAGTCATAAAGATCCAAATTGAAAAAAAAAATAGTGGATGAGGGAGGCTAGTTGTTAAAATTTTTAGTTGAGGGGAGTAAAGTGATAATGAAAATAGTTGAAGGAGATAAAGTGTAATTTACCCTAAATATTAAGGAAGATTCCGACAGATGATTGGTCATGTGATTTAGACATCATTAACTCTAGAAAATGAGTCTACGAAATAAACTTGTATATCATTTTTCTTTTAGAAATTAAATAATTATTAAAATATTACTCAATATAGGTCAATTAGCTTAATAAAAAATTATAGAAGACTAGTTTTAATTAACATATTATTTACTTTTCATGAACCTATGCAATAATTTAAAGAGAAAATTTCAATTTCACCCCTATATTTTACCTCGATTTTTAATTACACTCCTAAATTTCGAATAATTTCAGTTTTACCTCTAAAGTTTTTGAAATCATATCATTTTTACCCCTACCGTCACATTGAAATGGAAAATGTTTTAAAAAAGATTACATTTTGACACCAAATTTTAAAAGAAAGATGCAAACCCACCCTCTCTTACCCAAACTCACCATCTCTCTTCTTTCTCCAATTTTTTCCTTCACCCTTGCAAGCGCTGCCACCACTACCACAATCACTCAATTCTCCAACCCAACTTCTTTCAAACCCAAATTCACTCACTCATATATATATATGTATGTATGTATACATATCATCTCTTCATCAACTTCTCTCAAACACAAATTCACTCACTCAATATTTTCTCAAACCTATATCAATTATCTATCTATTTGTAATGACTCGGATTCTAATTCATATCAGATTGGCATTGATGGGTTGGCAAGTGAACTTTAAATCTTATAATTGAGGATTCTTGGGTGATGTTTGTAACCTTGATTGAAGCCTCAACAAAGTGTTTAGGCAAGATTAGATCAAAAGCCCCAAATTTGAGTTTTTGTTTTTGACCAGCCTTCACTCTTTTGCTCTTTTCTTTTTCCATACTTTGAATTTGGATGTGAGGCTAAAACCATTGGAAAGCTTGTTTTTGGGGCTTCGATTTGGACACAAGAATAACCTAAAACGAAGTCCGAACAAGAAAGTTATACCTGTTTAAATTCTTAGCGCCTCTACTGGTTTTCTATAGGGTCGACATTAGTCTAGGAAGGGTCGACCCTCTTATGTTGCAGAATTTGTGTGTTGGTTGCTGGAAAATAGGGTCAGCCCCTCTTGTCTAAGAGTGGACCCCCCCTTGCTTGTGCCAGATTGTCTTTTCTACCTAAAGGGTCGACCCCTCTGCCCAAAGGGTCGACCCCTGTGTGTTTTTTTTTTTTTTTTTCAAATTTCAGGGTTCAAATGGGCCCTACCTTTGGAGGGTTTTGGGCCTATTATTTTATTGACCTTAGGGCTACTTCTCTACTACTATAAATAGGCTCCAAGCATGGTTTCATTTCACTTTTCTTCTCCTTCCTCTCTCTTAAACTGTTAGCCTCTCTCATCTCTCTCTAAACCCAACTTTTTCCCACTTAGATTGCTAGATCTACTCATCTAGAAGCATCTTCTCACCTAGGTCCCTTAAGGAAGGTTGTAGAGTGCGCCAAGGGCTTTCAATCCATCCAAGCAGATCGTGTTTTCATTGAAGTCAAAACTTCGGGTTTCTCTCTCTCCTTGCTTAAGGTAGGGATTTTCCTTGCTTCTCTTCAATAATATCTTGTGGATAGATGTGTGTGATAATTTCTATTGCATAAAACCCTCATTTTGAGGAGATTTTTATAAAAGACATGTGAAGGAATCTAGGGTTTTTAATTTATGGAAGTTGAATTGATGATTTAAGTGAAATATAAAGTGTTTGGGTTATGAGAATGTGGTTTTGTGTCAAATAGTAAAAAGCCCTAATATATGTTTAACCCTAGTTATGAAATCTATATTGGGAATGAAGAAAGCTTCAATAGACATTTGATTTATGAAATTAAGTTTATGTTTTGTAGAGATGAGAATAGATAATGATGAATAATGGTTAGAAAATAACTATTGTATAGAAAGGTTATTTTGAAGAAATTAAGATGAGTAATTTAATCAATTAATTGGGAATAATTTATGATGATTATTGTGTTATGAAATTGAGTATGAAGATTTGATAATTTTGTGGAAAAGTTAACAGACCATTGAAATATAAGAATTGAGAATGCTTCTAAAAATGTGCCAAATGCTCTTGGTGGACGTGTTATTGGACAAATTTTGTGATAAAAATAATGAATGTTATTATTGGTTTTGTTGGGATTGTAACAACGAATGACTTGATGAATACTAGAGAATGGTGGAAAATAATGAGTACGTGTTCTTGAGCTAATAAGTAATGGAAATGATGAATGAATGTGTTGGCTTTGCCCACAATTCATAATGAGCAATGACTTAAGAATTTGATAGATTGTAATGTTGCCTTGGGGTCCGTTTCCTGCCGTATTTGAGCTGACAAAGCGTGGCGCTTAATAAAGGTTCCACCTTCCTTCCAGAGTAGCGGCCGGTAAAGTGTGTGGGTTGATGAAATGTGTAGAGGTTCCGTGTTCCTTTCGGCTTGTGACCGGTAAAGCGTGAGGTTCCGCATTCCTTCTGGCTTGTGACCGGTAAAGCGTGTGGTATGATGTTAAGGCTTGGTAATGGAGCCGGTGTCCAATTTGGATTGTATGGAATGATTATAATGAGATTTGTACTTGTGTTTGAGATAATGGAAAGTGAATAATCTTGATTGGGTAAAGTCAAATATGTGGAATTGCATGGGTTCTTTTTATGTGGATTATAATGGGTTGTGATGTGTTGTGATATGTAGGAAAATAACTCGTGGATATGTTTATACTTTTAGGTAAAGTTAACAAGGGATTCTTGAAAAGATTTTTTTTTTGATAAATATATTTGACTGATACAGAAACAAATGAAAGGGTTTTTCTTTGAAAAGTTTTCATGAATTTCTTTATGAGAACGGTATTACCTATATGTATTGTAATTTGTGTATGAAAAGAACACAACGAATTTATGTTTATATCACTCTTTAGCATTTCATGATCACATGTATCTAGGGACCTTATTGTTTAGAATCAGGGAAGATTCCTACTGGACTTGGTGTTTATCCCAATTATTTTAACCATTTTTCAGGAATGAAGTTTGGAACGCCGGATTGAGGATTGAAGAGTTTATTCTCTCTTATTTGTCATAGCGTAAATGAGAGATGTTTGTTGTAATGAGAGATTCTTATGTAATTCAATGGGAACCTTGACTTGTATTATTGTTGTATTTATTCGAGAAGGAATAATATTATTGTTACTCCATGTAATGAGTACTTGTAATTATAATTGTAGTTAATAAAATGGACCTGTACGGAAGGTTTTGGTTATATTTTCGAGTAATAAAACTTGGGGCGTGACACTATCTATCTATCTATCTATCTATCTATCTATCTATCTATCTATATATATCATTTATTCATCACCTTCATCAACTTCACCAACATTACCACACGAACCACCAACTTCACCACCACCAAACTCCAATACCGCCACCATGAGCATCACCATCACCATCACCACCACCTTTCAACACCAAACCCACCTCATTCACAACCAAGTTCCATTACCACTACCATCAAGCTCCACGACTACCATCACTGGGAGCTCCGTTGCCATCTCCGGACTGCTACCACCACGATCACTAGCTCTGTTACCACCCAGAACCATGCTCCACATCATGTTATAAGTGAAGAAGAAGAAGAATGATGAAAATAGAAGAGAAAGAAACAAAAGATGAATGTTTCAGATTTTCTAAGTTAGTTTTTGGACAACTTTTGGCATACTAAAACCACCCATTACACGAAGAAGTAAGAAAACGAGGTAGGAAGAAATAAGAAGTGAGGTGAAGAAAATGGCAAAAAAATGAAGTAGAACCGTCAAGAATTGAGGAATATATGAAGTTCGAAAGACCACTCGAAGAAAAGTCAGAAACGAGAAGAAAAGTCTTATTTTTTTCATCAATTTTTAGAACTCTGGCGACATGCAAAAAGAGGAAAAACGAGATGTATGAGAGATGATATGAAAACTAGGCCGTGTGGTGAATCCAACGACGTAAAACTGAGACGAAACAGAGTTATGACGAAGGAGATTGACAGACTTGAAGTGGTGGTGAGGAAAGAGGGTGAATTTGGGTAGGAGATGGTGAGTTTGCATCTTTTTTTGAAATTTGGGGTCAAAATTTAATTTTTTTTAACATTTTCTGTTTAAAATGTGACAGTAGGGGTAAAAATGATACGATTTCAAAAATTTTGAGGGTAAAAATGAAATTTTCTCCAATTAAAAATATTACTAATGTCCTTATGCTCATAAAGTTTCACAAGCAATTCAATTAAAAATAAAAGATAATTGGTTATCTCACATGGGAAGGCCTATGGTGTGCACCTCTTAAGAGTGCATACCATATGTATCCCATTACAAATTAATGTAATTTTATTATAAAATTTCGTAATATCAACCATAAAATATGTAATTTCACCACAAATTAGCGTAACAAAATGTCCACAATTTTGTGGTTCAGGTAACAAAAGTTTGTGGTTTAGTTATGACATTTTTTATTACGCTAATTTGTGGCAATGTTACACATTTTATGATTAATATTACGAAATTTTGTGATAAAATTATATCTATTTGTGGTGGGTGCATATGGTTAGTTTTAATAGTTAATTTAAAAATATTGAATTATTTTTGTTTTAATAGAAATTGCTTTCTAGAGTTTAAATAAATATGACGAATTATTTGTATTTTATAAAATTTTATATTTTAAAAATATAAAATTTTCACTTAGTGCCTAGTTTATTGCAAGTAACATTATACTAGAAAACTCAATAATAAAATTTTTACATTTCATAAAAAAAAAAGAAGAAGATGAAGGCCATGTTTGGTTTGTATTTGTGAAACAAGTTTGAAAAATAATTTTTTGGAAAGAATTTGCAAAATTTGAAATTTTGTTTAGTTGTATATTTTGAAAATAGTTTTGGAGTTTTGGAGTTTGAGATGATTTAATTATTATTATTATTATTATTTTGTAGTTGAATAGATGGGTGTGAGAGAAAAAGTGATTGATTGATGTGTAGGATATGAGAAAAAGAGAAATGAGAGAGAAAAAGTGATTAAATGATATATAGTAGAGAGAACAATGATTTTGTATTTTGTTTTTCAAAAATTTTCAACAAAACAAATTTTTTAACTTCTTTTCTCAAAAATTATCTCTTAAGAGACAAACCAAATAAGACCGAAGAGTTCTATAACAAAACACTTCTCACTCTACAATAATACATCAACTAGTTTTCTACCCTTGTTCAATTTAAATTTAAATTTTATGTAAATGTAATTTTATAATATTTATACAATAATTTTAAGTTGCAGAATGCATGCATGTTGAAAATTAAAATAAGCGTAAATTACAAACACACCCTTGATATTTGATAAAAATACAAATCACCTCCTGTGGTTTTAAAAATTACATTCCACCCCTTGAGGTTTCTAATTTCATAATAAATCACCCCTTTTATTAATAAATCATGAAATCAATTAATAATTTTTAATGATGTTAGAAATATGTTTCAATTAATAATTTAGGTAATTTTATTATTGTATAGGAGAGCAATTACGAATTATATTTTTTTTAGTTAATTCTGTTAAATAAAAAATTCTGACAATGAAATATTTGTAATTTTTCAAATCACAAGAAGTAATTTGTATTTTAAGTAAACCTCAAGGATTGTATTTGTAATTCATCCTTAAACAATCTTATCCTATAAGTTTATATCAACTTTAATCAAAATTACAAACAAATAGTTCCATATTTATATAAGAACACATCCATTTTTTTATTAATATTATTTTATTTTTAACAATAAGTATTCAAACTTGGCATGAACTACTATAATTGATATGTGTTTCTTTTCCAAGAAGAAGAATCCAATGTGTTTACATGTCTTCCTAACTCACAATTAAATATAAACAAATTATGAGATTACATATTTGTGTTAATAAGATAAATGTATAATAAAGATACTATCTTGCATCACCATCATAAAATATATGGTAAACTACGATGGTAATCCCTATACTTTAATTATTGTATCATTTTAGTCTCTGTAATTTCAATTTTCTTGATTTTAACCCTAAATTTATAATTTTGTCTCGATTTGATAGAATTGATTACAACTCTTAGTATTTCTTTATGAAAAATATGTACATAAGTGTCATGTGTCGTATTTTTAAAGACAATTATAAACTTAACTCAGTAAATTAACCTCAACCAATTCGATGATAATTATCTTTAAAAAACACTAACGACATTATCAATTGAACCAAATTGACACAAAATTAAAGGTCAAAATTGAGTCAATTGAAAGTGTAGGTACTAAAATGACACGAGGTAAAATATAGGGACCACCTATGTAATTCACTTACTATGGTATGAAATTAGGATCTGTATTTTGATAAGGGACAAAATTTAACTACATTGGTAATGTACCACATGAAAGAAAAAAAGAAAAAAAAAATGCATTGTGTGATGTAATAGAGTTTAAATTTGGAATAATAAAAATTTTCAACTACCAATCATTTGCAATTTTTGTTTAAGGATGCACAATAATTTCTTGTTTGATGAGCAATAGAAACTATATGTATTGTGGGGATATATTTTTTGAGTACCAACACGTGGCAAGGTGACGCCGACGTGTCAGCTGAGGTGCCACGTGTCCTGGTCGAGATGCCGAGATAATCTCAACGTGGCCGAGTTTATCTCCGAAGATAAGCAGATAAGGGACAAGAGTCCAAGAATGAAGAAAGACTTCAAAATGGATAAGGACAGTATTCTTAGGGGATCTATCCTTATCTCTTGGGAAGTCCAAAGTAAGCACTGAATAGGAGTTCATAGAAGTCAGGCTTCTATTGGGACCAGGATTGAACTAACTATAAAAGAGAGACACCCCCGTGGGTCTAAGGTACGCAATTTATATTCTGAATAGTGAGTTTTGCACTATTGATTATCTTTGAGAGATATACTGACTTGATCGTCGGAGTGTCCCCGGGTGGACGAACCACCACCGGAGACATGGAGCAATCCAATGGCCCAATGGTTGGGTTCAATGGAACGCTGACATGGCCACTGGGGGCAATAAGATTGGAGGTGCAGGCTAGCACCAGAAAGATCACAACAGAATTCACCATCATCGACACACCATCTCCTTACAACATCATTTAGGGGAGGCCATGGTTGCATGCAATGGGGGCAGTTCCCTCAACATTGCATCAACCATTGCAGTTCCCAACAGAACATGAGATTGAAGAGATCAGAGGAGACCAGCTGCAGGCAAAAAACTGCTCTATGGCAGCAATGAAATTCACCTGTAGCATACGAGAGCCAGAAAGGGCAGAGATTGAAGACAAGGACATGGAGATCTTAGAGGACATCGACTTGAAGAAATGACGGCAAAGAATTGCCGAGGACTTGGAATACTTGCAATTTGCAATTTTTCTATCTTTAGAGTTTTTTCTTTGTTCTTTTGTTATTTACCGAAGTAAATAAATAAAGATTTAGTTTGATTTTTTACACTTATGACTAATAAAGGCACTTGACGTTGTTTTTCAGAATACATGCATAATGGAAACCCAAGTGGAATTTGAGTTCACATTAGGGGGCAGAGAGAAGACAAAGATGGTTAACACTTGTTGAAATTTGTAGCAATTTACAAGTTAAAGTTAAACCGAGATGATGTTTAACACTTGTTAAAATTTGTAGCAATTTACAAGTTGAAGTTAAACCGAGATTCTGTTTAACACTTGTTGAAATTTGTAGCAATTTACAAGTTGAAATTAAACCAAGATGATGTTTAACACTTGTTAAAATTTGTAGCAATTTACAAGTTGAAGTTAAACCGAGATGATGTTTAACACTTATTGAAATTTGTAGCAATTTACAAGTTGAAGTTAAACCGAGATTATTGTTTAACAGTTGTTGAAATTTGTAGCAATTTACAAAGTTGAAGTTAAACCGAGATTATTGTTTAACACTTGTTGAAATTTGTAGCAATTTACAAGTTGAGTTAAACCGATATAATGTTTTGTTGAAACTTGAGAAAAGTTTACAAGTTAAAGACTAAGGTTGAATACTTGTTAAAATTTGAGAAAAATTTACAAAGTGAAACCAGGCGTACGCCGAGGAAGGCACTCAGGTATTTGCCGAGATAAATCATTAGTTTGTATAACCAAGGTGTGTCACCCCGTGAAGGTTGCACAAGAATTAAAGTATGTATTATATGAAGGACAAATGAGAGCAGTAAAGTGAAGACAAAGGTACAAGCATTCAAAGAAGGAAAGTTGTATTAAAGCATTCAATAGAAACAGGGGCACATCGACCATAAGAGAAGCTTACATTGTTTCTAGACAAAGAAGTACAAAATTCAAAGTACAAGAAACAAAAAGACATGAAAATCAAGATTCCTCAGCATCGGGAGCAAACTGGGTCAGGACCTCGGAGGACTGTTGAGAAGCCACCTTGGCCGCCTTCTCCGCCGCAAGCTCAGCATCAATCTCTTGCAAAGTTTCATCAATGCTCTTGTTGGCAAAGGTGACGTCGGCTGATGCATTCTCAAGAACAGCTTTCTTGGAAATCTCATCACCCTCCTCATGTTGAGTCAAGTCCAGGACTTGCTCATTCTGAGGAGGGGACTTGGCCTCATTAGCATCTTTGGCTTCCTCACCAAGACCTCCTCTTCAGATTCAGAATCGTCATCGGATTGAGCTGATGGAGGAGTTGGAAGGAATGGAAGAGGAATGGCATCAGCATTTCGGAAGGGCGAGTCCTCGGGGACATTAAGTTTTTTGAGAAGAGACATCCAACCAAGGGTGAAACCCTTGTTGCATGCCTACTTCACTTGCTGTTCGTAAGCCTCTGTAACATCGGCCATGCCCTGGGCATACGCCTTATCATCGGCTTCCTTGATTTCGGCTTCTTGGGTGGCCAGGGTCTCCTGAAGCTCTTTTTGGGCCTGGGCCATTTTTTCCCCGGCCTCTCTTTTTTGGGCCTCAGCCACCTTCTTGATGGCCTCGGTAGAGTCAGCCTATTCCTCGGCATTTGTTTGGGCCTTGATGGCAGCCTCGACCTGGTCCTCCAGTTTCTTCATTTTTGATTGTAGACCTTTGTTGGTCTTTTGAAGGCTGGAGACCTCCCTCCTCGCCTCGACCAACTTCCCCCGATTTTCAAAAGACTGAATAGAGAAAGAATGGGCATGCTGGATGGCCTGAAAGAACACGAGGCAATAGTTATTGAAAAATTTCTAAGTACAAGAAAGAAAGAAGAAATTACCAAAAAGAAGACACTTACTTGGACAGAACGTTGAAGCATCGGAGCGTAGTTTTCGTACTCGCTCATCTCGGCGTTTCGATCAAGATTGCCGGGGATGAGCAGAGTGGTACTGAGGGCGACACCGACGTTAATATCATCGGCGTTGTCGCTAGCCATAACAGGTTTATTTTTCTAGAGTGATTTTGGGGGCCCAGGGGGCATCATGCTTTTTAGATCCCGAGGTCGTTGCAGAGGATGACCTCGGCTTCTTCGATTTTGGGGATTCTGATGGTTGGGCCTCAGAGCGCCGCTTCCTAGCAGAGGGCTGAGATTTGTCACTCTCAGCCAACTTGGAGATCGGCAAAGTATCCTCAGATTCAATTTGAGTTACCTTAGCCTTTGGTTGAGCCTTTTTTTATCCTTTTTTGCTTTGGAGGCTGGGTTGGAACTGGCTGAGCATCAACGTCGGTTGGAATGCTAGCCAGGAGATCTTTGGCAACTGGTTTTGGGCGTCCTATCTCAGCAGAAGAAACTGTTCGGCATCGACGACGGTGTTGAGATATTGGAATTAAGTATGGAGCCGAAGTTGATGGCTGATCGGCTGGATCAGAGGTTGAATCTTGATCTGTCCGAGATGTGGACGTAGTTTGTGGAGTTGTGGCAAAGGGTGGAGAAAGGCTCTTATTTTTTTTTCTCTTTGGAACGTCGGGAAGAGTTGATTTGACGTCGGGATGAAATTGAGCACCACTGGGGCCTTGCGCTTATGGATAGGAAGGTCCAGTAGCTTCTTTAAACCCGGGCTTGGGACAAAAGACTTACAGAAGTCTTTCCCTGGTTTTGGAAAAACTACAAGAAAAAATAGACATTAGAAAATAGATAAAGTGTTGAGGACTTGAGAAATAAGTTAGTGTGAACACAGGGCTCTTACCATTACCCTCTACAAAAACTGATCGAGGAAGAGGGTAGAGATGAAGGTCATCGCCTGGAGCGAACTCCCAATTCCCCAAAGTAATAAAATAATCATCTTTAGCTCCCTTGTTGGAGTCAAGGAGGTCGGCGACAATTTTGTATTCGGTGGACCTCGGCTTAAGATAGTAAACGTAGCCTTTTTCTTTCAAGTTAAGGCCTCACATAGTATAACAATACTGGATGTCGGCTAGGGTAACCCTAGCATTCTCCTGTTTAGCTAAGGCGATTATACCGTTAATGACGCGGTAGGAGTTGATGGCAAGTTGCATCGGGTTCAACTTATAATAGTGAAGTATTTCACGGAAAAGAATATCAAGTGGGAGCCGAAGTCCGCACTCAATGAAAGCTACTACAAGAAAGGGCATAGAGTCAGGAGTAGGCATAATGGAGTCATCATCCCTAGCCAACCTCAGATGGACATCGGCTGGAATTTCAAACTCTTGCCTAAAGTATTCAAGCTTGGTTGGGGTGTTTACCCTATGCTTCCACATACCCATAATGTCGGGGTTTTGAAGGGTTTAAAATACCTTGGCTAAAAATCTCAAAATGCACAGAGACTGGGGGAATCGTTTCTGTTTTTCCTAAGTGTTTAAGGTTCTACAATCAAATCCCAAACCTAGATCTAAGGAAGCAAAGATTGAAGGCGCGGAATCTGGAAAACAGAAAAAGCAAGAATGTGCTTCAGAGTCAAGAACAAAGATGAACTATCAAGAACATCGTAAAGATCCAAGGGTATAAAGCCAAGAACAGTGGCAACGATCAACGAACGTATGAACAGTATGTGATTCAAGACATAAATTGAGCAAAAACAGCAATGGCGACTAAATGATGAAGCAAAATTTCTTGAAAAGCAACAAGAAAATTGAGACTAGGAAGAACGGTGACTTACCAGCAAAAAGGAAGCCGGTGTCGAGTTTGCCGAAGTCAGACTAACGGCAGCAGGGGAGAATAATGATAAAAGTTTCGCCGAAGGATGTGAACAATGGTGATAGCAGAGCTTGAAAGCTTGAACGATGGAGGAGATGAAAAAAGCTAGAGAGAGAAAGAGTTTTTTCAAAAACGAAACAAAGTGAAAAAGACGAAAGATGAAAAGAAGTTTTGTTAAAAAATGGAAACGGTAGCAAAAGGGGAATCAATATGCCTAGAACAACGGGTCTGTCAGACGGCGCATATAGGCGCGAGACGGCTTATAGGCGCGTGCGCGGTACGAACTAGTTAGAAGAAAACACGTGGCTTAAACGGTTCAGTTTTATGTATGACAGCTAGTACGCGTGGAAGGGTTCTTGGAATTCTTGTTCTCTAAAGAGGCATGTCGGCCTGGATGATGATATCGGCTAGAAGTCTTTAAGCTGACATACCAGCAGGAAACACAGATATAGGTTCCATCACCTCAGAGTACCGAGGTAATAGAACCTAGGGGGCAGTTGTGGGGATATATTTTCTGAGTACCAACACGTGGCAAGGTGACGCTGACGTGTCAGCCGAGGTGCCACGTGTCCTAGTCGAGATGCCGAGATAATCTCGGCGTGGCCGAGGTTATCTCCGAAGATATCGGAATCCGAGATAAGCAGATAAGGGACGAGTCCAAGAATGAAGAAAGACTTCAAAATGGATAAGGACAGTATTCTTAGGGGATCTATCCTTATCTCTTGGGGAGTCCAAAGGAAGCACTGAATAGGAGTCCATAGAAGTCAAGCTTCTATTGGGACTAGGATTGAACTAACTATAAAAGAGAGCTACCCCCGTGGGTCTAAGGTACGCAATTTATATTCTGAATAGTGAGTTTTGCACTATTGATTATCTTTGAGAGATATACTGACTTGATCGTCGGAGTGCCCTCGGGTGGACGAACCACCACCGAAGACTTCTCTTTCTGTTGCAGGTTAGCCAAAAGCCATCTATTCTGCCGGTGCTTTCGAGCTGATTACTAAGCGGGTAGTGTGGTCAGAAAGTCACTCACACATGTATCTTTAATATTTGCCTTATATATGTAAATAATGATAGAATTGTAATTCATGAAAAAACAAGTTGTTACTAAATAATAATTTTTTTAAAAAAAAAATGTTGTACTCGAGGAATGTATCTACACCACAAGGAATATGAGCTTGTACTCGAGGAATGTATCTACACCACAAGTTTGTACTAAGGTTTATAATCTAATTTTATTTAGCGTTTTCAAAAATTAATTTCACATTTACTTTTGAAAACTCTTTAATTTGGGCTAACCGGTCGTCCGGCCGGTTGACTAGAAGAGTGTTTTTTTTTTGGCACATGTTATTTTTATATTATAAAAAAAATATTTGTGAATTTTTTTTTAAAATTTTCTATGAGTTTTGAATAGAATTTTGGATTGTGTTTTTGGTTATGAGTTGTAAGTTTTTGTATCAAATATCATGTCACATGAGTCAATTCAAACTCAATTTAAAACTCTTTTCAAAACTCATAACCAAACAAATTTTTCACACCCAAATCATAATTTCAAACCTCACAAACTCAAAATACAACTCTATTCTCAAATCATAATTCTAAAACCCTACCAAACACTACCGAAGAGTCTCTAATAAACCCTATATGTATCCTTTAAATATGAAAGATTTTTAGTATATTATATTGGGTGATTATGGGGTAATCCCAGAGTACGGCCACGTGATGTTCTATGGTATCATGATTGATAGAGAAAGTGGGGTATTATGATTGGGTAATGTTAGGAATACCAAATTTTCTACCAAATAAATGACCAAATGTCTCACATGAGTGTGACCCATGTGAGACATTTGGTCATTTATTTGGTAGAAAATTTAGGACCTATAGCATTTTCCTTTAGGATTTTAGGTTGAGTGATTAAATAATGTGAAGGGATATGGTGAATGATGATTAGTAAAAAAATATGGACATGTAGTACTCTGAGAGTACCTAATAATTTTCCATATTTCCAAAGCATTTTATAAATCAAGTGATATATCATATACCATAGATAATGCGCATTTATTATTTACTTTTTCCATTGTTGCTATCTATCAAGATTATCTCTTTGTATTGCAGCTCTTTCAATCATTTTCCAAGGGTATTGAACGATTAGTTAATTTTTATGTCTCTTGGTAAAGATGAAAATTTTTATTTGCCATCTTGCATAACAGAATGAATGGGCCATATACAATGATGTTTCCTTTTTCGTTTGCTTGATTATTTTCTTCTTTCAATTATTTTTTGTTCAAAAAAAAAAAAAAAAAAAAAAACTCAAACACCACACTCAAAAGTGAGTGTGGACTTATATTTTGAAACCTCCACCAAACGGAGAATCTTTTCCATTTTCACACTAAAAAGAAAAAGAAAAAAAAAATCAATGCTAAGATAGAGAGAATGCAATGTAAGGAGAACGAAGTCTAAAAGACACAAAACAAAAGGAAATGCATAAAATACAACACAAATAAAAATAATACTAATAATAATATGTGCTATTCTTAGCTTGACACATGGCACATTTCTAGACTACACTTATGAAAAGCACAACTTTACTTATACTATATGACGTCCCTGGTGGCACGTATATGAGTCATGAATTATGAAGTACGGATATTTCTAAAAAAGAGACGTATTCGTATCGGATATCGATCCTCCTAAATACATAACACATACTTATTAAAAGTATTATCTATTTCTTAATTAATTTTTCATTAATTCTGACTATCGGATACTTATTTTTTAAGCATCGGATAGTCCAAGTCTCTTATTATTTGTTTTACAAAATTAGAATTGTAATATTTCTTACATAACAGTATAATATACCTTAATTGTGATGATAAATAAAATAATTTTTTCTAATACTTTACTTAGTTCTTTGATAAGAAAAATATAGTGAGTTAATAGAATTTATTAAATTGGCGTATCATCCATGTCCCATATAACTATGTAGAAAGTAAAATCTAAAAAGTGAATATAATAATAGTAGAATTACATATTAATAAATAAATAAGTAAACAATATTTTTGACTAGTGTAAAAGGGAAAAACACATGGACAAATTCATGTAGATTGTTCTATTATTGCGATATAAACATATTGGACTTGATATTGAAGCAAAATATCTGTAAAACCTATTGAAATTGAAGAAATAAAATAGCTAACAACTTAAATTAATTCCTAATTCTTAAATATTAATATTTTATATTATAAAATTACAGTATAGTTTTTTTTTTTTTTTTAATCATGCTTGAGCTTGTGTAACTCACTACCAATAATTTAAAAAATAATTTTTCTACAAATGTATCCTAACCATACCTGTATCCTACTTTTATAAGTTTTATTGTATTTCATATCCGTGTTATATCCTATCCATATCCGTATTCATATACGTGCTTCCTAGGTCACGAAACAACAATGCTAGGTATCATGAAAAACCTTTCATGAAAATAATCATGAAAGATTTGTGACCATTGGATTACACTTAAAATAAAGCACCACACACTAATCAAGGTAATCTAAGGATCATAAATCTTTCATGATCATTTTTATGAAATTTTTTTTATGATCCCTAACTTTTCTCGTCATGAAAATACGCTCTTCAAAATTTAAGATAAAATTTCGTATATTTTGTACTGAGGAAATATCATTTCCCCCCCCCCAAACTATCATGCGTTTTTCACGTTGACTCCCATACTTCGATTTATTTCAATTTAGTACCTGAACTTTCCACAAATTGATCAATTAGACCCCTGCCATTACCTTCCGTCCACAATTGGATGGAATGTGCTGATGTAGAGGGCAAATTGATTTTTAATTTGGGGGATAAATTGATTTTTAAGGTATAGTTTGGGGGGTAAAATGAAATTTTACATGCCACGTCAGCACATTCCGTCCAATTTTAGATGGAAGGTCGCGACAGGGGTCTAATTGATCAATTTGTGAAAAGTTCAGGAACTACATTGAAATAAATCGAAGTATGGGGGTTAACGTGAAAAACGCGTGATAGTTTGGGGGGCAAACTGATATTTCCTCTTTTGTACTCTTCAAACCCCTCCTAAGACTACATTTTTTTTTTTTTTTTTGACTATTTAGTTTTCTTACGAAAAAAAAGGGGTGTACCCAATGCACAAAACTCCTGCTTAAGTGGAGTTTGGGAAAGGGTTGATGTACACAGCCTTATCCTTACAAGGAGAGAGACTGTTTTCGTGACTCGAACCCGTGACCCCCAGGTCACCAAGAGGTAGCTTTATCGCTACGCCAGGCCCTAGTTAGTTTACTAATATTACTTCAATATTAAATGTGTTTCCCTAGTTTGTTTATTTAGTCTATTTCATTCAATATCTGACTTATTTTTTATTCATTTACATAAAATTGGTATTTAGGTAACAAACATAAAATTTACAATAAATTAGCTCTCTATAACAAAACAATGATTAAAAATTAGATTGGTGGAACAGATTTGGATCAGGATTTCATGATGCTATGAGATTCAACTATCAAGATCAAAAGTATATAAATATAAAAGTTACAGTAAATTACTTCATATAATACAAAAAAAAAAAGGATTAAAAATTAGATCAATAAGATACATCCAGATCGGGACTCCACGATCTTATGAGAATCTAATCCAACTATCAGTATTGAAAGTATACAATAATAATAATAATAATAATAATAATACAATAAATTACCTCATAAAATTCCTACAAGGATTAAAAATTGAATTGGTAGGCTTGGATCTGAATTGAGATTCCATGATTCTATGAGATGCAACTATTAGGATCGAAAGATTCTACTTGTAAAATCTTTTTTTATACGATCTAGATCTATTGTGTCCAAATGAATCATAAAATTGTAAGATTATAAGATTCAGATTGAGATTCTGATAAGCATGGATAAAGGAGGGAAAAAACATAAGATGAAGAAAAAGGTATAAGAGTAAATATGCATATACTACCTACACTCGAAAAAAGAAATGATATATATCTAACACTTTACCTTTCAAGCCAGAGAGAAACCAAGATGCTTTGCTAGAAGAATCTAAAAGAAAAAAGAGAAAAAATAAGCAAAGAACAATGATAGAGACGTGGTTAAATTCTTAAAAATCACCTAAATTAAGGTGTTAAAATGTTTATAAAACTTCAAGCACAGCACAGACCAGGAAAAAAAATTGAAATCATACAGACAAGATCTCACACAATGACAATTGTAAAGTGATAAAATAAAATCTAGAGTTTTCATACCTTGTTGCAAAAAATCAAAAAGCAGATCAAGTCTGTAAATTCTTCTGAGGGGTTTGGAAATATCAAATGGAGAAAGAACAATTGCAATGGAAAAGATAGAAGGAAAGTGGTGGAAGATATAGAGTGAATAACGAGGTCACTGTGATGTGAGGAAGGAACTGGGAAGACTTTTGTGATGACTTTTGTAGTGAGAGAATAATAATTATGAGGCAGGAAGTGGGAAGGAGAGATTATTCATTCATGGCCCCAAAGGCACCACGTCACTTCCACCACGTGGTGCCACAGACCAATCAAAAAGTGACATCTGGTACGACGTAAGTAGGGCCAAGTCAGCTAAAGCATAACCAAGGCAAACTTTTAGCCTACAACTATTACAATTGTTTGTTGAAATGTCTGAATGGAGTTTTGTTTCATTTCAGGTTATGTTTTACTAATTTTCTGATTTCATTGTGGCTTGAGTTTCATTTTCATTTCTAACAATTAAGTTGGAATTGTCACAGTGAGAATTAACTACCTATACCCATTGCAAATCTGAACAAGTGAGGTCTTCTTCTTGAATTAAATCACGAAGGAGACATTTGGCTTGACTTTTTTAGGTGGATGTGTTTGTAGTGAAGCCACTAGATGACATGATTGTATCAGTTGAAAGAAAATTTGAAATCAATGTCTGTGAAGTAAAGGAAGCCAATTGAAATATGCAGGGTTAATTTTTAATTTTCTTTTTTTGTCAAAAATATGATGGTAATAATTACCATGTGATAAGTTGAAGCACCACAAAAAACTTTTTGCCCATGTAATTTCATTAATTTTAGTGAACCTTCATAAGTTTTTTTTTTTGTGTCGTAGAAATTGTAATGGAATAATAGATAAGATAATATCTTTTAGTTTACATATTAGGCATTTAACTAGTGCTCAACCACGTAATGGTGTTTGATATAGTGCATAGTGGCTAAACCAAACCAAACCAAATCTAGCCTCAAGTCCCATCAAATATAGTCAGCTACATGAATCCTTCTTCTCCATGCGACCCTATCAAAAATCATTCTTTGATCATGTAATTCATAGTTTTGGTTGGTAGTATAATGGATTGATTTCATTGAATTCTACTTCTTTTTTTCTTTTTTTGGCAAATTATGATAGTAGTCTCTATATTTTGACCCTTATGTTATTTTGGTCTATGTAATTTCAATTGACTTAGTTTTGATCATGAATTTATGACTTTGTTTTAATTTGGTCCAATTAATTACAACTCTTAATATTTTTTTATGAAGGGTAAATTACAATCACCTCCCCTGAGATTTTTGACAATTATACTGGCCTTCCTTACTATTTTTTTGAAATTACATTAACCTCCCTTGAGGTTTACTTTTGAGTTGTAGATTGTCCCATTCCGCTAGTTGACCGTTAGTTCGACCAGCATTTATGTTATTCATGAATTCAATTATTTAACAAAAAATAAAAAAACACATGAGAGAGAGAGAGAGAGAGAGGTCATGTCTCAACTGAAACTTGAACTCCTACACCTCTATTGTATGAGAAAGAAGGCATAAATGACTTTCAGACTAAAGAAGAATAAAAACTTACTGATGAATTCTCTAGCTTGGTAATATATACAAGACAATGTTTTACTTGTTAGTTTGGAAAACTGAAGGGAGATAAATTGCTTTCTATTTTATGAAGGAGATCAACCATGAACTATTATAGGCCATGGTCCTCTGTGTACTCCAAAAAAAAAAAAAAAATCAAAATCACGACTATGGACATGTGTCAATACAAGCTTGGCTCACTTTCTTTTAACATCTTTAAAAAATATATATATATAAAATAAAAAATAAAAAACACAAGATTGAGGACCAAACTTCAAATAATAGTAACAAAAAAAAAAAAATGAAGCTTAGAAACTGATTTTGATAAAGCTTGGAAACTAAACTAAGCAGATAAGGAGTTAGAGACCAATCAATAATAAAATTCTTCACAAACACATGACTAATGCCCTGCCAGAAACTGCTCTCTCTCTCCAAATTCACTCGATTTTGGAGTGTTGAGATTATTTATGAACATTCAAATTGATAGTGGAATTGTAAGAAACGAACGACAACAATTTCAAAGCTTGAATCGTGGGAATTTCATATTCAATTCTGATATCCCAAATGCACAAACTAATCTACTAATCACTATGCAATGAAACAAAAGCAGATATCAAATCCTTTGCCTACCTGCTATTGAGAAGTTAGATTGTGAAACTATAAAACTCTGCTACCAGTGTAGAAAGGGCCTTTTCTTAAAACCTAGGGCTCATGAGGATTGAGAGAGGTAGTTGTTGTTCTTGCAGACTAGACTAGTAGAGAAACAGACGATGCCGGAGACGGTCGGGAATGTCAGGTCAGGTCAACCGTCCACGTCGGGTGAGGTGAGGCCCACCCAAATTGATTACGCTGGAGCCCAACAACGACAATAACTCGCAAAAGTCAAAAAAAAGTTGAGTCAAGCTATTGAATCCGAATTTTCGGTAATGCAATAGGTATAATTAAGGTTCTATAAAACGAACACAATCATTACGTTGCGGTAGTTATCGTCATTCGTTACAGCTGTTATAGTCGTGTAACGAAAATTCACATGTAACGATTGTTTCGGTGTTACGTAACGACCATAACGATTCATTAAATACCATTATATTCTTTTTAATTTTTATTTCATTACATTAGCATGTAAAATAAAAATATATATAAACAGTGGTTATATTTATTTTTATAATCATTTTATTTAATATTTAATTTTAAATATTTTTTATTTTGTTATTGTAATGTGTTGTCTAAAAAATATCTTTAAAAAAATAAATAAAATCAGTAGCTCAAAAATAATTTTTTTTATGGCACAGTTTTTTATTTTGATAATCATTTCATTTAATACTTAATTGTAAACAATTTTATTTAGTTAGTTATAAATTGTTGTCTAAAAAAATGCCCCGAAAATAATTTTTATTTATGGCACAATTTTTATTTTTATAATCATTTTATTTAATAATTGTAATATTTTTTATTTAGTTAGTTCAGGTATTGATCAAAAATTATTTGTAGACATTTAAAATCAATTATTCTTAAAATCATTAATTATTGAAATAAAATGTAAAAAACTATTTTTATAGTAATTTGAAAATATGAAATATATTGGATCATACTTAAAAATCAATAAAAATTGATCAAAATCTATTTTAAACCCCAATAAATGTGATTTTTAAAAAAAATATATGCATATCAATAAATTTTTTTTAAATTATGTGAAAAATTAAAAAAATCACGACTCCAATTACGCTATAACTTTTACACTCGGCCACCGCGCCACCATAATTGTTACAGTGACCACAATCCCTTTTCAAGACCTTGGGTATAATGTATTTTGCAGTGTCAAAAAAACATTTTTCTTTCAATAGTTGATTTGAAAAGTCAAAAAAAGAGGTCTTGGTGATTTGGGAATACATATAAAATTAACTAGCGGTCCTCACACGCACACGCGGTGCGTGTGCAACTTGAAAAAATGTTATGTTATAGGAATAATGACAAATGAAAATGCATATATACTGTGTTGCATGGTTTTAAAAATTGAACCGGATTGGCTGGTTCGACCAGTTGGACAGTCGGCCAGCCAAGATTTCGGTCCAAATATACCTTTTGAACCGTTCACAGTCGAATACTAATGTATTTAGAGAGAATCGATAAAATCGACAGTTGAACTGTCAAACTAAATGACCCGACTATGATTCGTCGAGTTGATGATTGTTTTTTTTTTAAAAATTTATTCTTTCTTTCTTATTATATATATATATTGTATGAAAATTTTGATTTGAAACTCTCTTTCAAGCGTCTCCTCTTATAAGGAATCACATTAAGAGTTTGAAATTATTACGAAAGGTCTCTACTTATTTATAAGAAAAAAATTCTTCCAAAAAAACTCAAGAAACTCATGTGGGATTCAATTAAATTATTTCAATCAAATTTGTTGGAGAGATACTTGAAATTTTGATATCTCTCCAAAAGTTTTGCTCTTTTTTTAATCAAATTATTTGAATTAAAATCATATGGATGGAACATTGAATATTTGGTTTGCTTTCAGTATTAAAATTAATAATATTTTAAAATATATTTTTATATCTTTTAGTAAAAAATTAAAAAAAATTAGGAGAAATATTTAAGATAATTTAACATTTCATTTTTTTAATTTACAATTCTATTACTTATATTTTTATTTAAACATAATTTTTAATATATTTATAACATTACGGTTTGATTCTAATTCAACTTGAAAGTTGAACCGATGACTTGTCCACCTGATCTCTTTTATGGTTCGTTCACTAGTCTAGTTTTTAAAACATTGTTGTGTTGCTCAATTGATAATAATTTTTGGGTAAATTACAAATACAACCCTTGAGGTTTGCTTAAAATACGAATTACTCCTTGTGGTTTGAAAAATTACAAATACCTCATTGTTTAACAGAATTAATTGAAAAGGTGAAATTTCTAACTGTTCACCTATACAATAATAAAAATTTAACATTATTAAAAATTATTAATTAACTTCTTGATTTATTAATAAAAGGACCTATTTGTTATGAAATTAGAAACTTTAGGAGGCATAATATAATTTCTAGAATCACAGAAAGTAATTTGTAATTTAAGTAAACCTCAGGGAGTGTGTTTGTAATTTACCCATAATTTTTCTACGTACATAACATTGTTGGAAAAGAAATACTTAAAAAATTTAGGTCATTTGGACCCATTATATTTCCATTCAGTAAAAAATTAAGGGTAAATTACACCGACACCCCTAAGATTTCTTTTTAATACAGATTTCTCCTCACATTTGAAAAATTACATTTACCTCTCTGTCAAATTAAAATGACATATTTGCTTCTTAGCTTTTATACATATAAAATAATGTAGATATTTTGTTCATATTATTTTAAGGGAAATAACAATTATCTTCTTTGGTTTAATTCACACAAAAAATTGAGTTTTTTTTTTTATTTTTATTTTTCATTTTTTTTACTGAATTTTTTAAATATTTTAAGCATTTTTATTTTTATTTTTTAGATATACCTAATGTAAATATATTTAAAAAGTATAATATTTTGTGATTTTTTTTTAAATTTACCAAATACAAAAAAATATAAAAATATAAAAATTCAATACATTATCTTATTTTGTTGTATTTAATAGATTTTTTTTTAAAGTTGTTTGTACAAATTTTATACTTTTTAAATATATATCTAGATTAAATTGATCTAATCTAGATATAATAATAGAAATAAAAATGAAAAATGATATTCATATATAAAAATGTATACAAAAAATATCATGAAAATGTTGTAATAGTGATATTGTTGTAAATATAAATCATGTTTTGTGTGTGTTTTGTTTTAAAGTGAAAGATCACCATTAAGTTATATCATTGTGTTTGAAAATTCTATATAAAATTTATGTTTGTATATCATCACTCAATAAAAATATATTCATGTAAAATTTAATGATGAAAAGTTGTAGAATGTAATTATGATTATGGGAAAAAGAAATAGTAGGAAAAATAACAAGATGGTCATTTAAAAAAAATTTAGACATGTCATCAACAATTCATGGAACAATTTGTAATAAGATTTCAAATCTCAGAAAAAAATATAATTTTTCAAATGTGAAAAATAATTTATATTAAACAGAAATATCAAGGGGAGTGTCAGTGTAATTTACCCAAAATGTTAATATTTGGGTACTGTGACTATTTGTTTCTAATCCCCGGAAGAACTTGAGCTTGCAAGCTTTTTGGTGCAAATAATTAAACATAATAGCTCCACTGTTGCCACTCCATCAAATTAGAAAGTAACAAATACAATATTGAAAATAACTAAGGTAATTACACAGTTGGTCCCTCTAGTTTTAGTGAAATTTTATTTTAGCGCTTGGAATAAATAAATTATACCGTCAATCCTTAGAATTTTAAACAAAAAAAAACATTATGGGCAAAACTAGCCAAGCTAGGCACCTGACAATGCTACACGAACTATAAGACTTCACCCTGTGAGTATGCAGGGCGGTTGAGATGAGAAATTCAATCTCATTCCACAATAATCCTGGCAATCAAGAGATAAAACCTCAGTAATACTTTAATCAACAATACCAAAAGTCTCAACAACAATCCACAAATTCAGTGTAGTTGGAGTTCATATATTGTCACCATCAAAGTAAACTAGAGTTCTATAATTTAAGTGAAAGGTAATGTCTCAACAAAATAATTCAAAATAACTCTACTCTTAGCACTCTATCCCAAAAATGATTTGCACAATACCATTCCTCTGGACCTGTAATAAAAAAGAAGAGAATCAATTTGATAGCTCAATGAGTATATGAAAAATAAAAGTTTAGTAAGAATTTTTTTAGGTCAATTGATGGGAGATTATTTAAAAATTTGAAAAGACATTCAGATTATCATAGTCCAACAATCATAGAAGCTCAACAATCAACTTAACAAACAGCCCCATAATAAAAAAGAGATAAACAACACAACAAATAGCCCAATAAAGAAACCCCATAATTAAGGAGATTCTTAATCTTTGCCTTTAGCAGGGATTGACACCCTGACCTCTAAAATAAGATTATATAATGGTGATAAATTGAGTTAGCTTAGTTGGTTCAATAAGTAAAGTTGAACGACAAAGATTTTTCATAAATCTTCTGTGATTCAAGAGTGTAAAGAAATAGTCCTGCACTTCAGTTAACATTAAAAGAAACAATAATTCCAACAAGGTGAGTTAAATAATCATACAGTTTATGAACTCATAGGATTCACCATTCGATATCTCATAAAAATCGATAATTAAATACAATCCAAAACTCAATGGTTTGGTTTGATAAACACAAGCTCAAGTTTTTGCAACTGCAACCACAACAGTAACCAGTGACAAAAGCCAAAACCACTATGGTAAGAAAGTAGTTTTTGTGTCAATAATTAATCCCAATTTTCTTAGGGTCCAAATAATAGTCAATTCATACTCTTGACAAAATACATGAATCCACAGAGCTTATTGTTGTGAAACAGTGTTCTGATCAGACTCTGAAAATCATAAAACAAGAAGCAGAATTTAAATAGTAGGCAAGGCATGTCCATGACGTTACCTATAAGATAGTGATTTCCCTAAAAATTCTATCTCCATGATACAGTTCCTACTAGTATGAAGACCGTTTCTAAGGTTGTATTCCTTAGACATCTTACAACCAAAAGCTTAATCCAGAAATCAGAATAAAACAGAGAACAAAAGCAGAGATTACATAAACAATTGTATGTCTAGGGAATCATTATAAAGGGTTCAAATATACACAAGGACACAACCTTCTTATAGACACAAGGAAACAATGCAAAATTTAAACGCACATAGAACCATTAAACAGTTAGAGAAAAACTTAAACTGTTTCGGACCAAATGGCTATCATACTGATTGTCTTTTGGAATTTTTAATTCTTTTATGTTCTTTCTTTCTATACATATATATCAAAAACAACTAGAGGCTACACATCATGGATATCCTCAAAAAATCGTCTTCAATGGAAGCTTGAAGAAATATGGAATGCTCTCCCCTATTTATTGAAGAAGAGTTCAACAATAAATGCCCAGAACTCCCATGTGGGAACCAAGCAAAAAATTTGAATGTTAGTGTTTGGAAGGATAGTGAAATATTGAAAAAGTTTTGGATACCAATAGGGTACCAAGTGGCACTACTCTTCCACCAATCACAAATATATATGCCCCCTATTGTTCTCCAAACAACCAACATAGGGCTCCCTATTCTACTCCCTATTCTACTACCTTCCACATGGATATACCTCATCCACATACAAAAATCACTTAGAAATATTGGATTCCTTCCAAAATCTAAAAGTAGAAGTGTGGAGTTAATATTGTTATTAGTAATTAACTGCTAACATACAACACTTGCAAAACATTTCAACAACAATAAATCAATTATCACAAATTGTTTTGATAATCTCAAAGTTAATTGAAATTCTCTTACTTGATCCTCATTTAGCATAAACAAAAGCAAACATTGAAATTTTCATTTTTATAAGAACCAAGAGGGATTTCATTACTCAATGTCAGACATTTTCCAAATGGAACATGCAGTTGTACGAACTATGAGGTCACTTACCCCCTTTACTGCAGTGAAATGAATCCAAACCCGTAAGCCAAAGAGTTCACAAAATTCTTCACAAACCTGTAGAAAAAAAAAAATCTGGAATAATTAAAAAAAAAAAAACAGTTCTATGAACTCAAAAACCACCAACAAAAAAAAAGGAAAATAAACATAGAACACTGTATTTTTTATGGTTGAATTCAGTGTACCTAACTTTCTCTTATAAATTAAGTACCCCCCATATCTCATTCAAAACTAGCTAATATTTAATTCACTGGTTAAACCCTTAACCTTAATTAACTAGTTTCAGGGAGAAATATGCATAAAAAGGGAAGAATTAATGAGCTTTTCTTCCTAGTCTAATTAATTAACTAGCACATACCAATAGAGGCTACAATTTGACCTTGGGTGAACCAACTGCTTAGGCTAACAAGTCTCTAACATCTCTAAGTAGAACTTCATACATGAGAAGATCTTACGCTGTCTTGCTTCTGGCCGTCATTTATGAAACTAGATTATAAAATGTATTCAAATTTTAATTTCTCACATTTCATTTTAAGATTATTTGAAATTATTTTCTATAACAATCTGTAGAAATTTACATGTATTCGATTAACAACTAACAAAATTGAATATGAAATTCAAGAACTTCTACATCTTATGTAACAATAGTTCATGTGTGTGCATGTGTACACTTGATTTCTGTGTCTGCAAGTGTTTTGAAATTGAAGTTTAGTATTTACGTCATTACAATTTCAAAAGTAATATACAAGTAGAACTTTTATAATAAAATCAACTTTTAAGAAAGATTTGTTTGAGTGTTTTCAATTGTTTTTAGGGTCATGCCAAAGAAGTATTATTATTATTTTTTTTAAATATAAATTTGAAAATAAGGTGAAAGTAATGATTTTTTTCATAAACCTTACTCTGTATCATAAACATAAAAACTCACCCACATTGATAACTAGTAAACCTAGTATGTGTCTACTGGTTGTATTTTACCATATCCAAAATATTTATGCGCATAACAATGTTAAATTCCAATACACAAATATTTGAAACTTCGGTGACATGAATTTTGGTGTCAGATGTGTTGTGACTTCACTACATTTAGGGCTAATTGAAAATTTTGTAAGTATTTACTGGAATGCACTTTGCCATGTTTTTAATCTGACACAATATTACGACATTACCTTGAATTCGAAAGAACAAAGGCTGTAGAGTGGTTTTGGTGTGGGGATCATCCAATTCCAAAGATTCTCACCATTCTTCCTCTCCTCCAATGGACCGAAGAGCAGGTGGTGCTGATACTTGCTCACTATCCATGTGCAAAGAAAGAGGCAGTCTCCTTACCATGGGACACTTGCTTACATAAACATGTCTGAAAGATTCACAAACCATTATGCCCTTACATATGCTCTTGGTCTTGGTAGATTTTCTAGTTTTAAAATCTTGAAATTTGGGAGTATGACTGTGTTGCTATCATCTTGATGATTGCCCCAGTCACTCATCTCTGCTTCCACCATTATGTCCTCCACGTTCTCACAATCACACACTACAAGTTCCTCAAGGTTTGGAAATTTCTGCAAAAACTTTGCAGGGAAAATAATCTTGATTCTGGGACATCTATAGAAGTACAATTCCTTAAGGTTAAAGGAAATGTTGCATGGTGGAATAACTCCATCAAAGAGTACCCTAAAATTGGGTAAATCACTAAACCATAATTCCTCAACCCTTCTTAGCGGGGTGTGGTAGTCTTCTGAGAAGGATGATAATGAAAAGATGGATTCTATCCCATTACAGTCTCGGATTTCACATATTCTTAAATCACTTGCATCCCTCAACGACTGAATATCCATCAAGCTAATCAAATAGTGACATCTAATCTCAAGGATCTCTTTGTTGCAGGGGAGCACTAGAAGATCTACTCCAGTACTTAAAAGTTTAGAGTCATAGATACAAATTTCTTTTGATTCAGCAAAGTAGTCTTCTTGTATGTCATCTCGGCCATTTTTATAAACAATTCCCACCATAACGTGATAGTTTTCTAAACTTTGGCACTGCTGAGATGTCACATAACTGGTAAGCTCTTGCACATTGTGTGCGTCAAGCACAACAGCTCTTCTGCCGACACTTTTACTTTTGTTCTGTTAATTCTAAGGCATTGGAGTTGTGAGAGTCTGCATAACTCCCAAGAAGGAAACGCATGTAGCCTGGGAGAGGTCAAGATTCCTGAGATTACTCAATTCTTCTAAACCTTGTGGTACTTCTTCAATCTGACTTTCAGTCAGTTTCAACTCTTTCAATGCCTTTAGTTTCTCCAGTGATGGCACATAGTCTAGTTGCCAACAATAGTCTAGAGGAAATGTTTCCCATAGATCATCTAAGATGAGCACATGCCTCTTCTTTTGGGAAAGCATTGTATATATTTCTGATGCTCTTCTTGTTTCATCCCCATAATTTGAAAGATCAAGATCCAAGGCTTCAATTATCTGCCTCTGTAGATTTCTAACATTGAATGCTTTAGAAACTGTGAACCAAATAACATCACCGAAGTTACAAGTTTCATTCAAGAGTCGATTGTTGATGTAATGCATGATGGTTGTTTTGCCAACTCCCCCCATTCCATAAATGCCAATCCTTCTAACCTCATCATCCATCAGGTATTCCCAAACGGTCTCCATATTCCTTGCACTCGTGATTTCACCAAGAGATCCAGTAGTTGGTATCAACTGTGAACAACTTGGAAATGCATCAATCAACAAATCATTAGAAAATCTGCCCTTTTCTTGCACCTCTGCCACTTCCTTAATCTTCTCCACAACAAGCTTTCCAACCGTAGGCGCGTGAAGACATTCTTCCATCTGACTATTTCTTGCTCTTGTAGTTGCAATGTTTGGACATCACCTTTTATCCTTTGCACATCTTTTTGCCAAACTTCAACTTCTTTCTTTCGCCTTTTCCTTGACTGCTGCTCTGCAATGCTCACTTCTTTATTTATGTCATTCTCTTGACTGCTTAAGTTTTCTGTCTTTCGTTTGAGATTTTTCATGTTAGCATCAAGGCAATTGATATATCCAACCCATTTTTGAGTTGCTTCCCACGTACTCTTCCCAATTTCAAAGATTGAATGTAAGAATTCCATGGTGTGGTCAGTTCCTGCAAATACTGAAGAGGATTGTTTTTAACTTCAATATCAATTGTGACAGTTGTTAGAAAGCAATTTGAAATCTGATTTACAAAAGCAAGAGAGAGAGGAAATTATGCTAATATATGCAAATTGTCTCCATATTCACCTCAAAACAATAGAAAATCAGTCTTGAATTACTGACAAAAGAGTGATTGTGCTAAATATATATTAGTAACAATGAACCAGCATTTATGTTGTTCAAGAATTGCTGCTCTGGTGTTGTTCGTAAATTTCGGGTAGGCGGGTGATCTGAAACACAAACAAGAATCGATGACTGAGTTTGGAATCATTAGACACCTAAACCCATAAAACCTCTAAAAGGAAGCTGATTTTATTTATTATTGTGTATCGATAACAGATTTTAATGTTACTACTAGCTGCATTTTACTACAAGTGAGTGTAAATGAATTGTGAAATATCCTGGAAAACTAGCAATTTTGCAAATCTTTTTCTTTTTCTTTTTCTTCTTCTTCTTCTTCTTCTTCTTCTTTTTTTTTTTTTTTTTTTTTTTAAGATAAATTTTGCTGAAAGGAGTTCCCTAACAAGTAGCACGGCACACTATTTTTAGAGCTTCAATTTTTAGAGATAAAAATAAGTTTCTAAATACATAATTAAACTTGTCTCAATTACTTGCCTAAAAAAATCACAAAGCAACATTCTCCTAGAACATGAATTGAAACAATTCAGTTTTTTATTAAAAAATACACACACACATAAGGATGGCAAAATATCCTGATCCATCAGGTCCCCGACTCTCCCCGACCCTAATGGGATGGGTTCAGGGGTGGTTGAATAGAGTAGGGTCGGATTTGGGGAAACCTTTGAACAACCCGATTGGCTTTGGGTCAGGGGCGAGGGAGAGAATTTTTTAACCCGAAACCTACCCTACCCTACCCTACCCTACCCGACACACACATATATATATATTATATGTAGTGTGCTCATGCCAGAACTAAAACTAGAACTCTACACCCTCTCTAATTTAGGAGAAAGAAGGCACAAGTAACTTGAAGACTAAGAAGAAGAACAGCTTACTGTTAATACATATGTTTTACTTTACTTCTTAGTTTGGAAAATTAAAGGAAGAGCAATTATTTGCTATTTTATAGATCAGGTCAACAATCAACTATAATGGACCAGGGTCCTCTGTCTACTCAGCAAAAACAAACCCAAATTCCTGTCCCATCTCTCAATACACTCCCAACCATTGGATCATGTAGAAATCTCAACACACCTGAATTTTGAGGCATGATCCAATGGTGAGATCAGAAAATTTGTGTAATTCCCATAGGAGCATTGTTTGAATTTAGGAGCATCTCCAATCCTTAACCTTTTTTCATCAAATTTAAATTTGATGAAAAAGTGCTAAAATATCTATCTCCAATCCATTCATCAAATGTTATCAAATCAAGGGAAAATCATTTTTTTCATCAAATTGAGAATTCATCAAATCCTTCGTCAAATTAGAGTTTGATGAAAATTTAAAAAGATGAAGCATTTGAGATGACTTTTTTAAAATCAAATTTGCTGAAAATATAAATTTGAGATAAGAAGGGAATTTAGCATTTTACTAAAATTTGGAATCTTTTCATCAAATTTGAAAAGACCAAGCTTTTCACTAAAACTGAAAAAATTGATGAAGGGTTAGAGATACTCTTGCCGTTTGGTTGATAGATTTAGGTAGGAATTTGGAAAAGAAAAGAAAAAAGTCAGGTGAAATGCAAATGAAATCTAGCTAGATCTCACACACTTTTTCCATTATCCTTTCCAAATTCTTACCCAAATGCATGAACCAAACACAGCCACGGACTTGGATTGGGGTGAGAAAACCTAATTTAACAGCAAATATGTTTGAAGATCATGACGAGACCGTGTATCAATATACAAGCTTGGCTTGTAAGATCTTTTCCCCAAAAACCGTTATTGAGGGTAAAACTTCAAATAATAGCAAAAGAAAAAGTCCGAATCCAAAAAAAAAAATTGAAAAGCAAGGGCAATGAAGGAAAACTGAGTCTTAGGAACCAGAGAAACTGACCTAATGATGGGTTGACAGAGTGATGAAACAGCTGATAAAGAAGCTCCGGAAACCAAACAAAGAAGACGATAAAAGTGGTTTTTACAGACTAACAGAGAGTTTCCTTTTGCCATTGACAGCCTAGATTGAAGTGCCGAGACAAACCAAAGTGAACAAAAAAAAATATATACAACAATGATAGAGAACACTAATTTTGGAACTCTAAAATGATCACTAATGACATGGCATTCAATAAAAAAAGAAAAAAAATACAACACTAAGGTCAAAACATCAAATCATTCATAGTGGGCCCCACTGCCACATCATTAATGGTAGCACTAATTAATATTCTCACTCATTTTTTAAATATATATATATATATTTAAACTTACTGGCCTTCTTTGCTTTGCTTTTGGGAGATACGTTTTTAAAAAATATTTTAGAAGGTGGGTGTAGAAATTTTTATAATTTATTTAATTGTATATTTTGAAAATAGTTTTGAAGTTTAGGAGTTTTGGATGATTTGATATTTTGTTATAATTAAGTAAATATATGTGAGAGAAAAAATGATTGAAAATGAGAAAGAAAAAAGGAGAGAGAAAAAGTGATTGATTGATGCGTAGTAGAGGAGAAAAAATAGTTTTGAAAATTTTTTGAAAAAAATTACAAACCAAATTTCTAAAAATTTTCTCAAAATGTTTTTCTCAAAGCCAAACTAAACAAAGCCATTTATTCTGGATTAGGGGGAAGCAGTATCTCCATACATGATGCATGTGAAGTGTGAAGTGTGGAGATTAAGACCTTGCATAAATTAAAAAATTCATAAAGTTAAAAAAATTACTATTTTATTTAAGTCAAATCTTTTTATTTAAGTGATTTTACCTCTCTACCACATTACTTTAAATCTAACTTATATTTCATAAAAAGTCAAAAAATATACTTATTTAGATCATCTCAAACAACCCCTAAAACTATCAAAATTATGATAAAATATAAAATGGTATTATTAAAATAGCTGAATTTAAATTTAAGAATTTGCACATAAAAAAAAAAAACAGCTTCGATTGAGAGCTCGAAAGGAGGGGGCCCCGAATCCTCCGAATTGGAAAAAGGCTCAGAAAAGAAGAAGAAGAAGAAGAAGAAGAGGAGGAGGAAGAATAGGAACTGGAGGGGGTCATAACCATTCATCTTCATCATCAACATCATCAACCATTTCAGATCCAGAAAAAAAAAAAAAAATCGGGCAGAGGCATGACGATCGGGCAGAGGATGGCGATCGGCGACGGAGGCGGAGGCACGGTGATCGTCGGAGGCGGAGGCGCGGCAATCGGCGATCGGCGACGGATCGGCGACCTCTTCCCCTCTCCCTTTCTCTCTCTCTCTCTCTTTCTCTTTCTCTCCCTCTCCCTCTTCCTCACTACGTCTGAAACTGGAGGAAGAAAAAAAAAAAATTGAATTTCTGAAACGACGTCGTTTCAGAAATTCGGGGGATTTGGGGGAGAAGATTTCGAGCTACAAATCTTTTTTCAAAAAAAAAACCCACCCTGTTATCCCCCCCCACACGTTGAGTTTTTTTAAATATTTGTAAAAAAAAAAAAAACTATTTAGAGAATCGACCCATTTTTCAAACTATTTATAAAATTAACCTACTTTTTGAAATCGCATTTTGAAAATGCGATTTTGAAATTGAAATTGCATTTTCAACATGCAATTTTACCTTGAAATTGCAGGTTAAAAATGTAATGTGTGATGACATGGTGAAATTGCATGTTGAAAATGCAATTTCAATTTAAAAATCGCATTTTCAAAATGCGATTTCAAAAACAAGTTAGTTTTCCAAATAGTTTGAAAAATGGGTCAATTTTCTAAATAGTTTTTTGTTTTAGAATATTAAAAAAAAAACTCCACACACGTTAGCTACATTGCAATAAGCCAGTTACATTTCTTAAAAAATTTGCTTAAAATATAGATTATTTAGTATTTTTAAAAATTATAAATACCTGTTATTATTATTTGGGGCACTTACCAATAAGTCCTATAAAAAAATTAAAACTCGAAAAAAACTTAAAAAAAACTTGTTTAGAATTTAAAAAATTTCTCTATTAAAATAGGAAAATAGAAGTATATAACAGAGAAAACGTAGAAAAATTAAAAGATCGAAGAAGAGAAACAGATTTGGAGAAAAGATTGTACGTCAACAACTATTTTTAGTTTAGATATAATTGAATCGCATTTAGATCTATTCAGATCTGATGTAGATCTAAGTAGATCTACATCAGATTTGAGTAGATCTATTCATCTTCTTTGCTGAAAACTTGTCTCATTCGCCATTGGTAAGGGTGAAGTAAGAAATCGATAGTCAGCGATTGCCCGTGAACCCCAATCAATGGTGGTCTTGGGTCGCTGTCACTATATATTAGAAAGAAAAGAGAAGAAGTAAGGTGTAGTCGCCGGTCGTCGAAAATCAAGAAGAGAAAGAGACAGAGAAGAACAAATACACAGAGAAGAATAAAGAAGAAAAACACGTAATGGACTTTTGAGAATATCCAAAAAGTTGTGAGACTAAATAGACTTCTCTTTTAAATAAAACTTCCAAGTAATATGCCCAATTTTTTATTTAATAAAATTAACTAAAAAACGAACCCTAATCTTTAACTGCTCTCTTATACAATAATAAAATTATCCGAATTATTAATTGAAACAAAATTTTGATATCATTAAAAATTATTAATTGACTTGATAATTTATTAATAAAATAAGCTATTTTTTTATGAAATTAGATATTTCACGGGACGAAGTATAATTTCCAAAATTATATGGAACAATTCATATTTTAAACAAATCTTAGAGAGCATATTTGTAATTTATGTTTTCTTTTTTTTTTTTCTTCATTGGCTTTCTGAACTTTTTAAAATTGTGAAATATTACAAAAGTCTCCAATAATAATAAAAAAATATGTAAATTACAAATTTGGAGAAAACACAAGTAGCTTTACTGTTTGTTCATAATTATACCGATTTTCTTTTAATAAGTCTAAAAATACTAAAACCAATATAAATAAGGTGGAGACACGAGGATAAGCAAAGAAAAAATATACATTCTAATATAAAAAAAATGATAACATTAACTCTCTTTTTTATTTTAATAATCGGATGTCCAGACTAACTTATACGCACCTCGACCTTGAAAACTCATAGGATTTACTATTCGAAATCTCAACAAATTTGACAATTCAATACAAACAATCCAAACCTCAATAGTTTGATAAACACAAAATCAAATTTTATAGCTGCAGCCACAGTAACAAAAGCCAAAACCAAAAACAGTAACAAAAGTGCATCAATACTTAACCTCCATTTGCTTAGGGTCCAAATCATTGTCAATTGGATTCATACTCTTGATAAAATATATATATATACATGAATTCATATTGAGCTTATAAAACATTTCAATGACACTAAAATAATGATCACAAATAGTTTTGATAATCTCGAAGTTAATGGCAATTCTCTTACTTGATCCTCATTTAGCATAAATACAATAAAATATTAAAGAGGGGATTTCATAAATCAATGTTTAAGGCATTTTTCAAATGAAATATGCAGTTTATTGCAGTGACAAAATCCAAACTCATAAGCCAAAGAGTTCACAAAGTTAATGGCAATTCTCTTACTTGATCCTTATTTAGCATAAATACAAGAAAATATTAAAAATTCAGCCAAGAGGGGATTTCATAAATCAATGTTCAACGCATTTTTCGAATGAAATTTTGCAATTTATTGCAGTGACACGATCCAAACTCATAAGCCAAAGAGTTCACAAAATTCTCTAGAACTGTAGACAATTAGGAATCCAAAAAAAATTATTAAAACAACAGCTCTATGTTTTTTTCATAAACCAACCACAAAAAAATACAACAAAGAGTATTTTTTGTGGTTAAAATAAATGAGCCTGACTTCCTATGGTTATTAAAATAAAAAAGTTATCGATCATGCTGGTAGGGTGTTAATTACTCATCTTCAAGTTTAGGAGTTATTTTTATCCTTTTCATAATTCAAAACTCCATATGTGGTTGTCATGAAACTATATCAATATAATTTCTAAAGAGATCAAGAAAAAGTTAAAACATCATGCTTAATTTTGTTATCAAAATCAACAGTAGCGCCACATAAGTTTCGGGGTCACAAAGCACAAATAATTGAAGTAGATGGGTCATGGCTTCTTCTACATCTAGGGCTAATTGAAAATTTTATCAGTATTTTTACTTGAATACAGTTTGCCTTATTTTTAATCTGAATGCGAGAATAAAGGCACAAGAGTGGCTTTGGAGTGAGCATCCCATTGTACAGATTCCCACCATTTTTAATTTGAAACTTCTTCATAAATTCTCTCTAACCTATGAGTGGCTGGATCAAGCACTACAAGAATTTTCACTTTTGACGATTAAATTTTTAGTCTCCAATAGTTAATTTTTAGTCGCCGAAGGGTTTCAGTGATTAAATTATTTGGTCGCAGTAGTAGTCGTGGAAGAATTGTTGGTAAAGGTAATTAGCGACTAAAATTATTTTAGTTGCCAAATGTATTCAATTGCCGACTAAATTTTTAGTCGCCAAAAGGTTGGACATAAAATTAAATTAGTATATTTTTGGTGACCAATTTTTTTGTCGCCAAAAGCTTCAGTTATTGTCGGGGAAAAAAAAATTAGCTGCTAAATATATTAGTCAATTAAACTAAATACTTGTGTTTTGGCTACTAACATTTTAGTCGCTTAAAGTCCAATTTTTTCGGCTACTAAAGGTTTAGTCGCCTAAAGTCCCACATTTTTAGCTACTAAAATTTTAGTCGGCAAAGAGTTCTTATTTTGGCTACTAAATATTTGGTCGCCTAAAGTCCTACATTTTTTGCTACTAAAATTTTAATCGGGAAATAGTTCTTGTTTTGGCTACTAAATATTTAGTCGCCTAAGGTCCCACATTTTTTACTACTAAATTTTTAGTCGGCAAAAGTGTTTTTATTCTTTAGCTTTTGTTTTTAGCTACGAAATATTTTAGTCGTCAAATGTTTTATTTTCTTTTGGCTACAAAACTTTTAGTCGCCAAATCTTTACTTTTCTTTTGGCTACAAAATTTTTAGTCGCCAAATGTTTTTTTTTTCTTTTTTTGCTACAAAACTTTTATTCGCCAAATGTCTATTTTCCGAATTTCTTTTTAGCTACAAATTATTTAGTCGCCAAAAACATGATATTATGTTTTATCGCAAAATTATAATTTCTCCACAACCTGTCTATATTCCATGCAACTTGTAATAGGTATATAAACAAAATTATACATATACTATCAATCATTCCACAATCCGCATCCATATACAAAAAATAAATAAATTTAAATGTCAAAGTCCATACAAACCAACTATTGTCCAAGCTAAAATAATAGATCCATACAAAATATAGAATCATACAAAAATCATAGCCCTCCATATACAAAAAATACATTTACTACCATGCGAAATGACCATTTGGCATGGTACAAATTACCATCGTAATCTGTACCACGACAAAAGGTGATATATGTACTACGACAAAAGTTTTTCTATAGACCATGACAAAAGGTCATATATGTACCACAACAGAAGGTGATCTATGTATCACACCAGTCATTATCTGTTGATTGCCAAAAGTTTTCTGTATCAGTAGTAGTGAACTACACAAAAGCTGAGGACGACAAAAGTATTATATTAGTTCTATACAAAAGTGAAATTTCTTTTCCATACACCAAAATGGATTATCCACAAGTCCACGCAACAAAGCCATCTACAAAAAAAAAAAAAAAAAAAAAAAAAAAATTAGAATTGGTTACAAACTATCAATTCAGTTAGCCATAGGGAACATGTTCTAACATGCATTTAAGGTAGAACAATCGAGAAATGTCTTCTTGGAAATAAAAGCATATATATATATATGTATCATGCAATATTTATTCCCACAAACTGCACAAACAATCTAATATATAATTGCTTCGTCCTATAAATATACAAAGGCAATTATTAGAATATGTGGATGTTATTTTCATAAACTTGTCGTTCTTTAAACTAAGTGTTATGTGTTTTTCGACTGAATGTTCAAGCCTACGGGTCCTAATTACATTCTGTCTATTGTCATAAGTCGTAATTGTCGTGGGGAAGCTATCTGTGAGAGCCACATGGTGGTTCGGGAGCTATTTTCAATTTTCGCTCCCGGAACGCCCTTTTTCGACTAAGTTTAAGGCATTTTTAGCTCAAACTCCAAGCCTACAGGTTGTAATTACATTCCGTTTGTTGTCACAGGTCATAATTGTCATAGGGAAGCTGTCTGTGAGAGCCACACGGTGGTTCGGGGGCTGTTTTGAATTTTCGACCCCGGAACGCCCTTGTTCAACTAAGTTTAAGGCGTTTTCGACTGAAAGTCCCAACCTACGGGTCCAAATTACATTCATTTAGTTGTCACAAGTCCTATTTGACATGGGGAAGCTGTCCGTGAGAGCCACATGGTGGTTCGAGGGCTGTTTTGAATTTTCGCCTCCAGAATGCCCTTTTTTGACTAAGTTTAAGGCATATTCGGCTCTAACTCCCAATCTACGGGTTTGAATTACATTCCGTCAATTGTCGAAAGTCTTATTTATCAAGGAGAAGCTGTCCGTGAGAGCCACACAGTGGTTCGGGGGCTGTTTTGAATTTTCAGTCCCGGAACGCCCTTTTTCGACTAAGTTTAAGGCATTTTCGACCCAAACTCCCAACCTATGGGTCCGAATTACATTCCGTCAGTTGTCACAAGTCCTATTTGTCATGGGGAATCTGTTTGTGAGTGCCACATGGTGATTTGGGGGCTATTTTGAATTTTCGGCCAAAGAACGCCCTTTTTTGACTAAGTTTAAGACGTATTTGGCTCAAACTCCCAACCTACGCGTCTGAATTACATTCTGTCCATTGTCACAAATCTTATTTGTCAAGGGAAAATTGTCCGTGAAATCCACATGGTGGTTCGGGAGCTGTTTTGAATTTTCAGCCCTAGAATGCCTTTTTTCGACTAAGTTTAAGGTGTTTTTGACCCAAACTCCTAGCCTACGAGTCCAAATTACATTTCGTTAGTTGTCACAAGTCCTGGTTGTCAAGGGGAAGCTGTCCATGAGAGCCATATGGTGGTTCGGGGGCTATTTTGAATTTTCGGCCCCGGAACGCCTTTTTTTAACTAAGTTTAAGGCATTTTCAGCCCAAACTTCCAACCTAAGGGCCCGAATTACATTCCGTCAGTTGTCACAAGTCCTATTTGTCATGGGGAAGCTATCTATGAGAGCCACATGGTGGTTCAGGGGCTGTTTTGAATTTTCACCCCCAGAAAGCCTTTTTTTGACTAAGTTTAGGGCGTATGCAGCTCTAACTCCCAACCTACAAGTCTGAATTACATTCCGTTAGTTGTCACAAGTCTTATTTGTCATGGGGAAGCTGTCCGTGAGAGCCACATGGTAGTTCGGGGGCTGTTTTGAATTTTTGCCCCCGGAAAGCCTTTTTTTAACTAAGTTTAGAGCGTATTCGGCTCTAACTCCCAACCTACGGGTCCGAATTACATTTCGTCAATTGTCACAAGTCCTATTTGTCATGGAGAAGCTGTCCGTGAGAGCCACGTGGTGGTTCGGGGGCTGTTTTGAATTTTCGCCCCCAGAAAGCCCTTTTTGAACTAAGTTTATGGTGTATTCGGCTCTAACTCCCAACCTACGGGCCCGAATTACATTCTGTTAGTTGTCACAAGTCCTAGTTGTCAAGGGGAAGCTGTCCATGAGAGCCACATGGTGGTTCGGGAGTTGTTTTGAATTTTCAGCCCCAGAATGCCCTTTTTCAACTAAGTTTAAAGCATTTTTAGCCCAAACTCCCAACCTACGGGTCTGAATTACATTCCATCAGTTGTCACAAGTCCTATTTGTCATGGGAAAGCTATCCATGAGAGCCACACGGTAGTTCAGGGGCTGTTTTAAATTTTCGCCCTCGGAAAGCCCTTTTTCGACTAAATTTAGGGCGTATTTGGCTCTAACTCCCAACCTACGGGTCCGAATTACATTCTGTTAGTTTTCACAAGTCCTATTTTTCATGAGGAAGCTTTCCGTGACAACCACATGGTGGTTCGGCGGTTGTTTTGAATTTTTGCCCCCGGAAAGCCCTTTTTCGACTAAGTTTAGGTCGCATTCGGCTCTAACTCCCAACCTACGGGTCTAAATTACATTCCGTCAGTTGTTACAAGTCCTATTTGTCATGGGGAAGCGGTCTGTGAGAGACACAAGGTGGTTCAGGGGTTGTTTTGAATTTTTGCCCCCGGAAAACCCTTTTTCGACTAAGTTTAGGGCGTATTCGGCTCTAACTCCCAACCTATGGGTCCGAATTACATTCCGTCAGTTGTCACAAGTCCTATTTGTCAAGGGAAAGCTGTCCGTGAGAGCCACATGGTGGTTTAGGGGCTGTTTTCAATTTTCACCCCCCAAAAGCCCTTTTTCGACTAAGTTTAAGGCATTTTAAACAGGTTTCTCAAATTAAAAGCACGCTTCTACTCCTTGAAGATACTGAGTACACATACTTTAATTCTTCAATTGCATGATCTTAGCTTGTCCTCATGCTTAATTTGAAATATTATATTCATGTCAAACCGCCAGTTAATAATAACAAAAAAAAGAAGAAGAAAGAAAGTAGATACACAATTTTAAAGCTATGATCATGTGATAGACAACCCAAAAATGGAGTATCTGATTACTATATTTGCTAGAAATCTGCTCACAGTGGAAGAAAAATCATGAAGTCAACTTTGGATTACACTTAAACAATAACAATAAAGAGATAATATTCTTTAGTGAATATGTAAATCTAACATCTACATATATTACATGGGCTATTTTTTACAACACTACCTTTCATACAGAATGACTAGTGGTAATAACTATGGTAAAGCCATAAACATTCCTAGTGGGCTGATTGAGCGCCAAATGAGAAGTTAATACATGTGGAATCTGATTCAGAATTTTTGAAAGAAAATTTTCATTCTCCAAGTTAAGGGAGCTCCTAGTTGGTAGTAAAAGTTATAGAGGAAGAGCACCACATAAACAGACAACTAAATGATTTTTTATCAGAAAGTTGGCTAACATAAAGTAAAAAGTGATTTTTAGTTCAAATAAGAATCTTAAAGGAATTATAAAAATAACCAAAACTGACCCAAAAATGCTAAAGAAAGTTATCAAAATAAATAGATAAGTTTAAGTAAAAATGAAATGACATGTTTATCTAGGCATACAAGTACATGTACAAGCGCACAGATTCTTTTGACCTTATATTTATCTAAGGTTTATATGTTTCCTAAAATTTACAACAATTTTCTGCATATGATGGTTCAACTAGTTAACCCACTAGTCGAAACAATGACTAATAGGACTTGTTCCTTAATGGTTAATGTCAGGCCAAGTTTAAAAATTATATATATACACATGTCACAAACACTTAATTTTAGTGTATATTCCGTCTAGTTGTGTATATTTGATTCATTTATCTGTACCTTCTTTGAAGGATTTTTAGTGTGATCCAAGTACCCTCAACGGGATGCTCTCTTGATTATGTAGATATTTAAAAAAATAAAAAACATAATAATAAAAATTGAAAGAAAGAAAGAAAAAGAGCCAACAAAAACAACAACCAAGCAACAAATCTAACCAGCTAGCCCCATAGAGTAAACTATGCCCTAGTGTTTAGACCACAAGCATTGGAAGGCCCTAAGGTCGTTTTTCCCCATCACCCCTCAGTCAGGCTTTAGTTTCCTTTACCTGCTTTAAAAAACAATGACAACAAACAATTTTCCACTGAACATGAGTCTCAGAGCACCTAACAGCCTAACACTAAAAACTCTGGCAAATATTCAATTCAAATCCAATTTACCTCTCCTGACTATCCATTGTTTTTCCTTTCTTTCTCATTAATTAGTTAACCAATTAATGTGTTCTTTTTTTTTTTCTTCTCTTAATTATATAATGTCAAAACAATTCCAAGTGGTCCAAAACAATAATTTCAATATGTGAAGTATTTTTGTATAAGTTTTAGTATGATATGAATAAAATTCTTCTTACCAAATACGACGATGACCGTCTGAACCCTCCAACAAAGTCGTGAGTCGTAAAACCACAGAGTTCAGATGATTAAATTGTTCTTGTTGCACCTCCCTTGCTTTTTTTCCCTTCTTCTACTTCTTTCATCAACTCCTCCTCTCCCTTACCATCTCTTCACGATCTTTGTGGCGCTCTTCTTTCTCCTTCATCAAATCTTCATGAAGAACCTCCATCTCAGATCTCATTGCCTCCATTTGTTTGTCACGAGATCGTGCCGCACTATCAGATGGCGAATAGGGTCGCGGGCCAATCCCAAATCCACATAAGTAATTCTTTCTCTATCCAAGCACTTGCCGTAAGAGTTCCTCCTATGTCAATGGGATCCCAGCATCCGTGGTTGTTGCTTGTAGATTCACCATCGCATCCTGTCATTACCAAAAAAAGTAGACTATTCAACAAAGGCACAAAGAATGACATGCAATTTTGTGCTAAGATACGAATTAATATTAAATACAATTGAAAAAAAAGTTTAATCCTTACATGTAGCTCACCATATTTGGGATGAATCCATTCATTTGTTTTCTTCGATTTGTGTGATTTGGAATAAAATTCTGGAAAATCCAACGCCCCATTCTCATCTACTTGTTACTTTTAAATAACAAAATTAATTCGTCACAATAGTAACCATGACTTTTGGTTACATATATAAGTGATGAGAAATATGTTCCAAATGCATCTACCTCACCATGAGCGACATTGCTATTGGAAAGGAGCGAAATCCACTGGTATGATTGTATGGTAGCAAACTCCTGTTTGCTTTACAAGCTTTTGAGCGTTTCTATAAAATAAAAAAAGAAGAAGGAATTATTCAAAAATTAGTACATATCAATGCATAATACACAACTAAAGCAATAGAGTCGTTTATATTTGTTTGTTACCAAATGAGATGCATCCTTCCAAGCCACATCAATCATATGTTTCCAATCGTCCAAGCAAACTCCTGTAGGCGGATGACTATATGGGTCATCAACACCCTTTTCTACAAGTTTTTCGAAGTGTTGCTTCAGGGTGTACCTCCAATCCTTGTACAAGAGATATGCCTTTGTATGAATGATCTCTTGAGCTTGTTGATCAGTATGAAAATCTTTACCAATTTCAAACTTGTCCTGCAAGCATAAGTGTGTGACATATTACACAAATTAAATGCAGCAATTGCAAATTTACATAATGAAGACATTTAGTTTAAGGTCAGAAATTACCGGCACAACTTGTACAACAACATGTTTGATATTCTTATCCATTTTCTTCCATGACTTCATTCCCTTGAGAGGGCACAACTGCCTTATCTACAATCCCAACTCATTTGTTGCAGGGGTGGCATTCCCTCCAGTGAGTGCACTCAACATGCGATTGACATAAACATGTAGTTTCTCCCCTTTTTTGCCTGTAATTTTTTTTGCACTCCTTTTTCGAGTGTAGGACCGCGTACACAAGTTGACGTACTTTTCCCTGGTCAAGAAGGGGCAACAAGTGTAAGGCCTTCAAATTGCAAATAGTGTCCCAAACGTATAATCGACAATAATTAATATTAAATTTTAAATTTTATTAGCAAATTTTCTTGGGGTTTATAATTTTTTTTATTTGAACTTGAATGTAATTTTTGTGTAAATTCAAGAAATTTTCTTTCTAGGTGAAGAAAAATCATTTGGTTAAATTCAATAAATTGATCTTTTGGGGTTGAAACACACCTACAAAACTACCTAGAAGAAGAATAAACATTGTAGTTCTCATTCACTCAACCCTCAATATGCAACAAAAAAGTAGAATGGTTTTACCTACACCATGAGCCTGTGTCTCTTCCACAAATGTTTGTATGTCATCCGGCGGTTGTGTCTCATCGGATAAAGTCAGTGGGGTGACAATGACATGTGCAGATGTTCCTAAGGGTGATGCTATGGGGTCAGTTGTTGTTTTCTTACGCCGCCCTGTCTTCGTCCTAGGAACCATGTTGGTAGCTGCAATATAGTTTCAAACATGATATATTAAGTAAAAACATCACATGCATCATCGATATTATGACCATTATGGATTATTTACAGAAGCTAAAGTATTCACAAAATTACAACAAGACAACAATAGAAAAATAATTGATAATGATTGTCAAAGAAAGGTGTTGTACATAAACCAACGTTAAGCATAAATGTCAAATGAGGAGGTTCATCAATTTAAGAGGTTCAACATTGTGAAATATTTTACAATACAGCTTAGCATGATGACATGAAGAACAACATAAACAAAAGGACTAAAGTCTCATCTAATTACATAACACATAAAGAACAAAAATCTCCTTCATCTTTTCCCCCATTACATCAACAAAAGGACAAAAAGACAAAACAACGACTACTAAGAACACATATCCAAATTTAAAACCCACACATCAAGACTCTATCACACATCCAAATTTAGAACCCATACATCAACAGTCTATGTCTATATCTATATCAAAATCACTGTCAAGCTCATCTTCTTCGTCATTGTCACCCTCCATTGTTGGTTCATCTTCCTCATCACAGATGAAGTCATCATCCATACCAACCTTGGTTATCAGACTACAAAACTTCCATTGGAATAATTTCAGCGTCAATATCATCTCGACGCAAAACCACATTGTCATCCATAGGCTCAGTTAGTACAACATCAGTGCTTTCATCTTGTTAGAACACATCATCAGGTTGTGGCACATCCAACTCGGGCACATCCCAAATTCTTTAATGTTGAAACTTTTCTACTACTCTCCAATTGGCACCTAACTTCGTATCATGTACGTAGAAAACTTGTTGCACTTGACTTGGTAACACAAACGGGTCATCTTTATACCGTTGATTTTTTACATCAATAGTAATGAAATGTGGTTCGACACACAAAGTTCTGTTACTACCGGTGTTATACAATTCACATTGGAACAAAACAACACGATGCCTAAACAAATATGTTATTTCCCAAACTTTGCAAATGTAGCCGTAGAACTTTATGAATTGGCCTCATGGTGGCCTTTCACTACCAATCCACTATTTTGAGTTTTACGACGGTTGTCACAGTCGCGAGCATGGAATCAGACGCCATTATAAATGCATCCCGAATATGTGTTCACTACGCTGTTAGGACCATTTGCCAGTGACCACATCTCATCGGCTGCTTTAGGTGACTTTTTGTGCCGCAGTTGGTTCATCTACATAAAAAAAAAAAGGTGTCATGTTATTTTTGACATGACTTAACTTCTCGTGTAAACTACACTATAAGGAATTTCAGCATACGTGATCTTTGAACTATTGAGGAAATTCTTTGCATTGTATCTTGGCAATGTCGCATGCACTTCCATGTTGTTGTTACAACAACATCTTGTGTTCCTTACGTAGGACAATGTAATTCATAAGTAATTTGAAGAATGATTACTAAAAAAAAGCATATAGGTCACATATAGTATGTCACAGGTTCGAGTCGTACTCTAGATATTCTTCCACTTCTAAGTTGTTGTGTAGGACAAACCAATGAGCCCTTTCACGGTCGGCTATAGACACATCAGTTGCTCTTGTTAGTAGACCAAATGGACGAATATTTTGAGTGAAAACCGCCAACCCCGGGCCATTGTCACCCCCGTCATAATTCCTTTCTTCTTGATTAAACACCGTTTCAATGCCGTCTAAATACATTGAACAAAATGTCGTACACTCTTTTGAAATGTAAGCCTCTGCAATGGAACCTTCTAGCTGAGCTTTATTGCAAACAAATCCTTTCAGAAGTTTGAGCATCCTACATGGCAATATGATTTGAATGTTAATGTTTACATTATCTACTATATGTAAATAGAGATGTTCAAGAACTCGTGGTATTACCTCTCAATGGGATACATCCATCGATATTGCACAAGCTCTCCAAGCATAGCCTCGTGAGGCAAATGAATTGCCAAGGGGACCATGACATCAAAAAACGCAGGAGGAAAAATCTTCTCAAGCTTACAAAGTATAAGTACAATTTGTTCCTCCATTTTCTCCAAATCAGTCACCCTCAATGTCTTTGAGCACAACTGTTTAAAAAAATTTCCCAACTCAAAAAGTGTGGTCCCAATCTCCTTGGAAAGGTATCCACGCATCCCAATTGGAAGTAGTCATTGTAGAAGGACATGACAATCATGAGTTTTGAGGCCAACTAATTTTCCACTATGAGCGATGACATAGTTGGATATATTTGCTGCATAGCCATTAGGGTACTTAATCGATTTCAAGAAATCACAAAAACCTTCTCTCTACCGAGGACAATGTGTACGATGCTGGAGGCTTCTCGAATAAGCCATTGGAACGCCTCTTCAAGTGTAACTCCTTTCATATTCGCATGTCTTCTAGATCCAAGTGTGCTTTATCTGTGTCCTTGTTCTTGCCATCAATGCTCAGTAGTGTCCCAACCATATTGTCACATATATTCTTCTCTATGTGCATGACATCAAGGTTGTGTCGAAGCTTCAACGTTTTCCAATAGGGTAGGTCGAACATAATGCTTTTTTTTGTCCAATTGGAAGGTGGATTTTCATTCCGTTGTCTATTTCGGTTGTTTGCATGCTTGCCATATGGCCTGTATGCCCTGAATCGATTTGCTATAGTATTTGTTCTCTCGACAACCCCACAGGTTTGGATCAATGCTCAATTTGACCATTGAAGAGCTTACTTCTTCGCCAAATATGGTTCTTGGGCAAGTGGCGGTGGGCATCCATATACCCTATCTTACTTCGCAGACGCTGAGATAATGCATCCATGTTACAATTAGGGCAAGCCAAGTAACCTTTTATAGTCCAACCAGACATGGTACCATATACGGGAAAGTCATTGATAGTCCACATGACTGCTGCATGCATTTTAAATATTTGACCGTTTGAGGCATCATATGTTTGCACACTATGCTCCCACAATTTCATTAACTCCTCCACTAATGGTTTCAAGTAAACATCGATGTCTCTTCTAGGGGCGGATGGATCTGGAATAAGCATTGACATCATCAGAAATGGCTCTTTCATACACGTCCACGGTGGAAGATTGTAAGGCATTAAGAGTACGGGCCATATGATGTACGATGTGCTCATATTTCCAAACGGATTGGAACCATTTGTGGCAAGCCCTTACCTTACATGCCGGGGTTCCATGAAAAACGTAGGATACTGCATATCAAAGTCCTTCCATGCTTGACCATCAGCTGGATGCCTTAACATTCCATCATCCACATGCTTCTCTTTGTGCCATCTCATATCTACGGCAGTTTTTTTCGACATGTACAATCTCTTCGACCTCGGTGTCAAAGGAAAGTACCTCAATATTTTGTGAGGAATCTTTTTATCACTCTCATTATTGAACTTGTATCTAGACTCCTTACATGTAGGGCAATTCTCCAGTTTTGTGTTGTCCTTGCAAAACAAAATACAATCATTCTTGCATGCATGAATGGCCTCGTATCCCAAACCCAATTCACGTAAGAACTTTTTAGCTTCATAAAGGGTCTATGGAACAGTTTCATCACACTTTGGGATAATGTCTTTGAAAACTTGCATAACCATATCGAAAGATTTGTTGCTCCATTTATTGTACACCTTAATATGAAGCATCTTAATAACGAAGGACAACACAGAGAACTTTTCACACTCTGGGTACATTTTGCGTCGAGCATCATCAATCAACCTAATGAACTTCACTAAATTTCTCTCTCTGAGCTATTAGATTGTTCGTCGATACGATCATACATGAGGCCACTCATGTAAATCTCTTCCAACATAATAAGCAACTCGCCCAAATTATCGTCGATGTCAAAATTTGCTACTCCATCTCTTTCACCCTCATCGTTTGACACACTAGGCTAATCATGACACAATGGAACACGTTCGCCCAAATTACTAGAGTAATCTAGATTGTTCTAGAGTGTAGGGTAAGTATGAGTGTATTCTAGAAAGTTCTTTAACTAGTATAAATATGAGATGAGTGCATGTACTAAGCGATTGGACAATTGGACAATTGAGTGAAAGAAGAGTGAGTCCAATGTGAGTGGTAAAGCACTATCTAGTGTGAGGTGTCGCAAGGTCTTGTGTGAGGAAGACACAAAGTGTGAGTGCTTGAATGTATGTGTGAGTGGATAAGTGAAGTGTATTAGTGTGTGATTGTGTACAAGTGTCTTGTGTATTAGAGTGTTATCAATAAAGGTTGTATTTTTGCGTCCACCAGTGTGTCAAACTCAACAATTTAGCATCAGAGCTTAGTCATTCGGGGATCGACATAAAGAGCGATTGAGATTGATACAAAAGATTGTTGAAGTCAACGAGCACAGTTGTTATGGCAAATTCCGGAAACTTCATCGGTGGTATGAAGAAATTAAATTATTATAATTATGATTATTGGTGAATATGCATCGAGGCATATCTTTAAGGACAAGATCTATGCAAGATTGTTGATGGCAAGGAAACTGCATCACCTGGAGAAGAAAATGTAGAGGCCATGCGAAAGTGGCAAATTAAGGCTGGAAAAATGATGTTCGTGTTATGGACAACTGTTCAGAAAGAGTTATTGGAGTATGTTCGGAAGGCTACTACTCCAAAAGCAGTATGGGACACATTTGCAGCGTTATTTTAGAAGACAAACGATGCATGACTTCAGTATCTAGCAAATGAGCTTGCAACGGTGACACAGGGATCAATGACTATCAGCCAATATTTTCTCAAGGTAAAAACTCTTTGCAACGAAATTTCACAACTTGATCCCGAGTCAAAAATTAGCGAGCCAAGAATGAGGCACATTATTACTCAAGGTTTAAGACCCGAGTATAGTGGGCTTATGGCCGCTATTAGAGGATGGTCCACTCAACCATCACTGGTCAAGCTCGAAAGTCTATTGCCAAATCAAGAAACTCTAGCAAAGAAAATGGTTAGAGTCACACTAGAGAATGAAAGTGAAGAAGAGACGTTATTCAGTAACAAGAAAAGAGATGGACTGAAGTGGCAATGTCACGACCCAAACCCGGCCCTATGGGTTTAGCACCGTAATCGGCTAGTAATCCGAGATTACCGAAGGCCTGCTTAACAGTAATACAGTAAAATAGAGTTCAGGGCCTGGCGGAAGCCAATACAGTAATAAATAATGTCCATTGAGCTGTGTCAGTCAGTATGCCAAAAAGATTTTTCATGCATTCACACATGTAAAACAGTACAGTCTGTACAAAATTTACAGTCACATAGTACAGGGACCTAATCCCTTGATAGCAGTACGGTAAACATTCAGTCTATACAATCTACTCAGTTATTACAAAACAGTAAGACAGTACAGAAGGGGGGATGCTAAAACACCCCTAAGCCTTAACATATAGCTAGATAGGCTCGGAACCTCGCAGTGAGGCACAGTGGTTGGCTTGACAAAATTAAAGCTTGCCTGACGCTTCTAGCTGCGGTCTGGTGCCTGTACACCTACATATATATATGAGTAGTGAGCTAAAGCCTAGTGAATAACACAATGCGTAAAGGGGTTAAGAATAAATGTCCTTTCAGTATGGAAAACAGTCATTTCAGTCAGTTTATCAGTCATTCAGTTTGTGGCTCATATTTAAGGTCATAACAGTCATTCAGTTAAAGCAGTGATATGTGGTACATCCATTGGCATAACAGTACAGTAAACAGTAGGTCTTAAAAGACCGGGTCTTAACAGACCAAACAGTAAATGATGGCCATCAGTAGCAGTACAGTAACAGTAACAGTAACAGTACTATTTCAGAGAACAGTACAGTACTTGTGGATTCAAGAGGTGTCTCGCACAGACTCTAGAGGTGGCTCACACTGTAGCACTTAGTTCCGTAGATTCTAGAGGTGGCTCACAATGTAGCACTTAGTTCCGTACAACACTTTGTTCCATATCAGAAATACAGAATGGCCATCATAACAGTAAACAGTAGTGGTTCCACGCTTGGGAACCGACAGAGATCTCTCTGTCACAGTAACAGTAAACAGTAGGTGCCAAGGATGCCACAGTACAGTTCAGAATATAAGACATATGTTCATTCAGTACACAGTATCAGTTCAGTGAACAGTTCAATTCCGTAAACATTATCAGTTCAGTGAACAGTATCAATTCAGTCAACAGTTCAGTTCAGTAAACAGTATCAATTCAGTCAACAGTTCAGTTCAGTATACAGTTCAGTAACTAGTTCAATTCAGTAAGCAGTTTCGTAAACAGTTCAATTTAGTAAACATTTCAGTTCAGTGAACGGTTCAGCAAACAGTTCAATAAAGTAAACAGCTCAATAAGGTAAACGATTCAATAAAGTAAACAGTTCAGAAGATAATCATTTTTGAACATATCTTTACACAGTTGTTACTCACAGAGTTCTGGGCTACAGTAAGCTAGAGCGTCCCCTCAGCAAGCCAACCCTACACAGTATACAGGATGAACACACACACTAAGCTATACAGTTGGGGAAGATCAATAACTTAATCCCTAATTTGCCTCGGTGTGTTCTACATCTATATCCTCATTAAGATGTCTTAAACTAGGCCTAAGAATGCCTAGAATGGGATGAGGATGCAAAGATGCACTCAGAAAACATTTTACAAAACTTGCTGAAAACAGGGGTCTCGCTCGAGCGAGCCTTCCTTCGCTCGAGCGAGCTTGCAAAATCAAAGGGTTCGCTCGAGCGAGAAATCCTTCGCTCGAGCGGTCTGTCGAAAATGCAAAAGTACTGGATGCTGAGTTTTTACGCTCGAGCCACCATTTCTTCACTCGAGCGGAGCTCTGAACAAACGATGGTCGCTCTAGCGAGGAATCCTTCGCTCGAGCGAAGGAGCCAAATTCTGGAATTTCCAGATTTGCTTCCCAAGCTCAAACCAAGCATTCTCCCACTCTATACTCGACCTCTTGGGCCCAAATTCTGGAAAACACATCACAACTCAATATATAACAAGTTTCAAAGCTCAATTTGTGGATTTAAAGCCCAAGAGTGAGTCAATTAAATCCAAATTTCAAACCCATTTTCAAGAACAATCTTCAAACATGACATGCATGAACTTTAAACCAAATTGAAGCTCCAAAGCTTGCTCAAATGAGCTCATTTCTTCAAGAACATGGTGAAATCATGGATTATGATCAAAAGATGAACATGCATGCAAGATTTCCACGAAATCAAACTCAAAACTCCTCAATATACACATGCATGCAAGAGTTAAGCTAAAATCCAACATGTATGAACTAAAACAAGACTTAGCTCTACAATTTGGCATGAATCTAGCAAGAATCAACCTTAAATGCAACAATGAGTGGTTGAAATTCATACCTAAGTCTTGTAGCTCAATCCTAGAAGCTCAATATGACAATTCTCTAACAAAATCCCCAAGCCTCTAAGCAAAACAAGAAGAAAACATAACTCCCTCACTTACTCTCTCTCTAAATTCGGTGGAGACAAGGGAATGAAGCTGATGAAGTGTTTTTGATCAAGTGTGTACAAGCTTCTAAGTGTATGAGGTAGTGGCCACTAAGTGGCATTTTGGTAAATAAACCAATTCATGCAATTTAGCTTATTTTAAACTAATTTAATCATACTAAATAAATTTTCAGATAGATATGCCATAAAATCACATTAATTATGATGAACACAGAATCATCAATCAATTTTCGATTTGGCCGCCGATAAGGCCTTCAATTTGCAGTTTAATGCATAAGACGAGAACAGATAATTTGGCAGTCAAACAAATAGATTATGCATTTAAACGGTTATAGTCAATCGATTCAGTTTCGGATCTCAGTCAGTCAGTTCGGTACTTTAATCAATTCAATTATCAATCATGTTCAGTCTCAGTAAACAGTAATCAATAGGTAATCAGTAAACAGTGACGAGGGTTGTTACAGGCAAGAATATAGAAAATCAAAGAAAGAAGAAGATGAGCGATCACAAGATGATTGAAGTTATCAATGAAGGGTAGTTTGACATGATAAAAATGATCAAAGAGCTACTAGATTTGGACGACACAACGTAGAGTGCTTCAAATGTGGCAAGATTGGCCACTACGCAAAAGATTGTCAGTCAATAAGAAGACCAATTGAAGGTAATATGGTAACATCTAATGGTTACCAAGATGAGAGTGAAGAAGAATGGGATTTCCAAGCTTCATGTGCAATGTTTGAGACCATGGAACGAGGTTACTTAGAAGAAGAGCTAGAATTTGAAGAAGAATGGAATTTTGAAGCATCTCCTACAATGTTCGTGGTTACTAAAGTAGATTCAAAAGAGGAGATAGACTTCGATGAAGGCGTACATGAGCAGTGCAATGCAGTTACCAAGGAAGTGGATACACACTCTATCACAAATAAGTCGATTATTGTAATTGAGTCTCAGTCTTCAACACTTAAAGATCCATAAGCTCACTGACTAGAGAAGCTAGGGGAGCAAACAGAAGACGAAGTAGTTGAAGAAGTGATAAAGTTACAACATCCAATATCTGCAAGGCAATGCCAACCGAATCCAAGGTACGTTGATGCAACATTTGCTAAGATGGATGATATAAAAGAGCCAATAACATTTCAGGAAACAACAGAATTTAACAATTGGAGGAAGATGATGAAAGATGAAGGTATTGTATTAAAACAGAGTTGGACTTGGCATTCGATACTTAAACCCAAGAATCGAGATCGTATATTCAGCCAAGGACCTAGTGTTCCATGGAAGGATAAAGTAGGTGGCAGTGTATCATCAGTTCAAATAGAAGAAGTCGTTGTTGGAAGAGATGGAGACTAAGTTTGTCATGGCAGAGGACCAGGGTGCAGATATACTCATGAAGAGTTTCTGAAACAACGTGGCATGGTTACATAATCCAGAAAAGAGAGTTAGTGCTGAGGGGGAGTGTTGAGAGTCATCACTAACTCTCCTCACTCTCTAGAATCTTCTCTCTAGAATATTCTAGAAGTTTCCACATGAATCTAGAATACTCTGGAAAGATCTAGAAGATTCTGGAAAGACCTAGAGAAATTTGGAAGATTCTAGAATATCCTAGAAGGTTCCGGAACATTAAAGAAGTTTGGAGAAAACTAGAGAAATCTAGAAAGTTCCAGAAGGTTCTAGAATTTCTAGAGAAGAATAGAAAGCTCTAATATGCACTAGAGTAATCTAGGTTGTTCTAGAGTGTAAGGTAAGTATCAGTGTATTCTAAGAAGTTCTTTAACTAGTATAAATATGAGATGAGTGCATGTACTAAGCAATTGGACAATTAGACAATTGAGTGAAAGAAAAGTGAGTCCAAAGTGAGTGGTCAAGCACTATCTAGTGTGAGGTGTCTCAAGGTCTTGTGTGAGGAAGACACAAAGTGTGAGTGCTTGAATGTATGTGCGAGTGGATAAGTAAAGTTTGTTAGTCAAAGCGATGTAATAAAGTGAAAGCCAATTTGCCAATGCGTTGAAACAATGGGTTTTAATTTGAACACAACAAGCCATGTTCCGATTTGGTTGTAAAATGGATGATGATTTTATTGTGGCACGAATGATTTTATCTGGACTCCTCTAAATGAACCGTACATACAATATCGTTTGTCACAAAATAATGGAACGAATTAAAGCAATAAATCATGAATTCATAATGGAACACAACAAAATGGACGAAACTCCTTTCTTTTCTTCTCTTCTTTCTCTTTTTTGTATATTTTTTCACTCTCTTTATTTTTCTCATTTTCCTTTTCATTGATTTTTTCCTCTTTTCTTTCTTCCTCCCTTTTTTTTCCCTCATTGTTGTTTTTTCCTTTTTCTTTTCTTTTTTCCTCTTTTCCTTTTCGTTGATTTTTTTGTTTTTCTTCTCTTTTCTTTTCCACCGTTTTTTTCCTCTTTTCTTTTTGTTATTATTTTTATATACTCAAATTAAAGCTCAAACAATAATAGAAATGAAATAAACAAAAAAAAAAAAACAACACTGACTTCGCACTAAGAGCTGGCTGGGCATCGATGAAGCACGGTCGGGCTTCAATACAGCCGACCGAGCCTCGATAGTAGGGCAGGGGCAGATCGGTAAAACCGACACCCATGGTTATATAAACACAACCCAACCCTCATTTTACACCCACACAAGGTCCAAAAACTCTCATTTTCTCTCTCTAGGGCTCTCTTCTCTCTAGATTTGTCCCATTTTCGTAAAAACCTACTAACCCTTTGCGCTTTTTTTCTTGAAACCCTCTCTCGTCTACACTTTGAACCGAACAAAATTTGATTTGGTGGAGTTCTCTTGTTTTCTCTCACATTTGCCCACACTTTCGTCCTTCTCCCTTTGATTTTCCATCCTCTCTTTACTTTCTCTCTCCTAGGGTTTGTATTTTGAGGTTTTTACCCATTTTCACTCACTCTCTCCCTCATCTTTTCTTCACTTTTTTTACTTTCTGTCCATGGCTAACGACGAGGTTCCTATCCCAGACCCTGCCATTGGTATTGGGGCTATCTTAGGTGCAGACATGGAGGCCGAAGACGCTCCTGCATTGCCTCCCCTTATCGATAGACCATTTAATACGGCCACCTACTGACCACGTACACATGCTCGACCTTCAGGCGATATTTTGAGATTTTAGGGCCTCATTCTAGGGATAGATGAGGACATCCTGCTACGAGATCCCGTGAAGCACTTGTCCGCCGATGCCTCCACAGTAAGCAATCTTTCCTTCATTTTGTACATATGTTAAAACTCATGAACAAACCACTCGGTAATGCTGCACATATATTGATAACATTTCCCATTTACAGGTGATAGTTAGGAGGATTGGCAACTACGGATCCATATCCAGCCCCGGGCACTGGTATGGGAGGCTTCTTGTAGAGGTCCGCATACTAGTTGATGCTGCCGGCTTTGGGCCCTTCTGTTCAGGGCTCATACAGATGAGGGCTGAGTCACTACTCTATGGGGCCCTGGTAGAGAGATGGTGGGACACCACAGATTCATTCCACTTCTCATCGATGAGGGAGTTGACTCAAACCCCGTACAACTTCTCGATGCTCTCTAGACTGCGGGTCAGGGTTGGCTGCCCGATCCTATGTGATCCTGACATGACGCAATGGAGAGACGCACATCGTCAGCTTCTCGGGGCAATCCCAGACATCACCAATCATGAGATGGTGAGGTATAGTTGGTTTTATGATCACTTCTCTAATTCTCAGCCTGCTACTCTATATGAGGTCACGTAGTACACCTACGGCTTCTTCATGTATCTCCTCGGTACTACCCTGTTTGCGAACAGGGAAAATATAGTGGGGTTATATCTTCTAAGGGCACTGGTGTACCTACCACAGGTGACAGAGTACGACTGGGGTGGCACCGGCCTGGCCACCTTATACTGCTATATGAGCTCCGTATCCCGCCGCAAGGCGGATTCACTCGGTGGCTACTGGAGGGTTTGGGAGGTATGCCTCACACTTACTTTTTTTGTTCAGCTTTACATTCTATCCAATTCTACATTTCCTGCTCATCTTTGCTTTGTATTTCCTGTCTATTCTGCTCATTTAGCTCATCCATCTTTTTCTGCTTGCAGCTCTGGGTCTACACATATTTCACCTCTCTAGCTCCGGTCCCTGTGAGGCCAATTGAGTTGTCAGTACCACACTCCCGGTACTACAACTCCCGATTTGAGCGACGTCGCCGTGTAGATCGAGGGTTTCCCTACTTTCGCCGTTTCTTTGATACCATCATCGTAGATCAGGTAACAAAATATTAGTCTTTACGATTTTATACTGCTGATTCCGTACTACCATTTCCATACTATTTATTCCATATTGTACCACTCTTCTCACACTGCCATCTCCATACTGCACTGCTATTATCATATTGTTTAACCTTGGATGTTGATTGTTGCTTCTCACATTCTGTCCACAGGTTGACTGGCACCCCTGGGCAGGCATCCCTCAAGCATCGAAGGTGACTTACGTTGCTGTATGGGAGGCCTCCACCATGCGGATCCTCTTTGAGGGACCTTTTGGAAAGGCATACTACTTGGGAGAGAGGTTCCTCCGCCAGACCCGAGGCCGAGTTAATACTAATGTTCTGCATCCTCCTCCTCTCGGTATGAGGGTAGTGGACGATCTTCACGATGGGCCTCAAATTGATCATCTCATGCAGGAAGAGGACAGAGACCGGCACCATGAGCTTGGCGACTTCACTGCCTTCTTGCATACTCGGGTGATGGTGCCTCTTACCTCGGACATGGTCTGTACTGTTCCTGAGGTTGCTATTGCTGCTGCTGCCGCTGCCGCTAAAGGGGCTCCTGCTGCAGCTAACATCCTTGGGCTTCCAAAAATTCCTACAGAGGTCGTATACATGTAACCGGATGGGGTGATTGAGCAGATCCCCTTTGAGCATATTAAGGAGAGGGATTGTAGATTGGTGATCGGTCCCGGTGTAAAGTAGGTACACACTTCTTTCCGTTTCTACCCATTGTGTTACTGTTTTCACTGTAATGTTATTTCTATCTACTGTTCTCAAATTCTCCTTCCTTTTATAGGAACCCACGGCATATGCTAATGACCTCCTCCGGATGATTAACCGACTACTCCTGATGGTACGGAGGAGGTAGACTACTCTAGCTACTCACGGGATTAAGGTATGTTTTGGCCCCTAGTTTACAGTCATTATAATCTTGCTCATTACTTTATTGGCCTCTTCTGATATTTGTACTGTCTTTTCCTTTTTCTTCTTTAGCTTAAGCCAGCACCAGTTGCACTTGCAGGACCTCCTCCAGCTAGAAGACGGAGACGGGACCCAATGAAGGGCAGATGAGGAGCTGACCGGGGGACAGGCAAAGTGAGGCAACACTCACCCCCTGAGGAGTCCTTTGAAGAGTACACGACCTCTGAGGAGGAGGGGGAGGCGGTTGATATGCAGTCTAGCAGCCCTAGTGATGACAGCAATGCACCTTCTCCACAGCCGATGAAGAAGAGAGCTAGGATGGACTACTGATAATGATGATGACTTTTTGTTTGTTTTTGTTTCGTATCGTTTTTCTTTGTAGTTAAAAACTTAGCTTCAGACAGACCCTTTTGTTTTTGAAGGTTTTTCTTTTATTTTATTGCTTTGTTTTGTAAAACAATGATCAAGGTTGGACCCACTAGTTTATAAAAAGATCTCCTTGTATAACATGTGATGAATGGCGTGCGACTTTTGTATGGTAACTTTGCGCAAGACTGTAAAATAACGAACATCTGCTCTTGCATTCATTCTTGAATCGGATAACAACCCACAACCGGACAAAATGTAAAATACAACTCCATAGCAGGAAAATGAAATGAAAATAACTCGAAAATACTAAAAAACATTTGGTACAAACAAAACACGACTCAAAACACAGCCGTGGTACGCCCGGACAAAGGTCAGCCTTTTCCGCAACTACACTAGTCTGAGCTATTACTAAGACCCGGCCGGGCCTAAATAGGCACAGCCGAGCTTCACTGAGGCACGGCCGGTCTTCAAAAAGAGGTCGGTCAGCGCTGTCTAGCTGGTATGCTCTGCTCCTTCTAAAGCTCTATAAATGTTGCTCCCATGCTGTTTTTCTGGCAGAATAACAAGTTTTTGATATTTTTCTCTCAAGATGGAGATGCTGCTCATCAATAGGCTTCGAGACTAGATAGCCACTTTAAACGGCTCGGAAAAGGTGAATTTTCACGGTTTCGGCCTAAACGCCCTTTTTCCTTTGAGTCGCACTTCTCTTTGCTTTCCATTCCTCCACACCGCAGTTCGATGTTGGAACCCTGGTCACGCATGTATTTCAATTCATATCACAAGAGATGTGTCCAACACTCAAGGAATTTCAAGCATTGATGGAATCCTGACGCGACGAAGAAATTAGGCCTCAGCCCCGTTTTGGCCATGCCCACACTTTGGGACGAATGTATGGAATGTCATTGCATGAGGCTCAGTCTTTGGCTCGTGACGGAGAGCTGGACATCCCCGGTTTAGTTCATCAATTTTCCGCTATTGGAGATAAGAGCGATCTTCTCTGGTGTAGCCACCGGCAACATACTCTCTGTTTATGCCTACTTGCGCAATTTCTCCTTGCCCCTAGTTATAGCAGAGCTAGCATCCAGTTGATTGAAGTAGCCCAATACTTGAAAGAGAGTAAGAGTTGTATTGGTTTAGCACTAGTCGAGACCTTGATGGGCCTAGATGCTTTTCGTCAGGGAGAGACTACCCGGTTGGCATGGAGTCCATTGCTTCTCCAGGTATTATTTTCCACTCTCCTTATTTATAATTCTCACATCACTCAACACTCAATCTCTGTTTTTCTCTTAAATCCTCTTCTTTACTTTTTTCTCAACATACACCTCTCTATTCTTTAACCTCTCTTATTTTGCATTCCTCCCCGGGTATGGTTGATGGACAAATTGAAAGTAGTGGACCCTTACCCTAAGTACTCAGCCAGAGCTTACTTCTTTCGTCAACGGTTAATCGATTTCCCTTGAGAAAGGTTGTGGTGTGACTGGATATGTAGCTGATCCGCAGCTGACATAGCTTGGCGTTGCCCCTGGCTTGATGTAATTGAGATAAGCTATAGCATGTCCTGCCAGCCGAGTATACAGTTGATTGGCCTTACACACTGCGTGTTCTATTTCCCCTTTCAATTCATAGTTTGGGCATGATCAGACTCATTTAGATGAAGGGGTGGAATACTCGGCTTCATTTCCCATTGGTGGTTCACATTTGCCTTGACACCTCGCTGCTTGGGGAACAAGAGAACTTCTGGCCCCTACTTTTAGCTTCAGTTACACCCTGTCTGATGAGTGCTTGGCTTGGCTTGGCTTGAAAAGGAGGAACATATTGGGCCATCTTTGGCAGTGGAATCCTCCACAACGGCGAGCAGAAAACGTCGAGCCACCTGACTTAGCTCTGCCCCTAGTTTTACTACTTTGATATTTTCTTTTCAAGTTTTAATGTAAAAGCAACTTTGATTGGATTAGAAGTTGGAATATGTACTTGTGTTGAAATCAATGAAATTAAAGTTGCGAGTACTAAAAATTTTCCTTTCGGTCTAAAAATGGTCTAAGTTGTAAAAAGATAAAATTTTGAACAAAATCAACTTTTATTAAAACTTTTCAAAATAATTTTCGAAAACGATCACCACCTGACACACACAGAATCAACCTTCAAGATGTACAATCCAGAATCAAAAGATCATAACTACCCATAACTGCATCAGCTACACCAGCTCTTCCGCCAATATAAAGATCACACAACCTTACTAAATGATAATGGAGAAAGATGAACTGATTGAACATGAACTAATAGGACAGTCAAGTTGGAGATGGTTACGGCCGAACTTCAGGATGAAGTTGCCTACGTATCCCAAAGACGGGAATCAGGCCTTACGTAGTTCGGTTAGGGTTTACTCGAGTATTTATCCTCTCTTTTTTGCGGTCTAACTTTTGCCAAGGCCGCCATTTTGGGTTTTCAACCTTCCGAGCTCCATTTTTCTTTATTTCTATTTTTTTCATGCTCTAATTTTTGCCTAGGTCGCCCGTTCCGGGTTTCGGCCTGGCGAGTCTCTCAGGGGTAATATTTCTTCAACTTATCCATATTGATCGGCTGCGAAAACTCCAGACCATCCAAATCCATAAGAATCACTACTCCCCTGGACCAGATAGACTTGATGATGTAAGGACCAGTCCAGTTCGGTCGGAACTTGCCCCTAGGGTCATGGATAGGAGCTCGGTTGTCTTTCAGCACCATGTCCCCTTCCTTAAGATTTATGGACTTAACTTTCTTATTAAAAGCCCTGGCAATTCGACGTTGGTAGCCTTGGACATGATACAATGCCTTTAGTCTTCTCTCATCAAACAACATTAATTCCTCAAATCTACTCTATTGCCAGTTCGCCTCCGCTATCCGACACTCGGCTATAACTCGCAGAGAATAAGGGGTTGCCCTTGTAGAAGTCCGAACCAACGTTTTGTAACCCCAAAATGCAAACAGCAATTTCCCCGGTCAGTCCCTACAGGTCTCCACCATCTTTTGTAGAATCCTTTTGATATTTTATTTGGTAGCCTCGACAGCTCCATTGGTTTGTGGCCTGTAGGTTGATGACTTATGGAAAGCCACGTTATATTTCTCTAACAAGTCTATCACCTCTCTCTTGAAGTGCGAGCCATTATCTGAGATGATCTCGTTGGGCACCCCATACCTACAAATGATGTTGTTCTTGATAAACTTAGCCACATGCGACACCTTTAGCATAGAGTAGGACTGAGCCTCCACCCACTTAGTGAAGTAGTCGATCACTACTAGGATGAACTCATGTCCGTTTGACCCCTTTGGCGTGACTGCGCCGATAACATCTATCCTCCAAACAGAGAACGACCATGGTGAAGTCATGTTGTAGAGCTTCAACAGCGGAATGTTCATGCGATTGGCATGGATTTGACATTTGTAACAACGCCGCACAAAACTAATACAATCCTCATCCATGGTTGACTAGTAGTAACCTTGTCTAAGGATTTTCTGGGCTAGCATCACACCGTTCATGTATGCTCCGCACTCTCCTCCGTGAATGGCCTCCATGTGGTGCTTTGATTCCTCTTCCTTAACACACAGCTTATGCATTCCCAGATGACCTCTTTTGTACAATTTGCCTCCGCAAATAATAAATTGGACGGCCAGATGCCATATTCCCTTTTTATCTTTGGCATTTGCTCCAGGTGGATATGTCTCTTTTTCCAAAAAATTCCACATATCGTAGTACGAAGGGTTCTTGTCTGAAGCCTCATCTATTGCGGCAACGGTTTCATAGGTAGGCGTATACTTCTGTTCAATAATGATTGGACGCATCCTGACTCCTACCGTAATGTCTACCATAGAAGATAGAGTTGCTAGTGCATCAGCGAACTGATTGTTCTCCCTTAGCAGATGGGTAAACGTTAGTTTTTCAAACCTCGGAATTAGCATGTCCAGGGCCTAATGGCAAACTTTCATTTTCTCCTCTTTAACTCGCCAATCTCCGTTGGCTTAAGACACAACCAAGTTCGAATCCCTGATGACGTCCAACCTTTTTGCCCCCAATTCCAGGGCGGCTTCTAAATTGGAAATACACGCCTCATACTCTTCTTCATTGTTGGATACTTTGAACCGGAGCTTGAAGGCTAATGGTATATGGGAATCATCGGGTGCTATCAGCAATACACTGATCCCATAATCATATTGATTAGACGCTCCATCAGAGTACATCGTCCAAACTTCCTCCTCTATTCGCAGAATATCTTCATCTAGGAACAAGTACTCCACCGCTTCATTCCTTTCTATTGGGTGATCGGCCAGGAATTCCGCTACAGCTCTTCCTTTAACCGACTTGCACGTAACATATTTGAGATCAAATTTGGAGAGAATAAACAACCAACGGGCTAGCCTACCCGTAAGCACTGGTTTCTCAAAGAGATATTTGATGAGATCTAATCTCGAAACCAGAATTACAGAATAAGCTAACAAGTAGTGCCTAAACTTCTTGGTAGCCCATACCAAGGCTAAGTAAGCTTTCTCGAGAGAAGTGTAACGGGTCTCGTACTCTAGCATTTTCTTGCTCAGGTAGTAAATGGCTTTCTCCACCTTGACCTCCGATTCCTGAGCGAGCATACACCCCATGGTTGAATTTATCACTGATAAGTACAAAATCAACAGTTTTTCCAGTTCTAGCAGCACTAACACAGGCGGATTCTGCAGATACTGCTTGACCTATTCAAAAACAAAATGACAGCGATCATCCCATTAGAATTTCTTTCCTTTTTGTAAAAGACCAAATAGTGGTTCACAAGTCAAGGTTAATTTAGAAATAAACCATCTTATGAATTGCACTTTACCCAGAAAGCCGCGCACCTCCTTTTCAGTCCTTGGTGGTGGCATTTCTAGGATGGCCTTGATTTTGGAAGGATCTACATCAATTCCCCTCTGTGTAATCAAGAAACCCAGCATCTTTCTTGTTGTTACCCCGAAAGTAGACTTCTGCAAGTTCAACCTCAACCTATACTCTCTGATTCGTTGAAAAAACTTCTCCAATGTGGTGTAGTGGCCCTCTCAATCTTTGGACTTGACAATCAAGTCGTCCACATACACCTCAACTTCTTTGTGGATCATATCATGCAAAATGGTGGTTGCAGCCCTCTGATAGGTGGTCCCAGCATTCTTCAACCCAAACGGCATAACACGGTAGCAGTAGGTACCCCACGGAGTAGTGAATGCAGTTTTCTCCTTATCTTCGGGAGCCATCAGGATTTGGTTATACTCGGAAAATCCATCCATGAAGGATAACAATGCATGGCCCGAGGTGAAGTCTACCAACTTGTCAATGTGTGGCAAGGCAAAATCATCTTTCGGACTGGCTTTATTCAGATCCCTGAAGTCGACACAGACTCTGATTCTGCCGTCTTTCTTCGAAACCGGAACAATATTGGCTAACCATGTTGGATACTCAGATACAAGCAAGAACCCTGCCTCAATCTGTTTGGTGACCTCTTTCTTAATCTTCAAAGCCCAATCTGGATGAACTCTACACAGTTTTTGTTTCACTGGTCGGGCGTCGGGGTCAAGAGGGATCCGATGCTGTACAATCTCAGGATCGATTCGAGGCATGTCTTCATAGGACCACACGAAAACATCTTTGAAATCTTTTAATAAAGCGATTAAACACCCACGCTCCTCTGAAGACAACGTGGACCCGATCTGGACCAAACGTGGATCCTTCTTAGTACCCACATTAATAGCAATGATTTCATCCATACAGGGCTTAACACGCCTCTCCTCATCTTGATCAACCAAGTTTTTCAAAGCCCGAGGAATTTCTTCCTCTTCGTTTATGTCAAAATTTTGAAAATTAAGATCAATATAACAAACCAAAGGCACAGAGAAGTAGGCAAAGTCCATAGCATTTCCATTCAAAAAGTCTGGATCTTCAGTTACAGTAGACTCAAAAGAAAAGCTGTAAGACGACCTGGACAGGACTTTGGTATCCGGGTTACCACTCCCGGAAGTACTAGACTCAATAGAACTCGAATCTGACTCTGACTCTACAGACTCAGTGGAATTAGATTCGGACTGACTATCTGATTCAGAATTGCTGATGACGTTCTTCTCAAACTTCTAGACTAGGCGCGGAGCCTCAAATACATCCACGATAAGATTGGAGAAATCCACTGCTAGGTTATCCCCGATCATTGAGATAGTAAAACTATCCCCCAAGTTGGCGGTCTCAGCTTTAGCAGTAGAACTCGTCAGTAGGTCAGCCAACACTTTTCCCAACAGCTCCTCTTCTTCCAGATCTATGCTTATGGCACTACTTTGATTTGTGCCAATGCTCAGGTCAGCCTGCTCATCCTCCTTGTCTAGCAACTAATGGATGAAGAAAATCTCAGACCCCGGATATCTTGTTTTCGTCTCCTAATCATACCAAGGCTCTGGAAATCCATAAAAGGAGAAATCTTCCCCTTGGCGGACAAAGCGTCCATTCAAGGTTCCCCGTATTGGTTTGTGGATTAACTTATACTCATCTTTGCTTTCATCCTTTCTCTCAACTTCTGCCATTTCCTTTTCCAGTCTTCAGCGGTAGGTTTGTATCCCAGCCCGAAAGCGTAGGGGTTGTGACTCATCTCCTTGGCAACAGTGCCCCCGTCTACTACTTCGGCCTAATCCTAATCTAGACATATGCCTCTGTTTGTTCATCATGTAAATGGATTACGCACTCATGTAGTTCTCATCGTCCTTCGCTATGATGGATTGGATTACTCAGGCCTCTGTCAATGAGAAGCCGGAGAGGAATACGTCATCTTCCCTATGTATAATTTCCAACACCGATGTAGCAGTTCCCTGGGGAGGATGGATTGCAGAATTATTGTACATAGTGGTGTAGACCGCCCGAACTCCGCTCCGCGCGCAAAGGCGCGAATTGTAGTTCTAGCTACTATAGTTCAGACTCCTTTCATGGTTCTGTATCTAGTCTCACAAAATGCAATGTAAGACTGATAAATCACCAAAGAGTCCAAATCCGACAAATCATTTTGGAAAATCGATTTTAATCAAGAAGTGCCAAACATGGACTGCTTTGCCAGATTACAGAGTCGCCACCTAAATATTTTGTTTTTGGGAAATTTAGGAAACCCTGACTCGTACCAAAGGCCACGTGTCCGTCATCACCAAAGTTACCTCGGCTCGAGAACTTGGGTACGAAGGGAGAAGGTCATGAAATGAGCACCCCCGCTTGCTCAATCAAAGGATCGGCCTCTACTAATCATGATATGTTGTCTTGAAAACACATGTATTCTTATTCCGGTTATAAATCTAAAATTACTATGTGATGCGCACAACACACAAGTATAGACTAAATTGCTCAATTTGGAACAAAACATCTCATGTTTGTTTTTTGAAAATGGTTTGAAGTTAATACCCTCAAGAAGGCTAAAGCGCGGATTTGCCACCCTCAAGTGGGCTTAAAACGCACATTTTGATGAATTGTTCCAATTCAAGCAATGAAGCCTTCATCCACAGGCATTCATACAGTTAAGCACTTAAGTAGATAGCCTCATGGCTAGCATGCTAACATGGCAATCAGTTATACGCATGCAAGGATGCTAAAGCGTAAACACTTACAGTGTACTCCAAGCCAAAGAAAGAAAACTAGTTAGAAATTAATGCATGATCCTAGCTATGTTAAGATGCCTAATGCAACACATGCAAAATGCAGCTAAATAGGCTCGGCTATTCTAAGATGGCATATAAATGCAACACTCGATAACATGCTTTGAAACACGTATTCAAGTAAATGTATTGAAATACGATGCAGTTTGTATGATGCGCCGAGCCTGGTGCATGTAAGACAAATGAATAATGCACGCATGCAAGCATAAAAATGTTAATTGAAATATGCCCTAAAACTAGCCATCGAAAGTTGGTAAATAAAAGGGAGAAAGACGTGGGGTTGGAAGACATGCATCACATACACGCACACTTATTACAAAATTGTGCCCTCTCAATAGAGGGTCCGAATAAATAGGCTAAGCTAAGCTAAGCTACTTATTACAAACCAACTAATTAACTATTCTAGCTAATTAATCACAAACAGAATTGAAAACTAGCTATGCTAAGCTAATTTAGAATATTACAACATTTTAAACTAATTAATTACAACACAGGTAATTAACTACATCTAGCTAACAAAGCGATAAATGGCCTAGCAGGCAAGGGAGATATGCATGCTCGGTCGCGTCCTCTCGGAAATCCACTACCTTGCCTCTAAATGCCTCTGTTTGCACTCTTTTGGATTTCTGAACATTATGCCAACTTCCAGAATGTTTTTATCTGATTTCAAGAACACTCTGAGAGCTCATTGGCCAAAGATGGTGGCCATCGGCCAGTAATGATGGTCGGTTGGCTGGATTTGGTGGCCGGTCAGCTGGGAGATGTGGTCGGTCGGCCATTGCTTCCCTGAATTTCCTCCTTTTTGCTGCAATAGAGCACAAATAGAGGCATGGCAGTGTATTACCACCACACTCCTTATCATACCTCAAGCTCAAAGGAGTGTGGTACTCGACTCTCAGGCCACCAACCGAGCATCGCAATGCACGATGGCCGAGAAGCCAAGTTTGTACAAGTTGATGAATGCATAAACAAGACTCGATGAACCTCCACCCTATCATGCACGATCAAGGGTGTCGGTGACTAAGAAATGAGGCACGTTTCATCACTTCAAGTATGAAAGGTCTCTCATTTCTTGTGTTTGGATTAACGTCCGATCCAAACACATGCAATGCAACACAAACATGTTATCTTGGCATGTTTTATTTTGATTCATTTTGTTTACTCATTTTAGATTACTGATAAGTCCTTTAACCGGTTAAGTCCAAAAGTGAGAGTCCTCTAATTTTGAAAGAGGATCTAAGCCACAAGCACCTTAAGCATGGAAGAAGCCTCATGCTTTTGGTTAGTAGAAACCCTCAAGAGAAGGCTAAAACCATTAGGCATGAACGCCTCAATTCCGTGCTCAAGCCAACAAGGGGCTTAAGACTACTTTCAAAGTGATACAACAAATGAAAGATGGCATGCAATGGTATACATTTCAGCACTGAAATGGCATGCTAAACAACATTAAATCATGCAAACAATGCATGCAATACATGCTTGAGGTGAAAGGCATTGAAGCTAGCAAAGAGCATAACACTATAGGCATACAATACTAAGCCTAAATGATCATACCAGCTATGGACAGACCTAGAACATGCCAAATCAGTGGCCTAAACATGCTGAAACTTAAGCACAAGCAACAAGAAAAGCATGCTCAATTTATGGCCTGTAAGCAAGGCACAAAGCTCAACTTTTAAACATAATGAAAGAGTGAAAAACATGGAAGTGTGACAACACCATATGCTTTGAAATAACATGCCAAATGATGCCAAAGCATGCAAATACCTCAAGCCAAGCATGCAAGATACCTCAAAACTCAAAACTAGTTAACGCTATTGCACTACAAGCATGCACAACAAGCATCATACAACCAAGAAGGCTCAAAACAGAGCTAAAGCATGCCAAAATATGAATAAAAGCATGCTGGAGTATAGCCAAAATGAGCTAGAATAATAGGCTAAAGAGACGAGCATGCAAGGCTAGCTAGCAAGGATTACACTACAAGTGTATAAAGCATGCAAGAGGTGAGTCCACCAATCAAAATTAGAGTTATAACATGCCAAATAACACCAAAAACATGCTTGAACTAAGCTAATTCAAACCACAAGAGCATGCTACTTTGTAAGGCTAACAAGGAGGATTACACTACAAATGCAATAGGCATGCAAGAGGTGACCAAGACAGCCAAAAACAGAGTTATGGCAGGTCTAAAAAGTCACAAAAATGAGCCTAAACAAAACCATAAAGAAGTAAAAACACATGCTCATTTGGTTGGCCATCAACACATGCAAACAAGGAACAAGGAGGGGAGGCCAACCCCTCCTAGTTTGGACCTCAAAACATGGTTTCCACCACTAAAATACCTCTGACTTTCACATCAAAACAGAACAGCCTCACCTTGAACAAGGCAAGCTAGAACATAGACTTTCGGCCAACGTGATAGCTCGGAGTGGACAAGAAAATGATAAGCAAAGGATATAAACAGGCTCCTAAGACAAAAAAGGTTAAGTTCTTTATCACCATTTTTGAGCTCGACATTCGATCACTCTCCTATAACTTGCTCGTCGGAGGGTTTGCTGGGGAACTCCCTGTTCCTCGCTGAACTCTTGTGCAGGTTTTGCTGTGAACTCAACCCCTGGGTAACGGTTTGGGAAGCATGGATTAATCCTACCCGTTCCATCTGGAGCCCGTAGCATTATCAATTGGCACCGTCTGTGGGAAGCGTTTTGCTCTGTGTGGTAATTGTGCTCATTACCACCAGAAACCCATTCCTACCATCTTCGTGACATCTCCTACCTGCCACCCACCAAGGTGGATGGTCATAACTAGATCCATGGCTTCTCAACACAATGTTGTTGACCCCCTAGCTGACCCTCCTAACCGGAACAACCCACCGCAATATTTCACAAAACGCACCAACAGCATTAACCGCTTAGCCGAACAAAACCAAGCCCTGATCAATGCTTTACTTCAAAGAAACTTTCCTATGCCCCCGCCACCACCTCAAGACATACCACCCAACCGAGAACGATCCCTGAGCCACTCCCTCCAACAATCCCACCCATCCATCTTGGAGGGTTTGCGACCTCCTCCTCAAGATATGAACCTGCCACCTCGAGTCCCAAATCCACCGATCCAAGCAACTGCCCCCGAGGGGAAGGCCAGTAGTGTCTAGCCTCTATTACCTTCCGGTGGTGACAACGCTCCTCTTTGGGATACAGAACTCCGAGCCATGAAACTCCAACTCCAAGGAGTCATGCAGAACATACAAAATAAACCCTCTACCACAGCCAACTCACCATTCGTTGCCTCCATCAGGGACAAACCTCTACCTCCTAATTTCAAAATGCCCTCGATCGACTCTTTCGACGATACAACGGACCCAATCAATCACTTGGAGACCTACAGGACCCTCATGATCCTCCATGCATTCCCTGATGAAATCATGTGTCGGGCCTTCCCCGTAACACTTAAGGGGTCGGCCCGAATGTGGTCTAGTCAGCTACCAACAGAATCTGTCCCTACCTTTCAGCACCTGAGTGACTCTTTCCTCAGCTACTTCATTGGTGCCTAGCGCCAACAGCATTCGGCAACTCAACTCCTCAACATCCGTCAGACGGAGGAAGAGTCACTCTGAAACTTCGTCACCCTCTTTAACACCGAGGCCTTACAGGTGACAGAAAATGATGACAAGGTCATTCTCACGACTTTTATGGCCGATCTACGGTCGTCCGACATCTTTTTCTCCCTCTCCAAAAACCCTCCAACCTCCATGGCAACCCCCCTCTCCAAAGCCCAAAAATATACGAACGCCGAAGATTCTCTAGCCGCCCGACAGGACTCCACAACTAAAAACCCGACCCCTAGAGATAAGAGAAAGGACTTTGAAACCAGAAGCACCCAGTACACACACCAGACGCCTTAATATACCGACCGACCTGCTCGAGCCGACCAGTAGGCCCCTACCCGACCGCCTGGCTGTTTCGAACGATACACACCCCTCAATTCCCATATGGAACAAGTCTTGAACCAGATCCAATGAGATTATCCCTTGAAATGGCCCCAATCGTCGCGGTTTCCTTCCAACCGGCGAGACCAGTCCAAATACTACTGCTTCCATCAGGACCACATCCATAATACCGAGGAGTGTGTTAACCTCAAAGACCAAGTCAAGGGTTTGATATGCCAGGGACATCTCAGTTGGTTCACGGCAGCTCGCTCTCAGCAACGACCAAGGACTGAACCTACCAGAAACAACCACTGGCGCGTCTCTCCTCGATAACCCAACCAAGGCCATGATCGACCCCCACAACAACCCTGGGCACAAGGCAACCCTGCCCCCCCAGTTAGAGAAATCAGAGTTATTGCCGGCGGACTTGCATGTGGAGGACCATCCCGTTTAGCCCAACGGGCAGAACTCAAAAAAATCAGGCAAGGCTCAGATAAGGAAGTCGCAACATTGGACCGCCCCCTTAAACACCCCAAGCAGTGGATGGAGCCCATCACTTTTACGGAGGCCGATTGCACAGGCATCTGTTATCCCCATGACGACCCCCTCGTCATCTCTGCCCTCCTGTCCAATTACAAAGTCAGACGGGTACTTGTCGACAACGGTAGCTCTTCGAACATCATCTTCCTAAATGCCTATCACCAGCTCAAGGTCGGGAAAGAAAGTTTGTTCCCTCTCCAAACCACACTAGTCGGCTTCACTGGAGATCGGGTGACCTCCATAGGCTCCATTGACCTTCCGATCTGTAGAGACCCTAATTTTTTTGTACTTACACTTGAAATCCTGAGCCTTAGGATAATATCATTTTAGCCCTAGTTCCGTAAAAGTCTACGTAAGGGCTCAAGTAAAGAATAATTTCTCCGGGTGTTACCATAATTAAATCATAGAACATTGGAACTATCCTAAATTTTGGTTTTATTTATTTTACCTCATAATTAACTCACACATTTTATTTTTATTTCTATTTTGTTTTGTTTTGTTGTTCTTTTCTTTATTATTTATTTGAATAGAATATTATTGTTTATTTGGATATATACATAGTTTATATATATATATATAATATGTTGGTGGAAAAGTGATTGGATAACAACAAATAAAATAAAATAAAATAAAATAAAAACTAAATATCTAGATATTTAATTGTCTTAGTCATTAAGCTACCTAATATTATATAAATTGAGAGTTGTCCAACTTCACACCCACGTTTTTCCATGAGCTCAAGGAGAGGGTGAGAGGGAGAGTTTGCTCAAGGGAAGTCAAGGGGAGTAGAGAAGTGAGAAGAAAAAAAAAAAAAAAGAAGAGAAAAAGAAGGACTCCTTGAAGGTAAAAATACACCTCTCCCTTGTCTTCTCAATTTTGTTTTTTTTACCCACCTCATCCTATTGTCTAGATGCTCCCTTGGGTTATGTATTAGTGGTAAATTGAGTTTTTGGGGTGTATGCATGTGTGGGTGTGAATTGGTGACATTGTCTTACAATTTTATTCAAAATATACACTGCTGCAATTTCTAATATTTAAAAGAAATATCAAACTTGTTTATTTCTCAAATCTGAATTTATTGTAAGATATTTGGTGTGTTTAGAGCTTGTGACAATTTTATTAGCCCTTAATTGTGTGTTTTTAGGGCTTGGATAATTTGTTGAAAAATCTGGTCCTGAATCTCTGAAAAACAGTCCACTTTTGGTAATTTTATAAAATTCTATAAAAATCATCTTGTGTTGGTTCTTTTGTCAAAATTTAGAATTCTGAGTCCTCTTTCCAACAGATTTTATTTGAGTGAAAACCATCGGGTAGATTGAGAGAAACGCTAGTTTTCCCAATGGGTGACAAATCTGGACAGGTTTTTTAATATAGCTTATGGATGAATTTCTGGGGGTGCTATGCACATTCTGTGAATTGAAATTGAAACTAGACAGGTTAATTATTATTTCTGTGCAATTTCAGCCCCTAATTTGACCTAGAAGTATTTTTACCAAAGTGTTCTTGTTAGCCCTGCAGGACCGACCGGTGCTGGAATTTGTGTTCTACTATGTGATTTGTCTCTAAGTGTTTCAAGCCTTTTTAATGTTATATATATATTTTTTTTGCTTAACTATACTTATGTATGATGATCATGGACTATATTTCCTCTAGTATGTTTTTCCCATACTCGTTTAAATGACCAAATTACCGAATGTGACTAACTTACCTAGCAAAAGATCTAATAAACGGGAAATGATAAGGGGTTGGCAATGAGTGACGTTTATCTTAGTGTTTTAGAACAATTTTATACATATGCATGACATGAATTATGATGGGGTTAATACCAAATGGGTTAAGCCTTGTGTAAGCGTTTTGAGCGAGCCCCTAGGTTGACACAGACGTATTCAGACTCTATACGGTGGTTTCAGGGTGTAAGCAAGCCCTTTGGTATGGTATGTGCAGGGTGTAAGCGAGCCCTTTGGTATGGTATGTGCGGGGTGTAAGCGAGCCCAAGGCACGATTTGGGTGTAAGCGAGCCCACTTGTTGGCCATCCCTTTTGAGGTCCATCAATGCCACTGACAGGTAAATAATCGGAAGGTGGGCATAGGTGGTAAGGTCTGCAAAGCAGCAAAAGGGGGAGTTCTGAATAGTCTGGTGTTCAATCCTTGTGGTTGGGTAGAAGGATCTCTTTGGGAGGGTCCTAAATGCCTAGTCTAACTACTAATTCATAAAACCTTATTGTAAGTATGTTATGTTACTTGAATTATTTTGTGTATAGTTGATTGATTGATAGAAAATATGGGGGTGTGTGTGTTATTACTGGGCATTCCAAGCTCATGGCGTGTCATGCCAGGTGAAGAAGCAGCTTACGACGGGGAAGGTTATCCCGAAGACAATCAAGATGAAGTTTTAGAGCCTTGGTTCACCTGAAAATTTGGACTAGTAGCTTGTTTTTGTGTTCTCTCTTATTTTGCCTTTTGGTTTGACAATGTTTGTAAGCCTCTAGTGGAACTCAAATAAGTTATCTATGTTATAACTCTGCTTGTATGTGTATATTAAAATATTGTGGTTACCTCTCTTGTTGGAGTTTCACTTTATATATTTATTTATTATTATTATTATTATTATTTTTTTTTTTTGGGTCTCAAATTTTGGGGCGTGACACCATCACCATTGGAGAATACCCACGGTAGACCACTAAGTTGCTCACTTTTCTTGTCGTCGATTGCCCCTCTGCTTATAACATCATCTTCGGCCGCACCGTCCTCAACGCTTTTCAAGATGTCACTTCCACGTATCATCTAGCCATGAAATTCCCTACTGGCCTCGGAGTCGGCACCGTAAGGGGGGAGCAGACTGTGGCTAGAGAATGCTACATCGCTTCACTTAAAGAGGTTAAGCTGAAGAAGACTATGATCATCGAAGGACTTGATGTCAGAGATGAAGATGAGTTAGTCAGAGGGGAACCAGTGGAAGAACTTATTGAAATCCCCATCGACCTCACCAACCCAACAAAAATAGCCAAGATCAGCAGCCGACTATCCCCCCAAGCCAAGGCCGATCTTACCACCTTCCTGACCGAGCACAATGATGTGTTTGCCTGGACCCATTCCGACATGCCGGGTATTGATCCCACCATTATCACTTATCGTCTGAGCATCGAGCCCCATTTCCGGCCCTTCCACCAGAAGCAGCGCGTCTTTCACCTGGAGCGCAATGCTCTTATTGCTTCTAAGGTAGGCAAGCTACTGGAGACACAGTTTGTTAAGAACGTGGACTACCCCAGATGGCTGTCAAATGTGGTCTTGGTCCGTAAGAACAATGGTAAATGGCGACTCTGTGTCGACTACTCCGATCTCAATCGAGCGTGCCCCAAAGATAGTTATCCCCTTCCTCGCATAGATCTGCTTGTCGACGCCACCGCTGGACACCAAATGCTCAGTTTCATGGACGCTTTCTCTAGCTACAATCAAATTCTGATGCACCCATCCGACCAGGAACATACCTCCTTCATCACTAACCGAGGAACCTACCACTATCGTGTGATGCCGTTTGGGTTGAAAAATGCCGGCGCAACATACCAATGGTTAGTCAATGCCATTTTTCATCACCAGATAGGTCAGAAGATGGAAGTGTACGTCGATGACATGCTAGTCAAGAGCAAACTTTCCTCCGATCATCTAGCGGATCTGTGGGAGACCTTCGGCACCCTGCGTAAGTATCAAATGAAGCTCAATCCAAAGAAATGCGCCTTCGGCGTAGGATTTGGGAAGTTCTTAGGTTTCATGGTCAGTAAGCGGGGTATCGAGGCCAACCCTGAAAAGATTAAGGCCCTGATAGAAATGTAGTCACCCAAAACGATTAAGGAGGTTCAAAGGCTTACTGGCAGAGTCGCCACCCTCAACCGCTTCATTTCCCGTGCAATGGACAAGTGCCTCCCTTTTTTCAAAGTCCTTCGGCAAGTTTTTGAGTGGACGACCGAATCCGAAGAAGCTTTCCAACAATTGAAGCAGTGCATGGCCAACCCACCCTTACTCTCTCAGGCGCTCACCAGCGAGCCCCTTTTTCTCTACTTAGCCGTGTCAAGCACCGCAGTCAGCGCGGCCCTCGTTAAGGAGGATGGCCCAGTACAGCGTCCGATTTATTACATTAGTCGGGCTCTCAGGGGAGCGGAACAGAACTACCTATTACTGGAAAAAATGGCCTTGGCCTTGGTCATAGCCTCAAGACGACTTCGACCTAACTTCCAAGCTCACTCCATAGTGGTCCTTACTGACCAGCCTTTGAAGAAGAAAATGCAACAACCAGAGTTGTCTGGCAGACTTATGCAATGGTCAGTCGAGCTCAGCTAATTTGAAATCTCCTACCAACCTTAAACAGTGATCAAAGGACAGGCCGTCGCTGATTTTATCCTGGAGTTCACTAACCCCACTCCAACCACGGCCCCCCCGCCCAAGCAATCCCACACTGAGGCAGAAGATCCCCACTCTTGGACCCTCAATGTTGACGGATCATCCTGCAAAGAAGGAAGTGGAGCTGGTCTCATCCTCACCGCCCCCGAGGGTGGTTATTTCAAATGTGCTCTCCACTTTCTGTTTGACGCAAGCAATAATGAGGCCGAGTATGAGGCCCTGATAGCAGGCCTTTGCCTAGCCACAGACATTGGTGTGAGCCACATCCGAGTATTTAGTGATTCCCAATTGATCATCGGACAAATCACGGGGGAATTCGACGCCAAGGATGACACGATGCGAGCCTATAGGGATATTGCACTTCCCCTTGTTCTCCTCTTCAACACCTTCCACATCAAACACATTCCTCGGTCAGAAAACTCCAAGGCAAATGAAATGGCCCAATTATCCTTGGCTGACCAATCGAACCTTAGCCATGGAGTTCATCTTGAATACCTAGCCCACCCGACCACGTCGCCAATCCCGCTGGAGGTCCACTTCCTCCAAAATGAACCTATCCCATGGGCGGCGGACATCTTTCTATTCTTGACAAGTGGGGAGTTACCAGATGACACACAGCAGGCCGCCAAAGTCAGAGCCCAGTCGTCCAATTACATCCTCATCAGTGGCCTCCTATACAAACGCGGGTTTTCACATCCATACCTCAGGTGCCTTAGTCCTTCCCAAGTGACCTATGTGATGAGGGAAATCCACGAGGGTGTATGTGGTAATCACTCGGGTGCCAGGTCGCTGGCCCAAAAAATACTCCCCACCGACTACTTCTGGCCTACTTTCAACCAAGATGCCACTGAGTTCATGCTTAAGTGCGATAAATGTCAGCGCTTCGCCAACATCTCCCATGCTCCGTCGACAGAACTGATTACACTCAGCAGTCCCTACCCATTCGCCAAGTGGGGCATCGACTTAGTTGGTCCATTGCCTACCGGTAGGGGCCAAACCAAGTTTGCTATGGTCGCCATTGATTACTTCACCAAATGGGTAGAAGTAGAACCCCTCGCCACAATCACCGAACGGAAGACAACCAGATTTATCTGGCAGTCGATCGTATGCCGATTCGAAATTCCCCAAGCCATCGTCTCAGACAACGGCAAGCAATTCGACAACGCCAAGTTCAGAAAATTTTGTGCAAAGCTCCACATTCAGTCGTGCTTCTCTTCCCCAGGCCATCCCCAAGCCAATGGGCAAGTCGAGGTCACCAACCGCTCTCTCTTGAAAATCATCAAGACCAAGTTGGAAGCCACCAAGGGACTCTGGGCTGAGGAATTGCCAAACGTACTTTGGACCTATCGCACTACCGCCCGAACCCCTACTGGGGAGATCCATTTTCGCTTAACATACAGCGTTGAGGCAGTCATCCCAGTGGAAATTGACCTGCCAACCCCGAGGATTCTGCATCAAGACCTAGAACTAACCGAAGACCTACGTTGGGCTGACTTAGACCTTATTGAAGAGCTCCGAGAGATAGCTGCTGTCAGGAGAGCCTCATACCAATAGAAAATAAGAGCACACTATAACCGTAGAGTCTGACCGAGGGAATTCACAGTTGGCGACCTAGTTTTGCGCGAAGCAACTCTTGCCACCAAAAGTCTTGCCGAGGGTAAGCTAGCAGCCAAGTGGGAAGGACCTTACGTTGTTAAGGCCAGACCTCGCCCGGGCACCTATCGACTCCAGGTCATGGAAGGCCGAGACCTCCCCCACCTATGGAACGCCGAGCACTTGAAGCGTTATTTCCAGTAAAGTGTCATGTCTTATTTTTGTATTGATCATTTGTTGTATGTGCTTTTTGACCATCTACACATTTGGTTATTTTTATCCTCTTCATACATGGTGTAAACTCTTGATCAATAGGCTATGCCTTAAAAGACAATGGTTTCATGGCTCTGTTATCTGTGTTGTGCTTCAATAACAACTTTTTAAACAGAGTTAATTAAAGCCTCATCCAGACTGAGCAAGAGGGGCTCAGCCAGATTGAGCTAATTAAAGCCTCAGCCAGACTGACCACGAGGGGCTCAGCCAGACTAAGTTAATTAAAGCCTCAGCCAGACTGAGCACGAAGGGCTCAGCCAGACTAAGTTAATTAAAGCCTCAGTTAGACTAAGTACAAGGGCTCAGCCAGACTGAGTTAATTAAAGCCTCAGCCAGACTGAGCACAAGGGGCTCAGCCAAACTGAGTTAATTAGAGCCTCAGCCAGACTGAGCACGAAGGGCTTAGCCAGACTGAGTTAATTAAAGCCTTTGCCAGACTTAGTTAATTACAGCCTCAGCCAGACTAAGCACAAATGAAGAATTCGACCGGTCCATTTTTCTAATTTCATGTTACAATATGGTTCCCATATTCAGTTCAAATCCAGGTCCATACAACGATGTCTTTTAACATTCTTTATAGTTTTAACTTTACATTTTTAATTCATTTAAAATCCAAGCTCATAGTCGTCAAAGCCCATTTTTAATTTTTAACACTTTTAACATTTTCGTGCATGCCTATTTTTAACTTTTCTTGCATCATGGTTTTCTTACACGTTAGGCTAGCTGCCCATTTTTAAAAACTCTTTACATCACAATCTGCTGGCAAGTTTCATAATTCATGCACAAGTCTTACTTTTACAACCTTTCTTCAGAAAATTCTGCTCTGCCATTAACATTATTTTCAAATTTATAACTTAAAAGAAGTAACGACAACAGTACAAGGAAAAACTACTTGTTTTATTTACAAACTTACAGTTACATACAATTCACTACAGAAATTACACATAACAACAACAAAAAAAAAAAAAACAAAAAAACAAAAAAACAAAAAAAACAAACAAACAAACAAACAAACAAACAAACAACCAAAAAAGGATCACTCCACCTCAGTAGAGGCCAGATCTTCTTCTTCAATCCCCTCGTCCAGGGGGGTCTGGGCAATGTCGTCTTCGCCTGTTTCCATGGGGCTAAAGTCCACGTCTGGGAACAGCTCTTCCGCTTTCTGTTTGAAGGTCTTCCACCCGCTGCCCAGAACTCAGCCATTTCATGCTTATAAAAATCCGACTGCTGGAAGCTCTAGATGACTTCTTCTTCGCTTCTACCTCCAGCGGCCGCTACAGACGGCCCAGCCCCCCACTACCCTTTCTCGCCAAGTTACTGGCGACAGCTGCATCAATGGCCACTTGGAAATCGGCGGACCCCTTGAACTGCTCTACAGTAGCCATGCACAGGTCGGGGTACGCCGCCCTCTCTGACGCCAACTTGGCCCTCTCATCTGCTAGAGCCTTCTCCAACTCAGCGATCCTTTGGTTTGCTTCTTCCTTTTCCTTGATCGACTGAGTGCATAGATCTTCATTACAGGTCATAGCCCCATCCCATCTTTCGTTGGTAGTGGTGCAGGCTTTCTGGGCCTCCTCAAGTTTCTTCTGCTCGCCAGCTAACTGAAACTCAAGCGATATCACATTGTGGTGCTCCGCTTCAAGCTCTGACTTGGCTGCGATGAGCTCGGCACTAGCTCGCTCCGCCACATTCCTGTGCACCATCGCCAATACCTCCATGACCTTCGCCCTCTGTACATACTCCAAACCCTTGCTGCACGCACTCCTGGCGGTCCTCCTCCACCTCGCTGTTTCCGCCCTTAGATTCTAGAGCTCCGATTTTTCCCCCTCCAATTGGACCCTTAGCAGTTCCACCTCTACCCTAGCGCGCCGCCTTATTCATCAAGGCGGTCGCCAGAGTCGCTGCCTCCATCTGAGCTGAGTAAAACCCCTTCAGCAGATCGACCTCTGACAAACACGCCGTCGAGCACACCGCCGCATCTTCCACTACTCCAACAAAGCGGTCGGCTGCAACCCTGGCTCCTTCCCCTTCTGTCGAGCAACCTGCCAGCGCGCGCGCATGATACAAGGAGGTCGCCAGCGCCCCACTTGTCGCTGGTTTGCTGATCCCCGCTTTCCCCTCGCCAGGGCTTGAGATTACTTCTGGTTTAGGTGCCACCATCGGCACCATGGGGGCACTTAGGCCCAAGTCTCCCTTAGCCACTTGGGCGGTCTTTTCTTCTGTGCCCTCCTTCATTTCCTCCTTCTTTAACTTCTCCTTTTGTGGGAGCCTCCTTTGCCTTCCTTTCCCCCCAACTCCTTCTCAACAGGGGCAGCCTGCTCTCCAGCCTTCATCTTTTTCAAAACAGGGGCGTTTTTCTCCCCCTTTACACCCCCCTTCTTTTTCCTTGGCTTCTTCACAACCGCCTCTACTTCTTGCTTGCCCCTCACCTTCAGTGGGTCCACTGGGGGCGATAGAGAGGCGAAGCCAATTAAGTCTTTGTCGCCCACTGGCTTGGGATGCGGTCGGATCCGCTCCCTTATCACCAGCTTCGGGGCAGGCCCTAATTGGCGCCTCTCTTTGTATTTTTCTGCCCTGGCAAACAACCTCCTCTCCTCCTCCTCCTCCTCCTCCGCTTCCTCTACACCTATATTTCCTCCCTCGCCGGATCCTCTTCCAATAGTTGCGGTCCCAAGTTCAGGGCAAACAATGTTGAAGGCAGGACTAGCTCGTCCCACCTCACTCTCTTCCCCTCCCTCCACTCCTTCACCTTCTTTACTCGGTCTTTGGCTTCCATGCCTAACTTTGGCTCCACTGATTTCTTAGGGACCTTCCATATTGTGCGAACTCCAGCCCCACCATTCGCCGACATGAAGAACCATCTTAGCCTCCACTCCTTCACTGAAGATGGCAGGCCCGCCACCAGACCTCGGCCCGCCACTGCCTGCAAAGTCACCCACGTCTCCTGCTGACTAGAGGCCTTGTAATAGGAGAAGAACTCCTCCACTGTCATTGCCGTCCCTCCGGTCGCCTGCTGCCAAGCACTCGCGCAGGCTACTACTATCTTCTAGGCGTTCGGTATCAGCTACCCCGGCGCCACTTCTAACTTGTTTAGCATGTCCACTACTATTTAGGGGAGAGGTAGCCTTAAACCCCCTCACAACGCTTCCTCGTAGAGGCTGAATTCGTCCGGTTGCTCGTCTGACGCCTTCTCTTTGGATGTGGGCAGCCTCAATCCTATTTCTGAGGGAATTTGGTACTTCTTCCTTATTCCCTCCAACTCCTCCGCCATCAGCGTGGATCTGTCTGGCTTGGTGTGCCAACGGTTGGGCTCCGCTTGACTAATGGGCCTGGCGGCCGCGATCATTGTCATAGGGCGAGCTTGCACCGCTTGGCTAACTACCCTCCCCTCTCTTCACTCTGCACGGTATTGTTCTACCAACTCCACCGCATCGTCGTCGCCTAACGAATCGAGCCTTGCGGCTGGCACTTCCTCTTGGGCCATTTCTCTTGCGTGACTGTGAATTGCTTCGGACGCGGGCACAAGAAAGTTCACAAAATGTTGCAGAGGTATATCACTGAAAACAAATGAGTTTACTTCTGGGATATGTTGGTTTTTTGCAAAAAGATATGTAAAGCGGACAACCCCAAACGTCCACGGTTTGCCTATATTCCAAGGGTCAAGGTCAAATTTCGCCAGTTTGAAAATTTTTGAAAAACTTCCGCCCCTACCTTTTCACTGCTCGATACATCACCCTGTCCCTTCACTTCATCCTAACGCGTCACCTCCCCCTCCACGGATTCTACCACGTGTACGACCACGATCCACTACTCCCTTCCCTTTCTCTGTCTATTCCACTTCACTTCACCACATGCCCCGCCGCTCCTCGAGCCCCGTGCACCTCCACTTCCTCTTTCCACGGTCGGTCCGTCCACTAGGTCACCCTTTGCGGTCGGCCCTCCTCACGGTTGGTCCGTCCACTGGGCCACCCTTCGCGGCCGGCCCTCCTCCCGATCGGTCCCTCCACTTGGTCACCCTTCGCGGTCGACCCTCCTCACAATCGGTCCGTCTACTTGGCCACCCTTCGCAGTTGGCCCACCTCACAATTGGTCCGTCCACTCAACCACCCTTCGCGGTCGGCCCTCCTCACGACCAGTCCCTCCGCTCGACCACCTCTCGCGGTCGGCCCACCTCCCGGTCGGTCCTCTCTTCGTCGATATCTCACACCCCTGCTTTCTTCCTTATTCCCTTTGTTGGACTAAAGCGGCACTTGGGAATGGAGGACTATTGACATAGGTAAGCCCATAAAGGATATGGCCCACCACTTAAGGCCCAATCCATGATTCAAATAACAAAGCCCAACATTCCCAAAACCTAACGTTACACTAAGCACCAATGACATTTGAACACTTGGCAAAGTAAAGAGCTAGCTACATCAGCAGACAAAGATCCTGCAGAGTTATTGCACCACACATCAGCCATTAATGAGCTTCTCTACAGCATTTATCACGATAACCCTTCACGTCGGAACAGAACAGCCTCACCATGAACAAGTCAAGCTAGAACATAGACTTTCGACCAACATGACAGCTCAGAGTGGACAAGGAAATGATCAGCAAAGGATATAAGTAGGCTCCTAAGACAAAAAAGGTTAAGTTCTTTATCACCATTTTTGAGCTCGACATTTGATCACTCTCTTCTAACTTGCTCGTCGGAGGGTTCGCTGGGGGACTCCCCGTTCCCCGCTGAACTCTTGTGCAGGTTTTGCTGTGAGCTCAACCCCTGGGTAATGGTTTGGGAAGCGTGGATCAATCCGATCCATTCCATCTGGAGCCCGCAGCATTATCACACGATAAATTGAACAAGTTACAATTATCGGATCAACCTAATTTTTTTTGTGAATGAAATATACGAAGCGTCTAACAAAATGAATGATTCAAATTATTGAAATGGGCCTGTGATGAGCCCCACGCCCAAACAGCCCCTCCAATACAAATTTTGGAACAGAGGGAATCCTCATATTCAGATAAAAGCAGAGCTAACTAAACAAAAGAATGATTAACTAAACACACAAACCAATCAGTAAACAAGAAAAGCAGAGCTGTGACATAGATTAGTACATACACACATGAATCAAAATCAAACCCTCAAGAAGAAAAACACAAAGTAAAAAATAAACAAATAAACAAAATCAGGAAATCAAGTGAATGATGTAGGTGGGGGTGAGGAAACAAACACGTACCGACACGTAGACAGAACTAGTAACGATCGTCGGGAGAATAGGGATCGGAGAAGGCTGTGAAGTCCATGAACTTGGGCGCTTCGATCTTCTCGTATAACCAGTGACTGAGCCAGGAAATTGAGTTAGATGGAGCACTATTAATTATAAATTTTTATTTAAAAAAATCATGATGAATATTGAGATAATAATAATTTTATGAGTTAAATTTAAGTATAAAAAATTATATATTCATTATTAATATGAACAAATTAAAATTTTATAATAGTGTAAAATAATTTGGTGCGAGATGGTGATGTAAGTTTGTAATTTTAGCATAAAAAATTATGGATCAAAATTCTTAATTTTAGAAAATAAAAATACATTGTTTATAGTACAAATTATTATAAAATCTATTTAATTTTTATTTGATAGAAAAATATTAAAGAGATGACATTGCTTATAAATGATATATTTTGAATGGAAATTATTTAACAGTCTTAGAATACCATATAGCATTGCCTACGCGATGCTCAAAGCATGAGAAATCGCAAATCACACTAAGCAATCTATCAACTGCTTGAAAATAATGAGTTCATTATATCAAATCTATAAGATTTTTTGCTATACTATTGGTTTAAATTATTATATAAATAATATCACACAGTGATCTTAAAGTATCAAATAATTATTTGTTATGAACAATATAATAAATCCTTAACCAAAAAACATGTTAAGAAAAAAAAATACATTTTATATATGACAAAAGAAAAAAAAAATCTCAAAACTGGGGGGAGAGGGGCACGTGACCCCCCTCGTCCTTCTTTGCCTCACTCCGCCAATGCGTATAACTCCTCCTCCTCCTCCTCCTCCTCTCACCACCTCCACCTCTTCAATATTGATGATCGACAATTCGAGTTTCTCCTCCATTTCTCCATATGAGAGAGAGAGAGAGAGAGGGAGAGAATTTTAAACACCTGACTTGACTGTCTCTGTAAGTAGCCGTTACAAAGTTCTCTTATCTTCAGAAGGAAGTTGCAGATAACGGAATCCAGGGGCATATCTGTAATTTCAGTTTTCCCCTAAAGATAAAGGAATTGATGCTTCCCCTGTTTATTATTGCTGGCTTTTATCATTTCAAACATAAGTATGCAATTAGGGCTGTAAGCAACCAATGAGTTTTGATTTAAAAATTTATGGAGTTTTAGTTGGTGTTTGGGTTTGCTTAATTGGTACTTTTTTTTTCTTTTTTGGGTGCCTATTTTTGACTTTAGTGAATTTTTTAAAATTTTGTAAAAAAATTTTAGGTTTTTAAATTTCAACTCGATGTTACAAAAAATTTAAAAAAAGTTCAGCAATAAGCAAAAAATTGTTGACTTTTTTGGATTATTTTGATTTTTCAACTTTTTTGGGAATTTTTCAAAAAAAAAAATATTTTTTTGATTCGTTTACACAAGAGTGACTAGAAAAGTAAAATATTTTGACATAATTTTGAAAAAGTCACTAAAAAACGACTTTTTTAGGTGTTTCCAAACGGCCATTAAGATATATTTAAACTTAGTTTATTCAAAATGAGATGTAACTAATTTAAACACAAATTAAATTATAGTAGTTTATTTTTTTATATAATTCTCCTATATTCAAAATCATGTGGATAATTACAATTGTGAGACACAAACACTCACTGGCATTCAATCTACAATTATATGATAAATAATAAATTGTTTGATCAATTTTTGCTTAGTTTTTTATTCAATTAAATATACATGACATAGTTAAAACAAAAAGTTTAATTTGCTTTCTTAAGTAGTCTTTTGGTAACACTTTTTTTACTTTGCCTTTCAAGCTATCACACATATCATTTAAACTCTTCCAAACTACTAAATTTAACAAATGATAACTTAATGAGCCACAATATGTCATTAATATACATGTTAGTAGTTATAGTGGGATTCAATCATTGCATGTATTAATTTATCATTCAATGATAATACTGCGTGTTAATAACAATATAATATCACTGTTACGTGTTGAATTTTGACTCCAATTTGTGGTTAGTTGGAAGTCATTGCATTGCATGTAAAACGGTTTTGCAATTCATTTTTATGCCAACAGGTAGGATAGACCTCAATACAGTCACCCTCTCAATTTTTATATTCATTTTTATGTAAGTTTCATTTGTAGCATTGCTCTTTTTTTGTTGATTTGCAGCAATATGAAACTCTGTTTTCATATCTTATTATTGAACCCTGACTATTATGACAGGCAACTAAATCTTTTGCTGCTGATTTTCATATTTGGTTCCAACTTGAATTCTGAGTTTCGATTTAACAAGAAATCAATGTTAAAGATTTGTTCGATTTACTAAGCTTGCAATAACTATTTGCTTTCATTTTTCAGGCACCACTAGTCTAATGGGCAAAATAGATGAAATGAAACATTAGTAGATAAATTAACATATTTCTTATTGTGAAAAATAAAAAATCAAAAGTAAGTACAAATTTAAATTATATAAACTCAAACATTCTAAAGATTACTGAAAATCATAGTCAAGATTGTTGTATTTTTCAGTTTTTTTTTTTTTTTAAAAAAAGATTATTGTATTTTGTTTTTTTCCTTTTCATTTTCTCTTTAGTATTATTACAAAACTCAGAAATAATTATCCAAAAATTATCATCATATATTTCAGATTTATTCTACACATAAACCTTATACTATACAAATTTAATCTCCACTACACAAATACTCACCTAGAAAATTCTAGGTGAATATGTCTGGTTTCAGACTTTTCCATTTCATTTCATTATGATTACAAATGAAATTGGAAACAATACTACAAAGAGTCCAACCGAGAGTTCAAGAGAGAGATCATTTGATTGACTTCTGCACCCACCTCCTGGATTTTCTTCTTTTCTCTCGTTGGATGTTTCCCTCCCTGTTTTGCAATCTCAACTTGATTTCCTCGATCAATAAAAATAAATAAATAAAACTGAAGAAAATGAAAAAATCATCAGTTCAGTAAATGAACATAATTTTGACTGTGTTTCCCAAAATTAGTTGAGTTGGGTCTCAAGGACAAGCAACAAAGTCACTACACGAATATAGTCACTACACAAATATGATGAGATGAAATGCATAAAGATGAATGTATATTCGAATTGACATCTATGAATATGCATGAATTTTTTTTGCATAAAGAGAACAACTGTCAACCAAACTAGGCGAGTGGCAACACCACACACTAACGAGACTTCACCCTTAGAGCTTGCAAAGCTAAAGGAATAATAATGGCAATTATGGTTCTATAAATTATGGCAATTATGGTTCCACAATACAAGAGATAACAACAATCCACAAGTTCAGTCCAAGAGGAACATAACATGTCAGAGCATGTCACAAAGTTTCACAACAATCCATTACACCAAATAAATTAGGGTTCTATAATTAAAATATAAATTAATGTCCCCAACAAAATAATCCAGAATAGCTTCAACACTCAGCACTCCACTCCAAGAATAAACTGCATAGCATTGTTCCTCTAGATCTGTAATATAGAAGTAAGTTAGTAACTATCTACCACAACTAATCATATCAAATAGAAGTAAATTATATATTTCAGTAAGTAAAGATTTTATATAAACCTTCCGCTAGAAATGAAATGTGATTCAAGGGTGGGGGATAAAAATCATGCACATCAGTTGTCATTTAAGTAAAACAAATCCAATAAGGCAAATTCAATAATCATACAGTTCAAAAACTCAGGATTCACTGTTCAATATCTCAACAAATTAAATAACTTAATACAGACAATCCAGAACTCAATGGTTCGATACACGCAAACTCAATTTTTTTTTAGCACAGCCACATTGGCTTGTGACAAGGCCGAAAATCACATTTAACTCTGCGATTAAAGCCTAAAAGAAACTAGTTTATGTGCCGATACTGAACTGCATTGGCTTAGTGCCCAAATCATAGTCAAACTGGATCCATGCTTGTGATAAAATTTATGAATCCACAATGAGCTTTATAAAACATTTTGATAGCAATAAATCGGTTAATCACAAATGATTTTGATACCTTCAAAGTTGGCAATTCTTATATTTGATCCTGATCATTTAACATAAACACAAGAAAGTATTAAAACATTTTATTTTCATAATAACAAAGTGAGGATCTCATCAACGTTTAAAACAATTTTCAAACAGATTATACATATACAAAAATTTACTGGATGTGGTGGAGGGTCAGTTACCTCCTTTACTGCACTTAAATGAATCCAAAACCACAAGCCAAAGACTTCACAAAATTCTTAGTGCAACATTAAACAAAGAATACTACATGATTATAAATAATAATAAAAAAGTACTCCCCAATGAAAACTAGCTACCTCTCTCAGAAGGTACAACCATTGTCAAGGATTGATTTGAATATAGTTTGCCATATTTTTAATCAGACACAATCTAATGATATTTACCTTGTGAAATGGAATAAACAAAGGCTGAAGAGTGGTTTTGGTGTGAGGATCATCCCATTGCAGATATTCCCACCACTCTGTCTCCCCTAATGTGCTGACCAGGAGGTGCTGATGCATGCCCACTATTCATGTGGAAAGAAAGAGGCAGTCTCCTTAACATGGGACAACTATGTACAAGAATATCTTGCAGAGATTCACAAACCATTATGCCCTTATATATGTTCTTCAGTATTGGTAGCTTTCCTAGTCGTAAACTCTTCAAATTTCGGAGTGTGATTGTGTTGCTATCATCTTGATGACGGCCTTGATATCTCATCTCTACGTCTACTATTATGTCTTCAACATTCTCACAATCAGGCACAGTTAGTTCCTCGAGGTTAGGGAACTTCTGCAACATGGCAGGAAAAATATTCTTGACACTGGAACATCTATAGAAGTACAACTTCTTAAGGTTAAAGGAAATGTTGTGTGGTGGAACAACTCCATCAAAGAGTACCCTAAATCTGGGTAAATCAAGAAGTCGTAATTCCTCGACAATTCTTAGTGGGATCTGGCAATCTTCTGAGAATGATGATGACGAAAAGATGGATTCTATCCCATTACAATATTGGAGAAGACAAATTCTCAAATGACCGGCATCCCTCAAGGACAGAATATCTGATAAGCTAATGAGATCCTCGCATCTTGTAATCCCAAAGTATTCTATGTTGCTGGGAAGCTCCTGTACATTGAGAAACTAAGCACCAAGAACTTTTAATTGCCTCAGGTAGCCAAAGACCTCTTGTGCTGACACAAAAGCTCCTGACCCTTCAATTCTAAGGATTTGAAGTTGGGAGAGTCTGCATAAGTTCCAGCAAGGAAGCATATGTAGGCTTTTATTGAAGGAGAGGTCAAGATTTCTAAGATTGACCAATTCTTCCATACCTTGGGGTACTTCTCGAATCGGACTTCTACTCAGTTTTAACTCTTTTAATGCCTTCAGCTTCACCAGTGACGGCACATACTCTAAGCATACACAATTCACTAGTAAGAGTGCATGCAAATTCACCAAGTTGGACATGGACTCTGGCAGATACAGTATGTAGGTGTTGGACAAATCCAGTATCTTAAGACAATGCATAGGTGTAAAGAAGGAATCTGAAATCTTTCTTAATGGAATATGTCCCAATAATAAGGTTGTGAGCCGATGGCAAATGGGTGGTTTAAAAGGAAGTTTTTTTATCGTGTTATACATTAAGGAAACCGTCTCAAGTTCCTCAGACCAGTTTGTATATGGTACTCTTTCTAATCCCTCACCAGATTGTACCATGAATCTAGGACTAGTTTTTGTTATTTTGAGAGCCATATCTCTGATCAAATCATGCATCCTCACACATTCTGTCCTATGTATCTTCATACTTTCCAACAAGCAGGTATTTATGAGTTTATTCAATATAGTGTGACCATTGTTGAACATTACTTCTATGCTGTTCACCTCAGCTATTAGTCCCTTAGATATCCAATACTCTATCAGCTCTTTCCTAGGTATGATATGATCTTGTGGATACAATGCACAATACAAGAAACAATATTGGAGCTTTTCATCTTTTAGGCGACTATAACAAAACTTCAGTAGCTCAAACACTACATTTTCAATGTCACTGATCTGTTTTGTTGAGCTAATCAATTGATTTAATGTATTTCTCCACTCATGAATGTCATTTACTCCACTCATACTTCCAACCAAGGTAATGATTGCAAGGGGCAGTCCCGTACATTCTTTGGCAACTTTTCTTGCAATTTCTTTCACTTCAGGAACAAGCACTGTCTGACCTTCTTCAACCTTACTCATAAATAAATTTAGTGCTTCTTCTTCCGGGAGAAGCTCCACTACGACAGGTCTGCACTCCATTTTTCTACACACTTCAAGGAATCGTGTACTCAACACTAGTTTACATCCATTAGATCTGGTCGGTTCAGGAATACCCACCTTCTCCATAGGAAATGCTTCCCATAGATCATCTAAGATGAGCACATACCTCTCCTTTTGAGAAAGGATTGCATATAATTCTGATGCTATTCTTTTTTCATCCTCATAATCTGAAAGATCAAGATTTATTGCCTTAGCTATGTCACTCTATAGTTTGCTAATGTTGAATGCTTTAGATACTGTGACCCAAATCACATCATCAAAGTTACAAGTTTCATTCAGAAGTCGACTGTTAATGTGCTTCATGATGGTTGTTTTGCCGACTCCCCCCATTCCGAACACACCAATTGTTCTAACCTCATCATCCATTAAGTATTCCCAAACTTTCTCCATGTTCCTTTCACTTGTGGTTTCACCAAAAGATCCCATTGTTGGTCTGGACCACCCACTAGTTGGTAGTGCATCAATCAGCAAACCATTTGAAAATGTACCCTTCACTTGCAATTCTTCCACCTCTTGAATCTTCTCCATGACAAGCTTTCCCAACCGTGCACGTGAGAAGACATACTTCCATCCAACTACTTCTTCCTCAAGTCTTTGCAAAGTTCGCACATCACCTTTCACTGTTTTCACATCTCCAAGCCAAACTTCAACTTCTTGCTTTTGTCTTTTCAATGACCGCTCTGCACTGCTCAGCTCTGTATTTATATCATCCTCTTGACAGCTCAAGTACTGTATCTTTCTTTTGAGATTTTTCATGTTTGCATCAAGGCTATTGATATATACAACCCATTTTCCAGTTGCTTCCAACGCATTCTTCCCAATTTCAAAAATGGAACCCAAGAATTCCATGGTGTGGTCAGTTCCTGCAAATACAGAAATTGCAGAGAAAGAAAATTTCAATGTCAATTAGAAAGCAATTTGAAATTTGATTTTAAAAACGAAGCAAGAGAAAGAAAATAATGCTAATATATACAAATTGACTTCATATTCACCTGAAAATATTAGAATGACAATCACTGACAAAAAGAAAATCCTATAAATAGATATTAGTAAAAATGCCCGACATGTATGTTGTTCAATAATTTTTCTCTCTGATGTTGCTTCTAAACTTCAGATAGGTGGATGATTAGAAACACAAACAAGAATAAGATATATAACAGCTAGAGTTTGAACCACTCAACACCTAAACTCACAAAACCTCTACATGGGAACAGAAAATTCTATCATGAAAGTTGCCATATTTGGAACAAATTACATATAAATATGGTGTTCAATCTGAAGTGGATGAGAACCAAATATGTACATGTGGAAACATGCTTCTGCAACTTTTAAGAAATATAATAAACCAGGGAGTTAGTTTGGTTTGCTTTAATTTAGTATTTGCTTCTATTTTATATTCTAATCATAGAAATTGGTCGCCTAGCACAACATCAGTCCACGACAGCCAAGCTTCTGGTTTGATCATGAATAGGCAGGTATCCATACAGGCTAGGCTAGACTCACTTTCCTCTAAGAAATTATTTAATAAAACAAAAACAAAACAAGATTCAGGGCCAAACTTCAAATTATGAACGGTTTGGTATGGTTTCATTTTATTTCAATATTTTTGTTTTGTTTTTTTGTTATTTTAGGAGGAGAGGGGGGGGGGGGGGGGGGGGAGTTCAAAACTAGCCATAATTTTCACTTTTGTGCAGAAAGTATTTAAAAACTTAAGAAAACAACTTTAAAATGTTTCTTAAAACATGGGGTGTTTTTAAAAAAAAAAAATCAAAAACAATTTGTCCGACAAATTTTTAAATCAGTTTCCATTTTCCATTTCTAAGAAAAAATAAATTTTGAAAAATATAAAAATCACAGTAAATCAACTTTATGCTGATTTAAAGCCTGAAGCTAACAAAGTTTAAGGGTGTAATTTGCCACCAAACTAAGATACTCGATTTTCTGTCGACTTAACTAGTGTTCAATTCATCGAAGCAAAAAGACAAAACTATCATTCTTTTTCTTCTTTTTATTATTTTTTTTTTGATAAATTCTTTTTATTTTTTTTGTCAATCGATAACAAAGTAATTACAAATATAAAAAATATTATACCAGATAGACCACCAACCAAACAAAAGCTAGAAAGTCACCAAACCCAACAACCAATTACCAAGCCATGCCCAACAATCATTAAAAGCCACATATTTTTTTTTTTTTTTTTTTTTTTTTTTTTTTTTTTTTTTTTGTTGATCGGCAAAGAAAAATTTCATTTAACACCAAGAAATTAAAAGTACAGAAGATGAAATGCATTGAGAGAGATTCGGAAGTATAAAAATACCCCTACTACTACTACTCGCAATCATACAACCAACCCCTAAGCCTCTCAATTTTTTTTTTAAAAGAAGTTAAGAAGAACTTAACTAGAACAAAAGACATTAAAATACATGAGTCACCACACAATCAACCCACCAAACCACCGAAACCCAATTGAAGAAACTAAACTTAACTAAAAACCCATCTAAATACAAACACCAACTATTTTGAAAACACCACCGAAACACCTATGCTGCCAAACAACTCCCATCGCCGCCCTACATCACACCCAACGCCTGCTACACGCCAAACCCACGCACGCCACCCTTCTGCACGCCTGCAGCTGCTCGCCACCCTGCTACACACCCATACCCACGCCACCTGCTACACACCCTTCTTCACGCCTGCTGCTCGCGTGCTACACACTGGCCGAAAATCTCCATAGCCACCCGCTCGAAGGCTGACCAACCTCCCCTGCACCTTCACACCCGCCGCCTCTACCAACTCCCCTGCAGCTGGAACACAGGACTACACCCCTCAAACTCTCAACCGAGAAGGAGTGCACGAGAACAAACCGGAACGAACTGAGTCACCTACGAACCCGAGAGCACCCCTCCAGCTCCAACTCGCCAAAAGCGCTTGAATGAACACCTGGACACCCCTGCTAACTCAGCTAAACCGGCAAGGTTGAAGTCAAAAGGCACCCGCAGCAACAAACCAGAACACACCCCCTGATGACTCCCCGAAACACTCCCGCAGCAACATCAAAACACACCTCTGCAGCTACACAAGAACCCGCCACTGCGGCCACCCAACTCCTCTGCAAGACACGCCACTGCAGCCACCCACTCATATCTGTAACTCCTCTGCAAGGACACGGCACACCTCTGCCAAGGAGAAAACCCCCACTGCCGACAGAAGAACAACACCCACCGGGAAGAAACACCCCTGCTGCAACACCCACTGCCCGGGAACAACAATACTCCACAGGAGCGCATGAGTGACACCCGGACAGAACTGATACGCCTACAACACCCTAGATCCCGCCCTACAAGCGCACCCCTCAAGCTCCTACTCCCCAAAAGTAGCTCGAATGAAATCCTTGGCTGCCCCAAAAAACTCTCCCGCAGCAACTCTCCCGCAGCAACACACCTAGGTGGGAAGAATGGGGGACTCAAGTTTATTGAAAGGAAGAAAACTCACAAGACTACCGCTGAAACGAGCTAGGCCAGCCGACCGCCATAACCAAAGGGGGCGGCCGGCCAGCCCAAAAGGAGGCCGGGGAAGGAAGTTTAAAGGGAGAAAAAGAGAGGTTTTTTTTTAAGAGAAAAACGAGATTAAAAGCCACATATAACTGCATAATGGGGAGAAACAAAGTATCAAACTCCGAGGGAAAGATCAATTATACCAATACTAACAAGATTGTTTTACCAGGTAATGGAAATACTTTAAACATTCCATTGGTTAATTTATCAACGTTCCAACAAAAATACTTGTGTGCATCAAAAACCCCAAGTCCAGCGGGGTAGATGCATTGCAAAATGACAAATTTTAGAGGATGGGGCCGCTACAGTTGGTGGCAAACTCGCTTTGGGGAAAATTTTATTAGTATCTCTTTGATGAATGTGGTATCGACATTCGGTCACACCATTAGGGTCAGCAAGAAGAGAAAATTCTATCCACTTGAGTTGAACCCGAGACCTAACTAAAAAGTCACCAAACCTAATAATCAATTACCAAGCCTAAGCCCAACAATCACTAATTGCTACTTACAACCCCCGAAGAAACAAATATCAAACTCCTGACTTGAACCCCAGACCTCACAAAGTGAGAGTTGAACCCGACACCACATAACCACCAGACCAAAGACCCAACCTAGTTAACAAGACTATCACCTTAGCTTTGTTTTGTTTGGTTAAGTTTTGAGACTCAAAAAAAATTAAATTAAATTAAAAATTAATTTGACAAAAATAAAGATTATTAATTCACTAAAAACTTTTTAAAAATTCACTAAATACCAAAAATATTAAAAAAAATGCGAGAATTCAATACATTTTTTTTGTATTTTTATGCATTATTAATTTTTTAAAATATTTTTTCACAAATTTTTTACTTTTTAGATACATCTAAGTAAGGTGCATCTAAAAAAGTAAAGAAATGTTTAAAATTTTAAAAATATTCACTAAAAACAAAAAAACACGAAAATTAAAAAACTCAATTTTCAAAAAATTTAATTCAAAAAACTCAAACAAAACACACTAATTATTTCTACCCTAGTTTCTAAATAATCAATTTTTTCTAATTTATTTAAGTTATTTTTACCTAAAAGCTATAAACAAAAATTATACCAAATAATCTAATATAAATCCTCAAATTAAAATAAATTATAATCAACATAAAAACAAAACTGTAAGAAACAGTTCCAATGATTGGCCAGTAACTTCTCAAACAGAAGTGTACAGGAGTGGTTAACGAAAATGAAAAAATATATATATTTTAAATTGTTTGGACAACTTTTGACACAATCACTTTGGTACAAGGAAGAAATATATATTTGTGGGGTATATTTTTGTGAATAATAGCACGTGGTCAAGGTGGCACTAAAGTGCCAGCTGAGGTGCCTTGTGTCCTGGTCATGGCGCCGAGGTGATTTCGACTAGGCCGAGGTTATCTGCAGAGATATCGAAATTCGAGATGAATGGATAAGGGATAAGAGTCCTAGAATAGGGGAGGACCTCAGTCTAGATAAAGATAAAGCTCTTAAGGAGTGTATCTTTATCTTTATCTATTTGAGAGTCCAGGATGAGTATTGAGTTAGAGTCCAAGAGAAGCTAGGCTTCTACAGGGATCAGGTTAGTGCTGGCTATAAATGTAAGGCACCATCGTGGGTCTAAGGTACGTTTTTTGATATTCTAGCTAGTGAGTTAAGCACTGTTTGCTATCTTTGAGAAATAACTGAGTACTGACTTGATCGTCAGAGTGCCCCCAGGTGGACGAACCACCGCCGGAGTCTTATCTTTTTGTGACAGGTTGTTCGGGCAAGGTTTATTCTGCCGGTGCTCTCCAGCTAGGTACCTGTTTGGCAGTGTAGTCAGAAAACAACACACACAATTTGGCGCCATCTATGGGAATCGTAAGAAGAATAGATGGCCAATGACGGGCAGAAAGAAAGGATTGGGGGCGACATCCCTAGTGGGAGTGGTAAAAATGCCGAACCTAACGTAGAAGAGGACAACTGTGATGAAGAATCTCGGGATAAGGATCTTAGAGAGAAAGACATCAGCCGAAAGGGTGACGTACCGAAGAAAGTATGTTAGGGCGGGCATTACAACGAAAGCGACCTCCAGGAATGGAAAGATAGATGCCGAAGGAGGGACGACGAGATGAAGAGAATGGCAAACAAATTGGCAGACCTACAATCAGTCGTCAATTTCATGATGCAGAACAACGTCATGCAGCTACCATTCCCATTAGAGGACACACCAATTCCACCGGCCAAGAACGATGCCCAGAAAGGGGGACAAAAAGTAATCTCCGCAGTCCCTCAGCATGACGAGGGAATGGAGCATTCGCATCGGCCTACACGGGAGGTCGGGCGAGGAGAATTAATGAGAGGAGAGTCTCAGAAGACACAATGTGCCAAAGAAACCCACACCAAAGAACATCGGCATGTTCAAGGAAAGGAGCTTTGTTTCGACACAACTAATGAAGAGAGGTCCAAGAGGACTCATAACGCCACTGGGAGTAGCGCACCAAAAAAGCTGAAATCCATTGACAGCCGAGCTCCTAGACGGACCAAGGAGGATGTAACGCCCTCAAAATTAAACCCATAATATATAACATTAACATGCATCGATATAAGAGAACAAAACCTTATTCCATTCATCAGAGTAATCTTATTCAAAAAACATTACATGTAATGACGAAAGTAAATGCCCTACGGGCTTACATCTTTCCAAGCCAACACTTGGACACAAAATGTGAATACTAACTCAACTACAAATTAAGCCCTCGGTTTGAGATTACATGTAAAATCAAAATAAAACAAATAACTGAAATACGTCTTCAAATCCAAGTCCTTCCAAGCTAAGTCCTTGGAGGTAGCATATCACCTGGACCTGAAAATGATGTTCCCGTATAGGGTGAGCCACAGCCCAGCAGAAATATACTAAACCAAATATAGAAATTGACTAAAGCAGTAGCATTCGATAGATGGTTACCACTTAAAATCAATTATAGCACAATTCAGTTTCATGGCAATAATGTCCATGACATGTTTCACTTTCTGTTACTATTCAACTTTTCATTTATACAAACATGGCTCAGAACCTGGCCAAACTACAAAATGAGACTACATCTCACATTAACATTACTTCCAATATCAACAATTCAAATGAGACTAAGGCTCATACTGAAACACTTCCATAAATCAATAAGTACACATATTAGTGGTACTAATGGAGTCCATCCCCTATCTCCTCCCAAACAATATCCGGTTTAGGAGTCCATCCCCTATCTCCTCCCAAACCGTGGAGTACATCCCCTATCTCCTCCCAAACAATATACATATACAATGTATTAAACACTTGTCATATACAATATTCAATTAACACACGTATTTGCTGAATTAATTCAACTGTCATATTTAATGACTCAATCAATGTGATTAGTTTCAGTTTTTCCTAATCAACATGCAATGTCTACAATAATCACGACTATCCTCCACCGATAGTCCAAAACAGTTATTTCTAAACAAGAAATAAATATATATCAATAATATAATCTCAACATTTTCATAGGTGAATGATTAAATTAACCAATTACACCATTCAATCAATAAATTCCTCAATTCCATGAATTAAACTTAATTCCACATTTTTCCCAAAATTAATTATACAAATTAATTTAATACAACAATTAGGGCCTTTTTATATCATAAATCAAACCCTAGCTTTTCCCAAAATTTCCAAACAACCCCAACATATCAGAAATACCAAAAACTTAGGATAAGGCCTATAATATGGAGTAGGAAATCCCTACCTCGAAGTTAGAACCCAAACGAAGATGAAGACCAAAAACCAATGTGCTCCAAATCCCAAGTTCTTCAGATTAAAACGAAGCCCTTAACCCACTCTACCTTTTTAATAAAGGGCCTAGGGTAGAAACACCCTAAAAATAGATGAAAGCTAAGAGAGAAGGTGAGTGGAGAGAGAGAGAACACGGACCTAGGATTTTGGACTAAAAAAGAATGTGAAAAAATGTTTTAAAAACCGCTGCTACGTATTTATATAAAACAGGCTCGCTCGAGCGAAGGATTGGTCGCTCGACCGACCAGACACAAGAAAGTCTCGCTTGAGCGAAGAAAGTCTCGCTCGAGCCAAAAACGCGAAGCTTCAGGTCTGCAACCCAGAAGCTAGCTCGAGCGACAGAATGCTCGCTCGAGCGAAGAACTCGAAAACATACACCTCGCTCGCTCGAGCCAAGAAACACAGCTCTCAGGTCTTAAGCCCTGACGCAGTATCTCGCTCGAGCGAATAAAACCTAGCTCGAGTGAACGACCAAAACAAAGAGCTCGCTCGAGCGACAAAATGCTCGCTCGAGTGAATGACCAAAATTCTGGGCAGCAACCCTTTGCTCCCAAACACTCCCAACCTGTAACAAACCTGCCCAAAACATCCTATAACTCAAAAATAAGGAATTAAAGGATGACAACAACAAATATATAACAACAGAATCTACGGAACCTAAGTCCGGATACAACAGCCAACTAGGGAAAGACCGGGGTCGCTATAGAGGATTTGACGGATTACTTCTAGAAGAAGCGACAAGATGCCGAGATAACCTCTCTGGTCATGCCGAGAATGCCGTTTTTGGTAGAATTGGACAAGTTTGAGGCCCCAAAAAGGTTTCACATGCCAAGATTCCAAATATACAACGGTAAGTCTGATCCCAACTTCCATGTCGGCTTATACTTGAACTCAATGGCACTGTACACCGGGAACAAGCCGTTGCTCTGCAAGGTGTTCCCCTCATCCTTTGGGGAAATCGCCTCAGATTGGTTTCACAAGTTGCCAAAAGGAACTGTGAAAAGCTGGGAAGGCTTGGCCGTGATGTTTATGCCCAAGTTTGTTACAAACAAATTGTAGCCGTTGAGGGTAGACTCCCTGATGGCTTTGAGAATTGGCGAGGATGAAAGCCTCAGGGCTTATGCCAAGAGGTATTATGAGGTGTTTAACCGAATACCGGGGTGCAACCAAGAGGTGGTGGTCGTGTCTTTTAAGAATGGCTTAAACGATGACTATCTGCTTCGAAAGTCACTGGCAAAGACACTGCCAAAAAGTATAGAGGAACTCATGGCCAGAATCGAGAAATATGCGAGAGCGGAGAAAGACACGCTGAGAACAAAGGCATCAAAGCAAGAGAAGAGGAACGGCTTGCCGAAGCGAGGCTAAGGTAATACAAACTTTAACAAACAAGAAATGGGACTGAGGGGGGCATAGACAGTCACTACAGTGTTCCGGATCCCGGTTTGCAAAGTCTTGGAAAGAATCAGGAATTAGTCTTACTATAGAGCACCATAGAAGATTCCTGGCAAATTTATGGGAAGAAGTCTAGGGAAGCACTATGCCTACCATAATGAGGATGGGCATCTGACTCAGGGGTGCAGAGCCCTAAAGGCACATCTGGAAGATCTGGTAAGACAATGTCATTTAAGGGACCTAGTAGATGAGGCCAGGACAAGGGAAGAGCAAGTAGGCTGCCCCAAGCACCAGCAGCACCACCTCCACCAACACCACAACCGCAAGCAGACAGACCTCGAGTGATCAATGTGATTCACTTGAAGGTCAATGAGAATAAGGTACGTGAGGAGACTCATAAGGTGAAACACTTATAGCATGTGTATCAGGCCCGAAAAAAAGGCCTAGGGCAGACGAGTGCCAGGGACCAATGGTGTCCTTTACTGAAGCTGACCTAGAAATGGTACAACATCCACACAACGATGCTCTGGTAATATCCCTCAAGGTTGGAGAGTGCCAGGTAAAGCACATTCTGGTTGACCAAGGCAGCTCTTGTGACATCATGTATGTCAGATGCTACAAGGAGCTCGGCTTTCACCAAGATGATCTGGAGCAACCCAACAGTCCAATGGTCGGGTTCAATGGAACGCCGACATGGCCCCTAGGAGCAATAAGTTTGGAGGTGCAGGCAGGTACCAAGAAGGTAAGCACAGAGTTCAAAATAATTGACACTCCCTTCCCTTACAATGTTATCTTGGGAAGGTGTAGACACCCCATTTTTGACCGCCCTCAAGACTTGGATGTCACCGCTTGAACACCCGGTGATTACCCATGATTGTGTTCGTTTTGAGTTCCCGGAGATTCCGGCTGCGCATTGTGTCTCAGGACCTCTCAACCGGCTTGTTCTGTGCTTGGTTTTGCACCAAGACTTGTGTGTTTTTGCATTGGAGGGTAGGAGGAGGCTTGCTAGCCATACCTGTATCCCACCGGCTGCCCCTACCATCCGCCGGCACTCCCTTTCAGCCATCGGCACTTATTTCTCAAAAACTTTGGCCGGTCGGCACTTTATGGTGCCGACCGGCACTTTTTTGTGCCGATGATCTTTTTGGCTAGCCGGTGTGTACCCTGTATACCTCTGAGGCATAGTGCATGCCAGCTGTGCCAGCTGGAATGCACTATCACACTCCCCCGTGCACAGGGGTGATCCCTTTGCACCTTTGCACCCTTAAAGCTTCTAGAAGCTTGACCCTTTGGCCAAAGCTTCTTGGAGAAGCTTGGCCAGCTGTCTTGGCTTCTCCAAGAAGCCAAGACCCCTTTGCCCCCCCTTGAATCCTTTGGTCTTGCTTAGCCATTAAGTCTTGGCTTTAGTTTTGCCTATATAAGCTCATTTCATCTCCCTTGAGCTAGGTTAGAATCTTTGAAGCCAAAACCAGAGATATATCTCTATACCCTGATATACATCCATATATATCTATATCTCCCTCTCTCTCATCCTTGTGTGTGTGTTCTTGGCCTAAAAGGTGTGTTTTACCTTACTTTTGCACCATTACACACACCATTACACCTTAGCTCGAGATTGAGAGACTTAGAGGGTTGTTTGTTGAAGTTTTGGACTGATTTTGATCACTAGAGGAGGGCTGTTCCACCTGTTCTTCAAAGGATCTTCAAAGGTGAGCTTGTTACTTTAGTTTCCCCATTCTTGCAACTAGTTTCTACTCATCTTGCTTTGTGTTTTGAGCTTTTGTCTATAACATAAAAAAATCTTGTTTTTACTTGCTCAAGAACATTCATTAAGGTCACTTTTTGATTTGAGTGAAAACTCACCTTCTTAGGCTTTGCTTTGGCCATTTTAGCCCCCTTTTCTTAAGGCTTTGTTTACTTGGTGTTTTTGGTCTTCTCACCACTGAAAACCAATGGGTTTTCAGTGGTGAGGAAGATGGTTTCAAGTCTCATATAGGGGAGAGACACCCCTCTCCCTTTGTTCCTTGTTTGCCTTGTTTTTTGACCTAAAAAGTAGCTGGTGTGCATGGTCGGTTTTAGCTTCATTTCAGAGTTTTTTTGAGTGTTTTGGAGCATGTTTAACCTCTGTTTTTGGTCGGATTTATGACCCTTAGCATGTCTCTCACACTTGCTTTGAAATGCTCTCTTATGCTTAAAGTATGCCATGCATCTAAGCCATGTTCTTTGCATGTTTTAGCATAGTTCCATGAGGGCATTAGCATCATATTGCTATGTATAAGGGCTGTTAGCCACTGTTTTGCCATGTTTGGTATTGTTGTCTTGCTTGTTGGCTTGTAAGCCTGGATGTGTGAGCCCCTAGCATGTTTAGCCTACCTTGATCTCATGATTTGGCATCATTTTAGATCACCTTTCAGTCCTTATATCATGCCTATAAGTTTCCATTTACCATCTCATTCATGCTTTGAAATGTTGTAATGTTATACCTAGGAATAGGCCATTTGCATGCTTCCATGTTTCAAGGCATTTTGGGACTGCCATATAAGGGGATTAGGTGTAATTTTGCATGCTAAGAAACTGTTTTTGGTTGTCCAACATGTGCCATGAGTGGTCATATTGATGGTAGTTAGATGCTCTCTTTGGTGCCCTTGGTTTGGGCCTATTTACTTGCATGCTTGTATAGCATTTTGCTCATGTTTTGGGGCACCTTTTGCCACTGTTTTGGGGGAGATTTGAGGGCCGCCCCATTGTAGTTAAATCCACCATTGTATGCTTGCGTCATGTTTGTTGCATACTTGTTTCATTAAGTGTTATAGCATGATGAGCCTATGCTTGATTTGTCCATGCTTACATTGCATTTGCACCTTGCATGTTGCATTACATTTAGCATGTTGGCATTTTAGCATTGGATTGTGTTATGGAGTCATGTTTGCATAACATGCATTGCATTACTTGGTTTGGGGTGTCAAACCAAGCATAAGGGTTGAGGAAGTTCACACTACAAGTGGTGCAACTTGTTTCAACTCTTGGTCACCAAAACCTTTGATCTATACATGATAAGGTTTTGGTCTCATTTGTGTGTTGCATGCATTACCATTAAAATGCAACCTTGGTTCCTTAGGCCATCATGCATCAACATGCATAATTGATGGCCCAAGAACCAAGGGTCATGCTTTCTTGAGTTCCCAAACATGATAAGAGGCAATGGCCGTGCATAAATATGCCTAAAAAACCCATGCCATGCATTGCTGGTCTGCTGCTGCTGTCAAACTGTCCCCTGCAGGAACTTTCTGCCGACCGGCACTATATTTTCAGCCGATAGCCTCCAGAGTAGCTGGTGGTCAATTTAAGCAGCCGGTGGCCATTTCCTCTAGCCGGTGGTGTACTGCGGTGCATTTGGAAGATGTCCTGGGACTTTGGCAGTGTTTCAGAAAGGCAGGGCAGTGGAAACAGAGGCAGCAGTGGTGCGGTGTGGGCTTTTCGGGCAAGCTGGATTCGAGCATGCATCATTCGCGCATCCCGAGGCAGGGCTGAGGCCCCTTTCTTTTTTTAT